>CM022302.1:83445098-83838731 GCA_011799875.1 Thinopyrum elongatum | reverse complement strand
GAAGAGAAGGTGAAGGGGGAAACCAAAACCCCGGACGAAGCGGGGGGAGGTGACGAGAGATGAAGAGAGACGAAGAGAGAAGGGGAGTAAGGGAGACGGAGTGAGAGAAGACACAGAGGAGCGGGAGGACTTGGGAGAGGAAGGGGGAGCAAGGGGTGCGTGCGAAAGAGCGGTGGAGGGAAGACGGAAGGAGAGAGAGCCAGAGAGAGGTGTGCAACGGGGGGAGGGGGGGGAGGAGAACGAGGGACTTGGGGCAGCGCCAGGGCTCACCCCCGTGTAGATGTGCGCCGGCGAGGCTCGTGATGGCCGGCGATGGAGAGACGGGGACGGCGGCGTGCGACGGCGAAGGCCAAGGAGGCGCGCGGGGGGCCGGGGAAGACGGCGCGGTGCAGGAGGGAGATGCAGGAGGCCGGGAGGGACGCGCGCCGGCGACGTGACTCCGCGGAGGAGGACGGAGGCACGGCGGGCGGCGACCGGCGGGCGGCGTCGGGGCCAGTTCCCCCGATCTGGATCGGAGAGGAGAAAGGAGAGGAGAGGGATTCGATTACGGGGGGGGGGGGGAGTGGGGTGTCGGTGGGCTAGGGTTACGGGGACGTGAGGGGATAAGGGGATGGGGTGGGCCGGCCAGGGGGAATGGGCCGGCCTGGTTGGTGGCCAGGTGCCAGCGGGCCACGGCCACAGTTGGTCCGGGGGGGGGGGGGGATTTTCCTTTTTCTTTTCTTTCTCTTTTATTATCCAATACCCCTGTTTTGTAAATAGTTAGGGACTCAAATTGAATTTGTTAAACATGTGACCTGTGGTCCATAAATACCAGTGCTCAATTCCCAACACCTAAATTAGTTTGGACAAAACATCTTCTATATTGTTTTAAATAAATTTAAAAGGTTAAATATTATTTTAGCCACTGTTGAGGACGTTCAAGCCACTATCCATTTTCAATATGTGGTTTCAATTTTAGAAGTGCCTCTGGAACGTTGTTATTTATCTGCAATTTTAGTTTATGATTTGAATAACTTCTATTTTCCACTTTAGTTTTAATTGAATTTTGAGTTAGAAGTGAAATGCATTATGGTGCAAAATGATATCATGCACTGTGTAATCATGCTGACTGGCATAATCAAAAGGGGTGGTTACTGTAGTTACCACTGGGGGGGTTGTTACAAATCTCTCTACTAACAAGATTCTCGTCCCGAGAATTAAGAGAGAAGAGGAAAAAGCTCGGGGTGGTATTCCGCACGAAGATTATCCTCGCGTTCCCAATGGCTTCATCTTCAGTATGATTGACCATGCACTTTTGAGGAAATTGGTAACCTTTGACGGGTTCGACGTCAGCTTCATCGAGAATGCGGATGGATGCTATATAAGATAGATCATCTTGCCAATCGAGCACCTCGTGTCCACTGCTCGGTGCGGGGATTCCTTGAAGCAGTGACGAAGTTGCGGACACGTGAGAAGACGTCGTGGATTATGAGAGAATTGCGGCGGCAATTTCCAATTTATAGCCACAGACCAGTCAGCAACAATGCGGAAAGGACCAAGTAGCAGTGGAGCTAGCTTTGCCTTGATTCCAAAACGTGTGAGTGCCCTTCATAGGAGTGACACGTAGATAAACTTGAATCACCAGGGTGATAAGTCAAACCCCATCGTTTGCAGATCATAGGTGCTACTTCTGGCGTTACTGAGCCGCCTTGGATTTTCCGACAATACGAACTTGTTCTTCGTCTTGTTGAATAATATCTGGACACACGAATTCAGAGGGGTTCGACACTTACGTCCATAGAGAACTTCAAAGGGGGCCATTTTCAGACTGGCTTGATAGCTGTTGTTATAGGAGAACTCGGCATATGGAAGAGATTCTTCCCACTTCTTGCCAAACGATATAACACAAGCTCGCAACATGTCTTCAAGCACTTGATTAACTCGTTCAACTTGGCCTTGGGATTGAGGATGATAAGCTGAACTCCAGGTAATATGAGTTCCCATAGCCTTTTGGAAACTTTCCCAGAAATGACCAGTGAATATGCTGCCACGGTCTGAACTGATCTCTTTCGGAATACCGTGGAGTGAAACAATTCTGGAGATATATAACTCTGCTAACTGACTAGCAGTGATCGTCTCCTTGACAGGCAGAAAGTGTGCAACTTTGGAGAGTTGGTCGACGACGACAAGAATAGCATCGTGACCCTTCTGTGACCTGGGAAGTCCTGTAACGAGATCCATCTGAACCTTATCCCATCTCCATAAAGGAATAGGAAGTGGTTGCAGAATTCCAGCAGGCTTCTGATGTTCTGCTTTAA
This sequence comes from Thinopyrum elongatum, assembly GCA_011799875.1. NCBI lineage: Eukaryota > Viridiplantae > Streptophyta > Magnoliopsida > Poales > Poaceae > Thinopyrum > Thinopyrum elongatum. The sequence continues at coordinate 83,836,434 of CM022302.1, read as the reverse complement.
CGCGTCGACACACATCACATTCAGCAACATATCGAGCAATGTCTTGCTTCATTCTAGACCACCAGTACCTTTGACGGAGATCACGATACATCTTGGTGCTACCCGGATGAATAGACAGCGGGGTATCATGTGCCTCCTTCATGACTTTGTCAGTCATAAGCTCGAAGCGAGGTACGACAATGCGGTCTCTGAAATACAAGGTTCCATCTTCAGACAGCGAGAAATCCTTGTACTTTACAAGGTGAAGGTCTTTCTTCATCAAATCAATTTCAGCATCTTTAGCTTGCGCATTCTTAACAGCTTTCTCAAGGTCTGGTTCAACAACCAAGGTTTTTAGATATCCTTGAGGAACTATCTCGATATTTAGCTTTCGAAGCTCTTCATACAGAAGGGGTTGCTGTAGCTGAACCTCAAGTTCGCAGCAATAGGATTTGCGGCTCAATGCATCAGCCATTACATTAGCTTTGCCAGGGGTATAAGAAATACCCAATTCATAGTCTGCAATGGTCTCCATCCATCTTTGCTGACGGAGATTCAGAGATGGCTGAGTGAACAAGTACTTCAGACTTTTATGATCCGTGTATATCTCGCAACGATTACCGAGAAGGTAATGTCGCCATAACTGCAATGCATAGATCACAGCAGCTAGTTCTAGATCATGTACCGGATAATTCTCTTCATGTGGGCGCAACTGACGAGAGCCATAAGCAATCACTTTACGCTCTTGCATTAGGACACAGCCTAATCCTTCACGGGATGCGTCACAATAGATCACAAAGTCTTTACGGGAATCTGGAGGAGCAAGTACTGGGGTATTGTAACGGATTGACATCTGCCCCAGTGGATAAAGAATGTACTCTGGATGTATCCCTGCTCGAACAGCTGGTAGCTGCGTCGCAGGGTGTGGTGGAAACAAACGATCCATCTGAAACAGAGGAAACTCATGATTGTCAAAAGACAAGGAGAAGTATAACCGATCTCGGAGAGAAAGGTTAAACAAAACAATGGAAAGGAAAATGATTATCAGACTAATCAGATCAACGTCAGGGAAATCGCACAGATATTCAGCTCTTCGGGTGGACGAGAATTACGAGATCCTAAGTGTCGGCGTTAGTAAACTTTAGTTAACCCAAAAGGAAGAGAGGTCAGAGTCCCAGAGTAAAGATGAGGAATAAAAGATACTAATACCACCCAATTGGCGACGTGGGCCCGTAAGCCACACAGCCAAGTTAGTAAAACAGTTTTCGGTTTCTACACTCAACTTCGGCCAAGGAGTTGGAAAGGGGATTCCTACAGGCAGTCGGCTCTGATACCAACTTGTGACGCCCCCGGCCCGATCGTGCCCTATCCATACACGCAAATGCACACGATCAAGCCTAAGGACTCACGGGAAGATATCACAACACAACTCTAAAACATAAATAAAGTCATACAAGCTTTATATTACAAGCCAGGGGCCTCGAGGGCTCGAATACATAAGCTTGCGAACAAGCGTCAGCGGAAGCATCAGATATCTGAGTACAGATATGAAATAGAAACAGAAAGGCCTTTAGAAAGGCGGGGCAAAATAAAACACTACGATCGAAAGGCGAAGGCCTCCTGCCTGGGACCCTCCGATCCTACTCCTGGTCGTCAGTCAACTCGTAGTAGTATCCATCCTCAGGGTAGTAGTAGTAGTCGATCGTCGGCGGGGGTAGCTGTCTCAGCGGCTCCGTCATCTGGCTACGACGAACTGATATGGGGGAAAAGGAAAGAAAAGCAACCGTGAGTACTCTGAAGTACTCAGCAAGCAAGGATCTACACTACATATGCAACATTATCAAGGGGAGGCTGTATATGTGGACTGGGCTGCAGAAATGCCAGAATAGAGAGAAGGCCTAGTCCTATCGAAGACTAGCATCTTATTTTGTGGGTGTTGAAAGGTATGAGCTAGAAAAAAAAGATTGCAAAAAAATGAATTAGATCAGAGAAAAATGTAAGGGTAGAGGATTATGGAAAATAACACCTGGGAAGGAGGGGGGAAAAAGTACCATAGGGTGGTGTCGACTAAGAGGCTTGGTTACTCGGTCCAGATATAAAATATTACGGTGGGTGGGTAGGAGACAGCAAAGGTGTAAACTAAACCGTAGCGTGAGGCTGAGGGAGGAAAAAACTAAAAAAAGAAAAAAAGTATACAGAAATAGAGAAGCCAAAAAAAAAAGAAAAATCGCACAATGTTGTGGATAAAAAGGGGTGGCGCAACAAGTTAGAGGTGGCATATATCTAGAGAGTGTCCAAAATGAATCATGATATAACGAGTGCATAAACATGGATCCTGAGTCAGAAGATAATATAGAACGCGTAAAAAACAAGATTTCAATTCATGCAAATTCATGAAACTAATTACTCCACACAGGGAGAAAAGGGGATGCTAAAGAAAGGGGAACACGAGGAAAAAGGGCGGTAGTCCCAGCATGTACGGGATACAAGATAAAAAGTAATGTGATTTCATACACGTAAAACAAGGAAGTAATGCATTGGCAAGATAAGGTGAGCACATATGATAAAAGGGAGGGAATATAGAGGAAAATCAGCATCATAGATGAAAACCCAAACAAATAACTTTTTATCCAGGCGGAGTGGCAACAATACAGATAGCGTGCCTTCTGCAGCGAAACCCTAAAAGCTAAAGTCAGAGGAAATGGAAAGGGTCACAATTGGAAATGACAAGGACAGGGCAGCAAGTTGAAGGCGGCAAAGCTAAGCGCGTCCACGACATTGCAAAAAGAGAAAAAAGTAGCGGCAAAATGGCTTAGAAATTGTAAAACCAAAACCAAAAAACTCGAGTAAATAATACGAGAGGAAATACAAGTCGAAAGAGAAATCAAAATCATGCATAAAGAATTCAGAAAAGATTCAAATAATCTATCATGAGAGGTAACCTGATCAAGGGGAAAATCCACAATAAATCCGAGTCGGATTATCGGGAAAATGGCGGGGGCAAACACAGAGAAGAGGGGAAGAGACACAAGGGGCAAAAAAAGTATTGAGGCATCGGAATGACTATCGTGGCGCAAGTGAGTGCAGTCGATAAGACACATTGGGTGTGGGTTAGATAGAATCAAAGAGAGAGAAGAAGCCATCTGCTACTACTATGTGGTACACCGTAGGTCAATAAGAGAGTAAACACTAGCGTCACGCTTTCGGGGGGGGAAAAGTGGAAACAAAAGTGAAGGGCCATGGTGTTGATGTAGAGCACTCCGTGATCTGGAAATCCCCCTCCGGCGAGGTGCAAAACAGTGGGCGCGGGAAAAAAAAGGGCCCCTGAAGATGGTGATCGACAGCGGGTACAGAAGGCTTAGCGGGCAAAGTGGGGACACAGTATTTTCGTAGATGGCCGGTCTGGTGTGGGTGGTTTTGTGGCGGAATAAATAATAATGAGGTTATATGTGACGCCCCCCCCCGATAAAGGAAGGTAACCCTATTCTAGTAGGAAGGGGGGGGGGGAGAGGGGTCCACGTAGTCCATGACACGGTCAAATTCCAGACATCTATGACAAGCCGTAGATATAAAAAAAGACTCACGATGGAAGAGTAGTTAATCACTAACACACGGCTCGTAGCAACATGAAATAAAGTAAAGTCAAATAGAGCAAGCTTTATAATTACAAAGGTGGCCGGAGGGGGCCTCGAAGAGGGGTCTCAATGAGCATCAGCTGGATAGGGCTAACAAATCTGGGGTCAGGCGGTAATCATCATATAATCTGAGTTCGAGGATTGGAGTATAGAAACAGGAAATGGCCTTATAGAAAGGGCTGGGGGAGGTTCAAGAAGGTAAAAGCCCTACGATCGGTAAGGTCCAAAATGGCCTACGCTTGCCTGGGTACCGGGGGGGAGGAGGGGGGGAAGCGCTGGCCGATCACTCAAACTCCTGGTCTTCAGTCAACTCTTAGTAGTAATCCAATCCCATCCATCCTCAGGTAGTAGTAAGTATTCGCTCCGTCGTCGGGGTATCTGGGTGTGGCTCAGGGCGGGCTGGCGCGATCGGGGGGAGCGGTGGGCGGTAGGACGAAAGAAGGGGCAAAAAGCTGAAGATGTGTGTGGAAAGGAAGGAACGTGAAGGGGAAATCAACGGAGCGTTAGTGACTCGGAAAATGAATAATACTCAAAAGGAATCAAGGTTTATCTAGGCACTAGCAGGTAGATGGCAACATTGAAGGAAGGGAAAAGAAAAAGGAGACGTCAGAGGTGTGGGATAAAGCCTGTTAGGGTGGGACTTGGCTGCAAAAAAAATGGCCGGGAGAGAGGATAGTGACATGAGAAGAAGGCCAGGAAAAGTAGTGTCAGAGCTAGAAAATGCGGAGGAGACTACGATCTTCAGTGAAAACGTAAAATCGTTGCGGGTAGGGTGGGAGTCAAAGGATATGTAGAACAATACCATATATGTTAGCAGTAATAATATCAACCCTCAACGAGTCCTTTCTCGACTCCCTCGAAAAGCAAATCCCAGAGCCATACATTCATCAACCTCGTCCTGAGACCCTTCTCGATCCCCGCGAAGCAATCCCAAGCCCATATATCAGGTCCATCACAGGTATCCAGTTCTAAATTGTTATCAATCAGGATACAACTCCGAGTGCCTTTACCGTTAGGACCGCTATCGATAGAAGTGTTCTCCTCAGGGGTGCACCAACTTACCCAACACGCCGATTCTTCGGCCAGACACACTTTCCTGGGTATGACCGGCCTCGGCCAAACGACACATCGAAACCCTACCTACAGCTCAGCAGAGTAGGTCCCCGTCGGTCTACATCCTAAGCGCTCGAGGTCTTGGGCGCATCGCCCTGTGCACTCCGAGTCGTTGCGTTCGGGGAAGCCAGGCACCAGGGGGGCGCCGGTCCTCCCGGCCGCAAGGCTGAACTAGACGTCTGACAGAGCTTTCGGCTGATGCTACGATGCAGAACGCCCATTACTATGCCACGTGTGGTTAGTGCTACAGGCCGAGACCTGCTCGGATCAAATATCCAAATCGTTAGGACTAGGGGCTTGGGGCGGTACGACAGAACTCACGAAAGGATGTGACCCCGTCGCCCCTTCGAGGACTTGCGCAAGGGTTAAGAATGCCCGGCCGCCCTCGATTTACCACTCGGCACCAACACTGGCAACCGCCTTCACATCACACACGCGGGTACCCCTCAGGGTCGACCCCGCCTTTCCAGTAACAATGTAAGGTCCAAGTATCCGTGTTCCATAACATCAGGGAATCCGAGGTATCACCCTCATGAATTCCACTCGATGTATCCATCAAGGTGGAACTAGGAGGAATCCACCCTCACTGGGGTCCACACTTGAGGTGTTGTAGGACAGCGTCGTTATCGGAAGCGGTGAAGGAGGAATCACCCTCGATGACCACGCCGAATAGCTACTCTACAGAGTTAACATCAGAGTGCTACAAGAGGTTTCACCCCTCGGCACTCGATAGTACGCTTGCAAGTGTCGTACAACTAAGGGGGGTGATGTAGCGGTGTCGGTCCTGGTCTTCAATCCCATTGACGGTCTTCTGACGATCCAGCGCGGCCGTCGGGATAAGTGGGGTCACTGATAGGTCTCTACCCAGCCTAGACTAAACAGTTTAGGATATGTAGGTAATTATCAACAGTAGGTTACAATGAACAGGCTATGCATCAGAATAGTAAAGCAGCAGCACAGTAATTCTAATTGCAGCATGAGAAATTTAGAATGGGCGATATCGGTATGCTCAAGGGAGGGGCTTGCCTGGGTTGCTCGCGGGCAAGGGCAAGGTCGTCTATGGTGTCTTCGGGATCCGGAGCTGCGTCGTCTCGGGGAACACGTCAGGGTCGGGGCTATCGAGAGGAAGAGGGGGAGGAAACAGTATAATATATGCAAACATGAGCATGACAAATACGATACACGGTTGTAGGGGTAGTCTAACGCAGCATCCACACGTAACAGACGGAGCGGGAAATATCTGACGATATTTCCCGGGTCTTTGGAATTGTCGGACAGAGGATAAGAGGGGAACGGTTGCAATTCGGATAGTTAGGGACGCGTGGCGGGCGAACGGGACCGCGTATTCAGATTCGTCTCGTCGTCTGAGCACTTTCATGTACAAAGTATTTTCATCATCTGAGCTACGGATTATTTATATGATTTTCTAAAGATTTTTTAATTCTTTCTGGAATTTAATTATTTTTAAATTAAAACTTATCCGAAACAGTGTCTTGTGACGTCAGCATGACGTCAGGACCAGTGGGTCCCACCTGTCATAGGCTGTGTTAGGTTAATTAGTGATTAACTAATTAATTCTGTTTAATTAACACTAACTACTTAATTAAATAACCTAATCAGGATTAATAACTAATTAATTATTAATTAGTTTAATTATTTTATTTTTATGTATTATTATTGTTTTTACATTTTCATTTTCACACTTTAGGGACGTGGGCCCCGGCTGTCTGTGGGCTGACAGGGCAACCGAGGCGGGTTCCCCCCTGGCGTCCGGGGGGGGAGCAACCGGGCGGGGCGCGGCACGGCGCGCGGTCGAGGAGAGACGACGGACGGCGACGGCGGCGCGTGGGGGGGGGCCGGTGCGGGCGCGCATAGGGAAGGCGAGGAGGCCGAGGTCCATTGGCCCGCGTCCGTGCCAACTGCTGTTAGGGGGGCAGTGTCCATAGACGGGCAAGCGCTCTTTCCTCCGAGGGCAGCTCACTCCCCTCGTTTCGTTCGTCTGTCGCTTTTCAGTTCTACTCGAGGCGAGGGGGGCGGCGCGGCCCGGGGTGCGAGGTGCTGGCCAGCGCGGGAGGCGGGACGCACGCCATGCTGCGGCGAGCGGCGAGGGTGCAACCGGGGGCGGCAGCCGCAGGGCTGAACGAAATCGCCCTTCTTAATCTCCGACCGCCTTTTTTTTCCCGGCGAGAGCTCGGTGATGGCCGGCGATGGAGAGAACGGGGACGGGCGGCGTGCGACGGGAAGGCAAGAGGAGCGGGCGGGGGGGCTCGGGAAGACGGCGCGGGGCAGGAGGGAGATGCAGGAGGACGGAGGGACGGCGACCGGCGACGTGACTCCGCGGAGGAGGACGACGGAGGCACGCCGGGGGGCGGCGACAGCGGCGGCGTCGGGGCCAGTTCCCCCGATCTGGATCGAGAGGAACGGAGAGAGGAGAGGGATTCGTTCGGGGGGGGGGGGGGGAGTGGGGTGTCGGTGGGCTAGGGTTACGGGGAGTGAGAGGATAAGGGGATGGGGGGGCCGGCCAGGGGGAGGATGCCGGCCGGTTTGGTGGCCAGGGGCCAGTCTGGGCCACGGGCCCAGTTGTCCGGGGGGGGGGGGGGCTTTTCCTGTTTTCTTTCTTTTCTCTTTTTATTTTCCATACCCCTGTTTGTAATAGTTAGGGCTCAAATTGAATTTTGTTAACATGTGACCTGGTCCATAAATACCGTGCTCAATTCCCTAACACCTAAAATTAGTTGGACAAAAATCATTTCTTATTTGTTTTAAATAAATAAAAGGTCATTAAATATTTTTTCAGCCACTGTTGAGGACGTTCAAGCCACTTATCCATTTTCAATAATGTTGGTTTCAATTTAGAAGTGCCTCTGGAACGTTTGTATTTATCTGACATTTTTATTTATGTTTTGAATAACTTCTTAACTTCTATTCCACTTTAGTTTTTAATTGAATTTTGAGTTAGAAGTTGAAATCATTATGGTGCAAATGTGATCATGCACTGTTAATCATGCTGATTGCATAATCAACAGGGGTGGTTACTGTAGTTAACCCTGGGGGGGGTGTTACAAATCTCCTCTATAACAAGAATTCTCGTCCCGAGAATTAAGAAGTAGAAGGAAAAAGTCGGGGTTATTCCGCACGAAGATTATCCTCCATTCCCGGTCCAAGTGGCTTCAATCTTCGTATGATTTGACCACGCACTTTGAGGAACTTGGTAACCTTCTGAGGGTTCGACGTTCAGCTTCATCGAGAATGCGGATCGGATGCTCCTTATAAGATAGATCATCTTGCAATGCGAGCACCTCGTGATCCACTGCTCGGTGCGGAGATTCCTTGAAGCATTGACGAAGCTGGACACGTGGAAGACGTCGTGGATATGAGAGAATTGCGGCGGCAATTCCAATTTATAGCCACCTGACCACGTTAGCAACAATGCGGAAAGGACCAATTAGCGTGGAGCTAGCTTGCCTTGATTCCAAAAACGGTGAGTGCCCTTCATAGGAGTGACACGTAGATAAACTTGATCACCAGGTTGATAAGTCAAACCCCATCGTTTGCGATCATAGTTGCTCTTCTTCTGGCGGTCCTGAAGGAGCCGACTTGATGATTTTCCCGACATACACGACTTTTCTTTTCGGAACAGACATGTGTAGGATGTGTGCAGTGAACAGCAAACATCATCATATCCCATAGTTGTGTGTGGGGTTACTTCAAAGTTCAACATCAAATAATATGCCAATGTCATGGGTGGATTGTTGTCCCAGCAACGCTTCAGTGAAAATCAATTATATTTCCTGTAAAAATATTATCTGAGTCTACCGGACATTTCAAACTTGTTCTGCTGGTCCTCAGGCAGATGGACAAGGGCGTGAATCAGAAACTAGTCAACCAATAGAGCCTGAAGCCGCCACAAAAGGTTCTTGTGTGACTTATAGGGAACACAAAAAACAGGGCTACGTAGCTGGGATGCATGGGGGCAACAAAGTCAGGAAGGGCTCCGCAGACCCCACATCTAGCATACCCCGACACAGCTAGTCGGGTGGTAAAATTACTATGGTATTGGAAAAACAGTACATTAGCAAATATGTGGGTGTCTCCCTAACGGGCTTGTTCTAATTAAAAAAGCCGGGGGTTATTACATATCTAGGCGGGGGTTGATAATTTGCATGAGTGACGTAACGAACAATAGCTAGAGGGACCGAAGGTTAAAATACACAAGACGAGGAGCATCGGAATAAAACAGGGGTGACAACCAGCATCTATGGGGTACAAACATAAACTTCCGATGAACCTAGAAGAAACATGGATTTAGAATAAAGCACGGGACCGGCAATGAGGAAAGGGGGTATACACTGGTGCAAGCAAAAGACTAGGGCATAGAAAATGCAAAGGGGAAAGAAGAAAGATGAGGCGGATGCAAGGATCTCAACATGAAGGGAGAGGATGAAGTGTTATAACCATCTAAGGAAAGTTTCTACAAAGCCAAATATTTTCCTCTCTCATACTAATTCACATGAAGTGTGGGGATACAGGTGAACAAACAATTCAACATAATAAGCTATCACAAAGGAATAGTAAAACATATTCTCAACAAGAATCCGAACAAAAATGCATAGAGCGAGAGGAGTTGGACACTCTGAACAAAGAATAGTGGGATTAGGGGAAGACAGTTAAGCGGGTAAGAGTCGGAGTGCCCGATACGGGTCCCAGCCCGAGGCTGTTAAATCGGAAAAAGATTGTCATAAGATTAGGGGGGGGGGGGAAGGAAGGGGGGGGGAAGAACATGTCGGCCAGAATGATGTGGGAGTCTCTATTTGACACTCGTCAGAAGCCGGGCCACTTTCAAATATTGGCTGCCTGGGAAAGAAGGTCAACCAAATGATAATTATGGCAAGTCTTATAAATTGGGCCAAATCAGGGACTGGTACATAAATTTTTCAAGAAAATACATAAAGAAGGTAATCGAATAACTCCAATCAAGTGGATCGATTGGCACAACAAGATAATGATACATTCAAAATTAGGCAATGAGAAAGGGCGCCCAAGGCTATATGGTTTTTAACATATTGGGTATAAGCACAGGATTGACATCCATGATAATTATAGGTTCGCATAAACCATGGTGTCAACATCAGGTGTCTATGTGGTTTATATTCAAGGAGCTAATCGTGAAGGTCACTTCGGAAATAGTTTCTTGGCATCGAGGCAATTGGGTTCAGAGGTTCACGAAGTATTCAGGCCGGAGACTTCATAAAGATTAATCTAGTGCAGATCAAAATCGTATAGAATTGGGGGTTGCATATAAAATTGGGATCTCTTGGAAAGAAGAATTAGCAAGTTGGAGTGAGGGATCCATAAAGCAGTGTTTAGGTGCACGCGAAGATGGCAAGCAAAAAGAAGGCCCCATGTAACACAGGAAAAAAAAAGGGAATACCAAAGCAAGAAAGATCGAACTTGAAGAGGGCGAGGGATAAAAGGGGAGCAGAGGAGGAAAGGGCGAGGAGAAAAGGTCACCGTTCGGTGTTAAAAATGTCAAGCAATTGTTTTAGACAAAGTTGTGGCGAAGAAGGAAGACGAGGAGTGAATGGCAGGATAGAATGTAAAAAAATGCGAGAGAGGTGAGATTATGTAGTTATGGCACATTGTGGTATGTCTGTGACTTGAAAGCGTAGTCATAACCCGGCCGGCAACGGCAGGGGGTGGTGGGGCCGGAATTCTTCGGCTGGCGTTACTGTCTGAGCTTGTATGCGTTGGTTGGTGTAAAAATTAAAACCCATTGAAAAAGGAGAGTAGGAGGGTGAGTGCCATCAAGAGTTGGAGTGAGTGAAGGGATAGTGTAGTCCCGGGCGGCGAGTTTGATAAAATCAGCGTATGCGAAATCCATTAGGGAGGACAGTGGTGCGAGGCAAAAAGGTCGGGACGCGGAAAAACGAACGTGTGCCCGAAACAGACAGAGTAAGCACAGGGGGACAAGGAGTTCGGGCCCAACGCGAAATAAAGGAGTATAGTCAATCGCCGATGTCACGTAAAAAATAAGGTGACGATAGTAAACGAGAATGTGGTGTGGATAAACAATTTATAATATAGTTAGGGGAAAGCTGGCGAGAAGAAAGATAATGGTAAAAGTATTTTTGTGTGTATTTTGTGGGTGTTGAAAGGTATGAGCTAGAAAAAAAAGATTGCAAAAAAATGAATTAGATCAGAGAAAAATGTAAGGGTAGAGGATTATGGAAAATAACACCTGGGAAGGAGGGGGGAAAAAGTACCATAGGGTGGTGTCGACTAAGAGGCTTGGTTACTCGGTCCAGATATAAAATATTACGGTGGGTGGGTAGGAGACAGCAAAGGTGTAAACTAAACCGTAGCGTGAGGCTGAGGGAGGAAAAAACTAAAAAAAGAAAAAAAGTATACAGAAATAGAGAAGCCAAAAAAAAAAGAAAAATCGCACAATGTTGTGGATAAAAAGGGGTGGCGCAACAAGTTAGAGGTGGCATATATCTAGAGAGTGTCCAAAATGAATCATGATATAACGAGTGCATAAACATGGATCCTGAGTCAGAAGATAATATAGAACGCGTAAAAAACAAGATTTCAATTCATGCAAATTCATGAAACTAATTACTCCACACAGGGAGAAAAGGGGATGCTAAAGAAAGGGGAACACGAGGAAAAAGGGCGGTAGTCCCAGCATGTACGGGATACAAGATAAAAAGTAATGTGATTTCATACACGTAAAACAAGGAAGTAATGCATTGGCAAGATAAGGTGAGCACATATGATAAAAGGGAGGGAATATAGAGGAAAATCAGCATCATAGATGAAAACCCAAACAAATAACTTTTTATCCAGGCGGAGTGGCAACAATACAGATAGCGTGCCTTCTGCAGCGAAACCCTAAAAGCTAAAGTCAGAGGAAATGGAAAGGGTCACAATTGGAAATGACAAGGACAGGGCAGCAAGTTGAAGGCGGCAAAGCTAAGCGCGTCCACGACATTGCAAAAAGAGAAAAAAGTAGCGGCAAAATGGCTTAGAAATTGTAAAACCAAAACCAAAAAACTCGAGTAAATAATACGAGAGGAAATACAAGTCGAAAGAGAAATCAAAATCATGCATAAAGAATTCAGAAAAGATTCAAATAATCTATCATGAGAGGTAACCTGATCAAGGGGAAAATCCACAATAAATCCGAGTCGGATTATCGGGAAAATGGCGGGGGCAAACACAGAGAAGAGGGGAAGAGACACAAGGGGCAAAAAAAGTATTGAGGCATCGGAATGACTATCGTGGCGCAAGTGAGTGCAGTCGATAAGACACATTGGGTGTGGGTTAGATAGAATCAAAGAGAGAGAAGAAGCCATCTGCTACTACTATGTGGTACACCGTAGGTCAATAAGAGAGTAAACACTAGCGTCACGCTTTCGGGGGGGGAAAAGTGGAAACAAAAGTGAAGGGCCATGGTGTTGATGTAGAGCACTCCGTGATCTGGAAATCCCCCTCCGGCGAGGTGCAAAACAGTGGGCGCGGGAAAAAAAAGGGCCCCTGAAGATGGTGATCGACAGCGGGTACAGAAGGCTTAGCGGGCAAAGTGGGGACACAGTATTTTCGTAGATGGCCGGTCTGGTGTGGGTGGTTTTGTGGCGGAATAAATAATAATGAGGTTATATGTGACGCCCCCCCCCGATAAAGGAAGGTAACCCTATTCTAGTAGGAAGGGGGGGGGGGAGAGGGGTCCACGTAGTCCATGACACGGTCAAATTCCAGACATCTATGACAAGCCGTAGATATAAAAAAAGACTCACGATGGAAGAGTAGTTAATCACTAACACACGGCTCGTAGCAACATGAAATAAAGTAAAGTCAAATAGAGCAAGCTTTATAATTACAAAGGTGGCCGGAGGGGGCCTCGAAGAGGGGTCTCAATGAGCATCAGCTGGATAGGGCTAACAAATCTGGGGTCAGGCGGTAATCATCATATAATCTGAGTTCGAGGATTGGAGTATAGAAACAGGAAATGGCCTTATAGAAAGGGCTGGGGGAGGTTCAAGAAGGTAAAAGCCCTACGATCGGTAAGGTCCAAAATGGCCTACGCTTGCCTGGGTACCGGGGGGGAGGAGGGGGGGAAGCGCTGGCCGATCACTCAAACTCCTGGTCTTCAGTCAACTCTTAGTAGTAATCCAATCCCATCCATCCTCAGGTAGTAGTAAGTATTCGCTCCGTCGTCGGGGTATCTGGGTGTGGCTCAGGGCGGGCTGGCGCGATCGGGGGGAGCGGTGGGCGGTAGGACGAAAGAAGGGGCAAAAAGCTGAAGATGTGTGTGGAAAGGAAGGAACGTGAAGGGGAAATCAACGGAGCGTTAGTGACTCGGAAAATGAATAATACTCAAAAGGAATCAAGGTTTATCTAGGCACTAGCAGGTAGATGGCAACATTGAAGGAAGGGAAAAGAAAAAGGAGACGTCAGAGGTGTGGGATAAAGCCTGTTAGGGTGGGACTTGGCTGCAAAAAAAATGGCCGGGAGAGAGGATAGTGACATGAGAAGAAGGCCAGGAAAAGTAGTGTCAGAGCTAGAAAATGCGGAGGAGACTACGATCTTCAGTGAAAACGTAAAATCGTTGCGGGTAGGGTGGGAGTCAAAGGATATGTAGAACAATACCATATAATTAGCAGTAATCAATATCAACCCTCACCCAGAGTCCTTTCTCGACTCCCTGCGAAAAGCAATCCAGAAGCCATACATTTCATCAACCTCTCCTGAGATCCCCTTCCTCGACTCCCGGAAGCAATCCCAAGCCCATATATACAGGTCTCATCACAGGTATCCAGTTCTAAATTTGTATCAATCAGGATACACTCGGTGTCCTTCCCCGTAGGACTGCTATCGATAGAATTGTTCTTCCCTTGCAGGTGGCACCAACTACCCAACACGCGCGATTCTTCGTCCAGACACTCTTCCTGGGTCATGCCCGGCCTCGCCAAACGACACATCGCAACCCTAAACCTACAACTCAGCAGATGAGGGTCCCCGTCGGTCTACATCCTAACACGCTCAGGTCTGTGGCGTCGCCCTGTGCCACTCCGAGCGTGCGTTCCAGGGTGAAGTCCAGTGCACCAGGGGGGCCGCCTGGTCCTCCCGGCCGCAAGCGAAACTAGACGTCTGACAGAGCTTTCGGCTGATGCTACGATGCAGAACGCCCTACATGCCCACGTGTGGTTAGTGCTATCAGGCCCGAACCTGCTCGGATCAAATATCCAATGTTAGGACTAGGGCTTGGGGCGGTAAACGAGCAGAACTCACAAAGATGTGACCCCCCGTCGCCCTTCTCGAGGACTGCGCAAGGGTTAAGAATGCCCGGCCGCCCTCGTTTCACCACTCGGCACCACACTGGCAACCCCCGCCTTCACATCACACACGCGGGTACCCCTCAGGGTCGCCCCGCCTTTCCAGTAACAATGTAGGTCCAAGTATCCGTGTTCCATACATCAGGGAATCCGAGTATCACCCTCATTGATTCCCACTCGATGTATCCATCAAGGTGAACTAGGAGAATCACCCTCACTGGGTCCCACACTTGAGGTGGTTGTAGGACAGCGTCCGTTATCGGAAGCGGTGAAGGAGGAATCACCCTCGATGACCACGACCGAATAGCTCTCTACAGAGGTTAACAATCAGAGTGCTACAAGAGGTTTCATCACCACCCTCGGCACTCGATAGTAACGCTGCAGTGTCGTTACCACTAAGGGGGGTATGTTGCGGTGTTGGTCCTGGTCTTCAATCCATTGATCGGGTCTTCCTGACGATCCAGCGCGGCGGTCGGGATAAGTGGGGTCACTGATATGGGTCTCTACCCAGCCTAGACTAAACATTTAGGATATGTAGGTAATATCAACATTAGTTTACAATGAACAGGCTATGCATCAGAATAATAAGCACAGCCAGCAGTAATTCTAATGCAAGCATGAGAAATTTAGAATGGGCATATCGGTATGCTCAAGGGAGGGGGCTTGCCTGGTTGCTCGCGGGCAAGGGTCAAGGTCGTCTATGGTGTCTTCGGGATCCGGAGCTGCGTCGGTCCTCGGGGAACGACGTCAGGGTCGGGGGCTATCGAGAGAGAAGAGGGGGAGGAAACAGTATAATATATGCAAACATGAGCATGACAAATACGATACACGTTGCTAGGGGTAGTCTAAATAACGCAGCATCACACGTAACAGACGGAGCGGGAATATCTGACGATATTTCCCGGTCCTTTGGAATTGTCGGACAGAGGATAAGAGGGGAACGGTTGCAATTTCGATAGTTAGGGACGCGTGGCGGGCGAACGGACCGCGTATTCAGATTCGTCTCGTCGTTCTGAGCAACTTTCATGTACAAAGTATTTTCATCTCGAGCTACGGATTATTTTATATGATTTTCTAAAGATTTTTTAATTTTCTTTGGAATTTAATTATTATTTAAATTAAAACTTATCCGAACAGTGTCTTGCTGACGTCAGCATGACGTCAGGACCAGTGGGTCCCAACCTGTCATAGGCTGTTAGGTTAATTAGTGATTAACTAATTAAATTCCTGTTTAATTAACACTAACTACTTAATTAAATTAACCTAATCGGATTAATTAACTAATTAATTAATTAATTAGTTTAATTATTTTTATTTTATTATTATTATTTGTTTTTTACATTTTCATTTTCATTCACCTTTTAGGGACGTGGGCCCGGCTGTCTGTGGCTCAGGGCCAACCGAGGCGGGTTCCCCGGCGTCCGGGTGCGGGCGAGCAAGGGCGGGGCGCTGGCACGGCGCGGTCGAGGAGAGGACGACGGACGGCGACGGCGGCGCGTGTGGGGGGGGCGGTGCGGGCGCGCATAAGCAAGGCGAGCCTGGCCCGCGTCGAGCACTGTGGAGGGGTGGCAGGGCCAGACGGCAACCTGCTTCCCCCCGCTGGTGCGAGCCACCCCCCCCGTGCGCGGCCAGCATCAGGAGGCGAGGGGGGCGTGCGCGGCCCGGTGGTGCGAGGTGCTGTGCGCCAGCGCGGTGGCGGGACGACGGCCCGCGCGCGAGCGCGCGAGGTGTGCACGGGTGGCGAGCCGCAGGGCTGACACGCGCCACTTTAATTCGACCGCCCTTCCGGCGAGGCTCGGTGATGGCCGGCGATGGAGAGACGGGGACGGCGGCGTGCGACGGCGAAGGCCAAGGAGGAGCGGCGCGGGGGGCTCGGGAAGACGGCGCGGTGCAGGAGGGAGATGCAGGAGGCCGGAGGGACGGCGCCGGCGACGTGACTCCGCGGAGGAGGACGGAGGCACGCGGGGGGCGGCGACCGGCGGCGTCGGGGCCATTTTCCCCCGATCTGGATCGAGAGGAACGGAGAGAGGAGAGGGATTCGTTCGGGGGGGGGGGGAGTGGGGTTCGGTGGGCTAGGGTTACGGGGAGTGAGGGGATAAGGGATGGGGTGGGCCGGCCAGGGGGAATGCCGGCCGTGGTGGCCAGGTGGCCACTGGGCCACGCCCAGTTGTCCGGGGGGGGGGGGGGGCTTTTCCTTTTTCTTTCTTTTCTCTTTTTATTTATCCATACCCCTGTTTTGTAAATAGTTAGGGCTCAAATTGAATTTTGTAACATGTGACCTGGTCCATAAATACCAGTGCTCAATTCCCTAACACCTAAAATTAGTTTGGACAAAACATCATTTCTTATTTGTTTTAAATAAATTAAAAGGTCATTAAATATTTATTTTCAGCCACTGTTTGAGACGTTCAAGCCACTTATCCATTTTCAATAATGTTGGTTTCAATTTTAGAAGTGCCTCTGGAACGTTTGTTATTTATCTGACATTTTAGTTTATGTTTGAATAACTTCTATTTTCCACTTTAGTTTTAATTTTGAATTTTGAGTTAGAAGTTGAAATGCATTATGGTGCAAATGATGATCATGCACGTTTAATCATGCTGACTTGGCATAATCAAAGGGGTGGTTCTACGTAGTTAACCCTGGGGGGGGTGTTACAAATCTCCTCTACACAAAAGAATTCTCGTCCCGAGAATAAGAAGTAGAAGGAAAAAGCTCGGGTATTCCGCACGAGATTATCCTCTCCTCGCGTTCCCAGTGCTTCAATCTTCGTATGAATTTGACCACGCACTTTGAGGAACTTGGTAACCTTCTGACGGGTTCGCACGTTCAGCTTCATCGAGAATGCGATCGGATGCTCCTTATAAGATAGATCATCTTGCAATTCGAGCACCTCGTGATCCACTGCTCGGTGCGAGATTCCTGAAGCATTGCCGAAGCTGGACAACTTGGAAGACGTCGTGGATATGAGAAGAATTGCGGCGGCAATTCCAATTTAAGGCCACCTGACCCACGTCTAGCAACAATGCGGAAAGGACCAATTAGCGTGGAGCTAGCTTGCCCTTGATTCCAAAACGGTGAGTGCCCTTCATAGGAGTGACACGTAGATAAACTTGATCACCAGGTTGATAAGCTCAAACCCCATCGTTTGCGATCATAGTTGCTCTTCTTCTGGCGGTCCGAGGAGCCGCTTGAGATTTTCCCGGACAATACACGACTTTTCTTTCGGCTTGTGAAATAATATCTGGACCACTAGCGGTCGTTCCCCCAGTTCTTTCGACCAATTCAGAGGTTCGACACTTTACGTCCAAGAGAACGTCAAAGGGGGCCATTTTCAGACTGGCTTGATAGCTGTTGTTATAGGAGAACTCGGCATATGGAAGAGATTCTCCCCCCCACTTCTTGCCAAACGATATAACACAAGCTCGCAACATGTCTTCCAAGCACTGATTAACTCGTTCAACTTGGCCTTGGGATTGAGGATGATAGCTGAACTCAGGTAATATGAGTTCTCCATAGGCCTTTTGAAACTTTCCCAGAAATGACCAGTGATATGCTGTGCCACGGTCTGAACTGATCTCTTTCGGAATACCGTGGAGTGAAACAATTTCTGGAGATATATACCTGGCTAACTGACTCAGATGATCGTCTCCTGACAGGCAGAAGTGTGCAACTTTGGGAGAGTTGGTCGACGACGACAAAATAGCATCGGAACCCTTCTGGACTGGTAAGTCCTTAACGAGATCCATCTGAACCTTATCCCATCTCCATAAAGGATAGGAAGTGGTTTGCAGAATTCCAGCAGGCTTCTGATGTTCTTGCTTTAACAGCGTCGACACACATCCATTCAGCAACATATCGAGCAATGTCTTGCTTCATTCTAGACCACCTACTACCTTTGACGAGATCACGATACATCTAGGTGCTACCCGGATGAATAGACAGCGGGGTATCATGTGCTCCTTATGACTTTGTCAGTCATAAGCTCGAAGGGCGAGGTACGACATGCGGTCTCTGAAATACAAGGTTCCATCTTCAGACAGCGAAAATCCTTGTACCTTTACAAGGTGAAGGTCTTCCTTCATCAAATCATTTCAGCATCTTAGCTTGCGCATTCCTTAAACAGCTTTCTCAAGGTCTGGTTCAACAAACCAAGGTTTAGATATACCTTGAGGAATATCTCGAATTTAGCTTCGAAGCTCTTCATACAGAAGGGTTGCGTAGCTGAACCCAAGTTCGCAGCATAGGATTTGCGGCTCAATGCACTCAGCCTTACATTAGCTTTTGTCCAGGGGTATAAAAAATACCAATTCATATCCTGCAATTGTCTCCATCCATCTTTTGCTGACGGAGATCAGAGATGCTGAGTGAACAAGTACTTCAGACTTTTTGTCCGTGTATATCTCGCAACGATTACCGAGAGGTAATGTCGCCATAAACTGCAATGCATGCTCAAGCACTAGTTCTAGATCATGTACTACCGGATAATTCTCTCATGTGGGCGCAACTGCTTGAGAGCCATAAGCCAATCACTGTAACGCTCTTGCTTAGGACACAGCCTAATCCATCCGTCCATCGGATGCGTCACATAGATCACAAAATTCTTTACGGAATCTGGAGGAGCAGTACTGGGGTTTGTAACGGATTGACATCTGCCCCAGTGGATAAAGAAGATGTAACTCTGGATGTATCCCTCTCGAACATCTGGTATGCCTGCGTCGCAGGGTGTGGTGGAAACAAACGTCCGATCTGAAACAGAGGAAAACTCATGATTGTCAAAACGACAAGGAGGATATAAAACACGATTCTTCGGAGAGAAGGTTGAAACAAACAATGAAAGGAAAATGATTATCAGATATCATGATCAACTACTCAGGGAAATTGCAACTAGATTATCAGCTCTCGGGTGGACGAGAATATACAGATCCTAATGTCCGGCGTTAGTAACTTTAGTTTAACCCAAAAGTGAGAGAGTCAGAGTCCCGATAAAGATGAGGAATAAAAGTATTAATCTAATTACCACCCAATTGCGACGTAGGCCCGTAACCCACGCCAAGTTAGTAAAACATTTTTCGGTTTTCTCACACTCACTTCTGGCCAAGGCGTTGGAAAGGGGATTCCTACAGCAGTCGTGCTCTGATACCAACTTGTGAACGCCCCCGGCCCGATCGTGCCCTATCCTACCGCAAATGCACACCCGATCAGCCTAGAGACTCACGGAAGACTACCACAACACAACTCTAAAACATAAATAAAGTCATACAAGCTTTACATATTACAAGCCCGGGGCCTCTCGAGGCTCGAATACATAAGCTTGCGAACAGCGTCAGCGGCATCATGATATCTGAAGTACAGATATGACATAGAAACCGAGAAAGGCCTTTAGAAAGGCGGGCAAAATATAACACTACGATCGAAGCGAACGGCCTCCTGCCTGGTACCCTCCGATCCTAACCCTGGTCGTCAGTTCACTCGTAGTATCTAATCCATCTCAGGTAGTAGTATAGTAATTCGCATCGTCGGTCGGGGGTTAGCCTGTCTCAGCGGCCTCCTCACCTGGCTACGAACTGAACGTGATATGGGGAAAAGAAAGAAAAGCAACCGTTGAGTCTCTGAAGTAGCGTCAGCAAGCAAGGATCTACACTACATATGCAACTATCAAGGGAGGCTGTATATGTGGACTGGGCTTTGTTTTGCAGAAATGCCTAGAAATATAGAGAACGGCCTAGTCCTCTGAAGACTAGCATCTTGCACAGTGACTTGCAGCATAGCAGAGAGTAGAAAATACCATATAATGTAGCGTATAATATCAACCTCACCCAGAGTATCCTTCTTCCTCGACTCCCTGCGAGAAGCAATCCCCGAGCCATACATTCATCAACCTCGTCCTGAGATCCCTCTCGACTCCCGCGAGAGAACAATCCAGAGCCATATATACAGGTCTCATCACAGTATCCATTCGTAAATTGTAAATCATCAGGATACACTCCAGTGTCCTTTACCGTAGGACGGCTAGACGATATAATGTTGTTCTTCCCTGCCGGGGTCACCCAACGTTACCCAACAACTCTCGTAACTTCTGGCCGACCACACTTTCCTGGGTTCTGCCCGGCCTTGGCCAAACCACACATATCGCAACCTACTCCTACAGCTCACAAGAGGTCCCTCGTCGTCTAAACATCCTAATGCGCTCGAAAGTCTTGGGCCATCGTCCCTGTGGCACTCGAGTCGTTGCTGCAGGGAAGCGAGGCAACCAGGGGGGCGGCCGGTCCTCCCTGCCGCAGCTACAGAAACGTCTGACAAGCTTTCGCTGATGCTACGATGCAAACGCCATACTATGCCCACTGATGGTTGATGTGCTACCAGGCCAGAGACCTGCTCGGATCAATATCCAATCGTTAGGACTGGCTTTGCGTAACCGATGCAGAGACGTCACGAAAAGGATTTGACCCCGTCGCCCGTCTCGAGGACTTGCGGCAAGGGTTAAGAATGCCGCCGCGCTCGTACCACCACTCGGGCACACACTGGCAACCCGCCTTCATCACCGTCGCGGTACCCTCAGGGTCGACCCGCCTTTCCAAGTAACAATGTAAGGTCCAGTATCCGTGTGTCCATAACATCAGGAATCCGAGGTATCACCCTCATTGAATTCCCACTCATGTATCCATCAAGGTGAACTAGGAGGAATCACCCTCACTGGGGTCCACCACTTGAGGTGTTGTAGGACAAGCGTCGTTATCGGAAGCGGTGAAGGAGGAATCACCCTCGATGACCACGACCGAATAGCTTACTCTACAGAGTTAACATCAAAGTGTACAAGAGGTTTCACCCTCGGCACTCATAGTACGCTGGCAGTGTCGTACAACTAAGGGGGGTGATGTCGGTGTCGGGTCCTGGTCTTCAATCCCATGATCGGGTCTTCTGACGATCCAGCGCGCGCAGTCGGGGATAGTGGGGTCACTGATAGGTCCTACCCACCTAGACTATAAACAGTTTAGGATATTTAGGTAATTATCAACAGTAGGTTTACATGACAGGCTATGCATCAGAATAGGTAAACAGGCAGCAGCAGTAATTCTAATGCAACATGAGAAATTTAGAATGGGCGATATCGGTATGCTCAGGGAGGGGCTTGCCTGTTTGCTCGGCGGCAAAGGGCAAGGTCGTCTATGGTGTCTTCGGGATCCGGAGCTGCGTCGGTTCGGGGACGACGTCAGGGTCGGGGGCTATCGAGAGAGAAGAGGGAGGAAACAGTATAAATATATAGCAAACATGAGCATGACAAAACGATACACGATGCTAGGGGTAGTCTAACGCCGCATCACACGTAACAGACGGAGCGGGAGAATATCTGACGATATTTCCCGGGTCTTTGGAATTGTCGGACAGAGGATAAAGAGGGGAACGGTTGCAAGTTCGGATGTTAGGGACGCGTGGGGGCGAACGGACCACGTATTCAGATTCGTCTCGTCGTTCTGAGCAACTTTCATGTACAAGTATTTCATCTGAGCTACGGATTATTTATATGATTTCTAAAGATTTTATAATTTCTGGAATTTAATTAATATTTAAATTAACATTATCCGAAACAGTGTCTTGCTGACGTCAAGCATGACGTCAGGACCAGTGGGTCCCACCTGTCATAGGCGGTTAGGTTAATTAGTGATTAACTATTAAATTACTGTTAATTAACACTAACTACTTTAATTAAATTAACCTAATAGGATTAATTAACTAATTATTAATTAATTAGTTTAATTATTTTTATTTTTATTATTATTATTTGTTTTTTTTACATTTTCATTTTCACACTTTTAGGAGACGTGGGCCCCGGCTGTCTTGGCTCAGGGCCACCGAGGCGGGTCCCGGGCGTCCGGGGTGGGCGAGGCAAACGGGCGGGCGCTGGCCCGGCGCGGTCGGAGGAGATGACGACGGACGGCGACGGCGCGCGTGGGTGGGGGGGGGGGGCCGGTGCGGGCGCGCATAAGCAAGCGAGGCCGTGCCGCGGCGAGGCACTCGGGAGGGGGCGGCGGGCGCAGCGACGTGCAGTGGCACCGCGCCGCCGGGGGAGGTGCGAGCGCACGCGCGCTTGAGAGGGCAGGGGCTTCCGTGCGAGGGGCGAGCAGCGCGGCGGCGAGGGTGCGTGCGCGGCCCGTGGTGCAGGTGCTGCGCCAGCGCGGTGGCGGGACGACGGCCAGGCGCGCGAGCGCGCGAGGTGGCACGGGGGCGGGGGGGAGGAGACGAGGGAGGCAGCGCCAGGGCTCACCCCGTTGTAGATGTGCGCCGGCGAGGCTCGGTGATGGCCGGCGATGGAGAGACGGGAACGGCGGCGTGCACGGCGAGGCCAGGAGGAGGCGCGCGGTGGGGCTCGGGGAAGACGGCGCGGTTCAGGAGGAGATGCGGAGGCCGGGAGGGGACGGCGCCGCGACGTGACTCCGCGGAGGAGGACGGAGGCACGGCGGGGCGGCGACCGGCGGCGTCGGGGCCAGTTCCCCCGTCTGGATCGAGAGGAACGGAGAGAGGAGAGGGATTCGTTCGGGGGGGGGGGGGGGGGGGAGTGGGTGTCGGTGGGCTAGGTTACGGGGAGTGAGGGGATAGGGATGGGGTGTGGGCCGGCCAGGGGGAATGGGCCGGCCTGGTGGCCAGCTGGGCCACGGCCCAGTTGGTCCGGGTGGGGGGGGGGGGGGGGGGGGTGGGGGGGGGGGGTGGGGGGGGGCTTTTCCTTTTTCTTTTCTTTTCTCTTTTTATTTATCCATACCCCTGTTTTGTAAATAGTTAGGGCTCAAATTGAATTTTGTAAAACATGTGACCTGGTCCATAAATACCAGTGCTCAATTCCCTAACACCTAAAATTAGTTTGGACAAAACATCATTTCTTATTTGTTTTAAATAAATTAAAAGGTCATTAAATATTATTTTCAGCCACTGTTTGAGGACGTTCAAGCCACTTATCCATTTTCAATAATGTTGGTTTCAATTTTAGAAGTGCCTCTGGAACGTTTGTTATTTATCTGACATTTTAGTTTATGATTTGAATAACTTCTATTTTCCACTTTAGTTTTAATTTGAATTTTGAGTTAGAAGTTGAAATGCATTATGGTGCAAATGATGATCATGCACTGTTAATCATGCTGACTTGGCATAATCAAAAGGGGTGGTTACTGTAGTTAACCACTGGGGGTGTTACAATATATAGGCAAAAGAATTAGGTCAGGAGGTGCACGAGGGGCCCACAAGGGTGGGGGGGCGCGCCCTACCCCCCTGGGCGCGCCCTCCGTCCTTGTGGCCGCCCCGTGGCTCCTCCGACTTCATCTCCAAGTCTCCTAGTTTCCTTTTGGTCCAAGAAAGATCATCGCGAAAGTTTTATTCCGTTCGGACTCCGTTTGGTATTCCTTTTCTGCGAAACTCAAAAACAAGGAAAAAACTAAAACTGGCACTGGGCTCTAGGTTAATAGGTTAGTCCCAAAAATATTATAAAATAGCATATTAATGCGTATAAAACATCCAAAATAGATAATATAATAGCATGGAACAATAAAAAATTATAGATACGTTGGAGACGTATCACCTACGAACTATGAAGAAGCTATGATGAGCCCAGATTCTGACAGATGGCTTGAGGCCATGAAATCTGAGATAGGATCCATGTATGAGAACAAAATGTGGACTTTTATGGACTTGCCCGATGATTGGCAAGCCATAGAAAATAAATGGATCTTCAAGAATAAGACTGACGCTGATGGTAATGTTACTGTCTACAAAGCTCGACTTGTCGCGAAAGGTTTTCGACAAGTTCAAAGAGTTGACTACGATGAGACTTTCTCACCCGTAGCGATGCTTAAGTCTGTCCGAATCATGTTAGCAATTGCCGCATTTTATGATTATGAAATATGGCAAATGGACATCAAAACTGCATTCCTTAATGGATATCTTAAAGAAGAGTTGTATATGATGCAACCGGAAGGTTTTGTCGATCCTAAAGGTGCTAACAAAGTGTGCAAGCTCCAGCAATCCATCTATGGACTGGTGCAAGCATCTCGGAGTTGGAATATATGCTTTGATGAGGTGATCAAAGCATATGGTTTTATACAAACTTATGGTGAAGCCTGTATTTACAAGAAAGTGAGTGGGAGCTCTGTAGCATTTCTGATATTATATGTGGATGACATATTGTTGATTGGATATGATATAGAATTTCTGGATAGCATAAAAGGATACTTGAATAAGAATTTTTCAATGAAAGACCTCGGTGAAGCTGCTTATATATTGGGCATCAAGATCTATAGAGATAGATCGAGACGCTTAATAGGACTTTCACAAAGCACATACCTTAATAAAGTTTTGAAGAAGTACAAAATGGATCAATCAAAGAAAGGGTTCTTGCCTATGTTACAAGGTGTGAAGTTGAGTCAGACTCAAAGCCCGACCACTGCAGAAGATAGAGAGAAAATGAAAGTCATTCCCTATGCCTCAGCCATAGGTTCTATCATGTATGCTATGCTGTGTACCAGACCTGATGTGTGCCTTGCCATAAGTCTGGCAGGGAGGTACCAAAGTAATACAGGAGTGGATCACTGGACAACAGTCAAGAACATCCTGAAGTACCTGAAAAGGACCAAGGATATGTTTCTCGTTTATGGAGGTGACGAAGAGCTCGTCATAAATGGCTACGTCGATGCTAGCTTCGACACTGATCCAGATGACTCTAAGTCACAAACCAGATACGTGTTTATATTGAACGGTGGGGCTGTCAGTTGGTGCAGTTCCAAGCAGAGCGTCATGGCGGGATCTACGTGTGAAGCGGAGCACATAGCTGATTCAGAAGCAGCACATGAAGGAGTCTGGATGAAGGAGTTCATATCTGATCTAGGTGTAATACCTAGTACATCGGGTCCAATGAAAATCTTTTGTGACAACACTGGAGCAATTGTCTTGGCGAAGGAATCCATGTTTCACAAGAGAACCAAACACATCAAGAGACGCTTCAACTCCATTCGTTAAAAGGTCAAGGATGGAGACATAGAGATTTGCAAAATACATACGGATCTGAATGTGGCAGACCCGTTGACTAAGCCTCTTCCGCGAGCAAAACATGATCAGCACCAAGACTCCATGGGTGTTAGATTCATTACTATGTAATCTAGATTATTGACTCTAGTGCAAGTGGGAGACTGAAGGAAATATGCCCTAGAGGCAATATTAAAGTTGTTATTTTATATTTCCTTATTCATGATAAAGATTTATTATTCATGCTAGAATTGTATTGATCGGAAACTTAAATACATGTGTGAATACATAAACAAATACTGTGTCCCTAGTAAGCCTCTACTAGACTAGCTCGTTGATCAAAGATGGTTAAGGTTTCCTAACCATAGACATGTGTTGTCATTTGATAACGGGATCACATCACTAGGAGAATGATGTGATGGACAAGACCCATCCGTTAGCTTAGCATAATGATTGTTCAGTTTATTGCTATTGCTTTCTTCATGTCAAATACATATTCCTTCGACTATGAGATTATGCAACTCCCGGATACCGGAGGATTACCTTGTGTGCTATCAAATGTCACAACATAAATGGGTGATCATAAAGATTCTCTATAGGTATCAACGAAGGTGTTTGTTAAGTTGGCATAGATCGTGATTAGGATTTGTCACTCCGAGTATCGGAGAGGTATCTCTGGGCCCTCTCGGTAATACACATCATAAGAAGCCTTGCAAGCAAAGTGACTAATGAGTTAGTTACAGGATGATGTATTACAGAATGGGTAAAGAGACTTACCGGTAACAAGATTGAACTAGGTATGAAGATACCGACGATCGAATCTCGGGCAAGTAACATACCGATGGACAAAGGGAATTGCGTATGTTGTCATAACGGTTCAACCGATAAAGATCTTCGTAGAATATGTAGGAGCCAATATGGGCATCCAGGTTCCGCTATTGGTTATTGACCGGAGAGGTGTCTCGGTCATGTCTACATAGTTCTCGAACCCGTAGGGTCCGCACGCTTAACATTCGTTGACGATATAGTGTTATATGAGTTATATGATTTGGTGACCGAATGTTGTTCGGAGTCCCGGATGAGATCACGGACATGACGAGGAGTCTCAAAATGGTCGAGAGGTAAAGATTGATATATAGTACGATGGTATTCGGACACCGGAAGAGTTTCGGGATGCACCGTGTAGTCATCGGGTCACCGGAAGGGGTTCCGAACACCCCCGGTAGGTGTTATGGACCTAATGGGACCAGCCCATAGGGGGTTGGTGCGCCCCTCTCCCTTGCCGGCCGGCCCTAGGGAAGGAAAGGGGGGAGGGCTAGCCCCTCCTGCCTTCCCCTTCTCATGGGAGAAAGGAAAGGGGGGAGGGCGCCTCCCTCCCCTGCCTTTCCCCCGGACCTAAACATGGCAGGTGGGCGGCTTGGGGCAGGACCCCAAGTGGGATTCGGCCCCACTTGGGGTGCCTCTAGGCTGCCTCCTCCTTCCCCCCACCTATTTATATGTGGGAGGGGGGGTGCCTAGCACACCCAGAACAATTGCTTAGCCGTGTGCGACGCCCCCCTCCACCGTTTACACCCCCGGTCATATTTTTGTAGCTTCACCATCACCGTCACCACACCGTCATGCTGCCAGAACTCATCCACTACCTCACTGTCTTGCTGGATCAAGAAGGCAGAGGACGTCACCGAGCTGAACGTGTGCAGAACGCAGAGGTGCCGTACGTTCACTACTTGATCGGTTGGAGCACGAAGAAGTTCGACTACATCAACCGCGTTATCAAACGCTGATGACCCACAAGTATAGGGGATCAATCGTAGTCCTTTCGATAAGTAAGAGTGTCAAACCCAACGAGGAGCAGAAGGAAATGACAAGTGGGTTTCAGCAAGGTATTCTCTGCAAGCACTGAAATTATAAGTAACAAGTAGTTTGATAGCAAGATAATTTGTAACGAGCAAGTAACGGTAACGACAAATAATATGCAGCAAGGTAGCCCAATCCTTTTGTGGCAAAGGACAGGCCAAAACAGTCTCTTATGAGAAGCAAAGCGTTCTTGAGGGTAAACGGGAATTTCATCTAGTCACTTCCATCATGTTGGTTTGATTTGTGTTCGCTACTTTGATAATTTGATATGTGGGTGGACCGGTGCTTAGGTGATGTTCTTACTTGAACAAACATCCTACTTATGATTAACCCCCTCGCAAGCATCCGCAACTATGAGAAAAGTATTAAGATAAAATCTAACCATAGCATTAAACTTTTGGATCCAAATCAGTCCCTTACGAAGTAGCGCATAAACTAGGGTTTAAGCTTCTGTCACTCTCGCAACCCATCATCTAATAACTACTCCACAATGCATTCCCTTAGGCCCTAATAAGGTGAAGTGCCATGTAGTCGACGTTCACATGACACCACTAAGGGAATCACAACATACATACCATCAAAATATCGAACACATATCAAATTCACATGATTACTTGCAACAAGATTTCTCCCGTGACCTCAAGAACAAAAGTAACTACTCACAAATGATAATCATGCTCAAGATCAGAGGGGTATTAAATAGCATAATGGATCTAAACATATAATCTTCCACCAAATAAACCATATAGTAATCAACTACAAGATGTAATCAACACTACTAGTCACCCACAAGCACGAATCTAAGGTTCCGGTACAAAGATTGAACACAAGAGATGAACTAGGGTTTGAGAGTAGATGGTGCTGTTGAAGATGTGGATGGAGATTTCCCTCCCCAAGATGGGAGAGTTTTTGGTGATGATGGTGACGATGATTTCCCCCTCCGGGAGGGAAGTTTCCCAGGCAGAATCGCTCCACCGGAGGACAAAAGTGCTCCTGCCCAAGTTCCGCCTCGAGACGGCGGCGCTTCGTCCCGAAAGTCCTCTCCTTATTTTTTCTAGGTCAAAATGACTTATATACCAGAAGAGGGGCACCGGAGGTGGGCCGAGGAGGGCACAACCCACCAGGGCGCGCCCGGGGGCCCTGGCGCTCCCAGGTGGGTTGTGCCCACCTGGTGGGCCCCCTCTGGTAGTTATTTGCTCCAATAATTCTTAAATATTCCATAAAAATTCTCTGTGAAGTCTCAGCTCATTTGGAGTTGTGCAGAATAGGTGGCCTGACATAGCCTTTTCAGGTCTAGAATTCCAGCTGCCGGTATTCTCCCTCTTTGTGTGAACCTTGCATATTATCAGAGAAAAGGCATTAGAATTACTCCATAAAGCATTATTATGCATAAAAACATCATAAATAACAGTAGGAAAACATGATGCAAAATGGACGTATCAACTCCCCAAGCTTAGACCTCGCTTGTCCTCAAGCGAAAACCGAAATCGAAAAACATGTCCACATGCTTAGAGAGAGAGAGAGAGAGAGAGAGAGAGGTGTCAATAAAAACAAAATACAGACAAAGAAGCATCATGTAAATTATTATAACAGCAACAAACTTTATTATAGAACTTTTATCACATAGCTTTTATCATAAACTTCTCATGAACAAGTAACAATTCATCACAACATCGAAGTATAAAGCATAAACTCTATTGAAAACCAACAAACTATGTTCTCAGTCAACTTTGCAACTACAATTCATTATCATTTCAGGAAGGGTCACGTATCAGAGCCTTTTGGCAAGTCCACTGATATGTCCATTTTGCATCATGCTTTTATATCATTATTTATTGCATTATGGACTATTATTTCACTTTATGGTACAATACTTATGCCTTTTCCCTCTTATTTTACAAGATTTACATGAAGAGGGAGAATGCCGGCAGCTGGAATTCTGGACCGAAAAGGAGCAAATCTGAGAGACCTATTCTCCACAACTCCAAAAGTCCTGAAAATTTACGGAGAATTATTTTGGAATATATAAAAAATATTGGGCGAAGAAAATACCAGAGGGGACCCACCAGTTGGCCACAAGCCTGGGGGGCGCGCTCTACCCCCTAGGCACGCCCCTGTGGCTTGTGGGCCCCCTGTTAGGCCTTCGGTGCCCCTCTTCTTGCTATATGGTGTGTTTTGACCTGGAAAAAAATTAGAAGAGAACTTTCGGGACGAAGCGCCGCCGTCTCGAGGCGGAACCTGGGCAGAAGCAATCTAGGGCTCCGGCGGAGCTGTTCTGCCGGGGAAACTTCCCTCCGGGAGGGGGAAATTGAAGCCATTGTCATCACCAACGATCCTCTCATTGAGAGGGGGTCAATCTCCATCAACATCTTCACCAGCACCTTCTCCTCTCCAAACCCTAGTTCATCTCTTGTATCCGATCTTTGTCTCAAAACCTCATATTGGTACCTGTGGGTTGCTAGTAGTGTTGATTACTCCTTGTAGTTGATGCTAGTTGGTTTATTTGGTGGAAGATCATATGTTCAGATCCTTAATGATAATTATTACTCCTCTGATTATGAACATGAATATGCTTTGTGAGTAGTTACGTTTGTTCCTGAGGACATGGGAGAAGTCTTGTTATAAGTAATCATGTGAATTTGGTATTCGTTCGATATTTTGATGAGATGTATGTTGTCTTTCCTCTAGTGGTGTTATGTGAACGTCGACTACATGGAACTTCACCATGATTTGGGCCTAGGGGAAGGCATTGGGAAGTAATAAGTAGATAATGGGTTGCTAGAGTGACAGAAGCTTAAACCCTAGTTTATGCGTTGCTTCGTAAGGGGCTGATTTGGATCCACATATTTCATGCTATGGTTAGATTTATCTTAATTCTTCTTTCATAGTTGCGGATGCTTGCGAGAGGGGTTAATCATAAGTGGGAGGCTTGTCCAAGTAAGGACATAACCCAAGCACCGGTCCACCCACATATCAAATTATCAAAATAACGAACGCGAATCATATGAGCATGATGAAAACTAACTTGACAATAATTCCCATGTGTCCTCGGGAGCGCTTTGCTTTATATAAGAGTTCGTCCAGGCTTGTCATTTGCTACAAAAAGGATTGGGCCACCTTGCTGCACTTTAGTTACATTTGTTACTTGTTACTCATTACGAATTATCTTATCACAAAACTATCTGTTACCGATAATTTTAGTGCTTGCAGAGAATACCTTGCTGAAAACCTCTTATCATTTCCTTCTGCTCCTCGTTGGGTTCGAACTCTTACTTATCGAAAGGACTATGATAGATCCCCTATACTTGTGGGTCATGAAAACTATTTTCTGGCGCCGTTGCCGGGGAGTGAAGCGCCTTTGGTAAGGAAATGTTTATATAGTGTGCTGTAACTTACTGTCACTTGTTGCTATGGAAAATAATCCTTTGAGGGGTTTGTTCGGGGTATCTTCACCCCGACCGGAAGAGCAAAGAGTTGCCCCTCAACCTACTGAACCTACTAAAAATATTTATTATGAAATTCCTTCGGGTATGATAGAGAAACTGCTAGCTAATCCTTATGCAGGAGATGGAACATTACATCATGATATGCATCTAATCTATGTGGATGAAGTTTGTGGATTATTTAAGCTTGCAGGTTTGCCCAAGGATGAAGTCAAGAAGAAGGTATTCCCTTTATATTTGAAGGAGAGGGCATTGACATGGTATAGGCTATGCGATGATATTGGGACTTGGAACTACAACCGATTGAAATTGGAATTTCATCAGAAGTTTTATCCTATGCATCTAATTCATCGTGATCGGAATTATATTTATAATTTTTGGCCTCATGAAGGAGAAAGTATCGCTCAAGCTTGGGGGAGGCTTAAGTCAATATTATATTCATGCCCCAATCATGAGCTCTCAAGAGAAATTATTATTCAGAATTTTTATGCTCGGCTTTCTCGTAATGATCAATCCATGCTCGATACTTCTTGTACTGGTTCTTTTATGAAGAAGACTATTGAATTCAAATGGGATTTATTGGAGAGAATTAAACGCAACTCTGAAGATTGGGAACTCGACGAAGGTAAGGAGTCAGGTAAAAACCTTAAGTTTGATTGTGTTAAATCTTTTATGGACACCAATGCTTTTCGTGAATTTAGCACCAAATATGGACTTGACTCTGAAATAGTAGCTTCTTTCTGTGAATCTTTTGCTACTCATGTTATCTCCCTAAGAAGAAGTGGTTTAAATATCATCCTCCCATTGAAGTAAAAGTAGTAGAACCTATTAAAGCTGAAGAAGAAACTATTATTTATAATGTTGATCCAGCTGTTCCCACTGCTTATATTGAGAAACCACCTTTCCCTGTTAGAGTAAAGGAACATGCTAAAGCTTCAGCCGTGGTTCATAAGAGTTATACTAGAACACCTGCACCTCCTGAACAAATTAAAGTTGAACCTAGTTTTGCTATGGTTAAAGATCTCTTGGTCGATAATATTGATGGGCATGTTATTTATTTCTGTGATGAAGCTGCTAGAATTGCTAGATCCGATAATAAAGATAAACATAGACCTATTGTTGGCATGCCTGTTGTTTCTGTTAAAATAGGAGATCATTGTTATCATGGCTTATGTGATGTGGGTGCTAGTGTGAGTGCAATTCCCTTTACTTTATATCAAGAAATTATGAATGATATTGCACCAGCTAAAATTGAGGAAATTGATGTTACTATTAAGCTTGCCAATAGAGATACTATTTCACCAATTGGGATTGTTAGAGATGTTGAAGTCTTGTGTGGGAAAATTAAATACCCTACTGATTTCCTTGTTCTTGGTTCCCCACAAGATGATTTTTGTCCCATTATATTTGGTAGACCTTTCTTAAACACCGTTAATGCTAAGATAGATTGTAAGAAAGAAACTGTTAGTGTAAACTTCGGGGATGTGTCTCATGAGTTTAACTTTTCTAAATTTCGTAGACAACCTCGTGATAAAGAATTGCCTAGTAAAGATGAAATTATTGGTCTTGCTTCTATTGATGTGCCTCCTACTGATCCTTTAGAACAATATTTGCTAGACCATGAAAATGATATGTTCATGAATGAAAGAAAGGAATTAGATGAAATATTCTTTAACCAAATGCCTGTTTTGAAACACAACTTGCCTGTTGAGATTCTTGGGGATCCCCCTCCACCCAAGGGTGATCCCGTATTTGAGCTTAAACAATTACCCGATGCTCTGAAATATGCTTAT
Source organism: Thinopyrum elongatum (assembly GCA_011799875.1). NCBI lineage: Eukaryota > Viridiplantae > Streptophyta > Magnoliopsida > Poales > Poaceae > Thinopyrum > Thinopyrum elongatum. The sequence continues at coordinate 83,804,272 of CM022302.1, read as the reverse complement.
CTTGATGAAAATAAGATATATCCTGTTATTATTAGTGCTAACCTTTCAGAGCATGAAGAAAAGAAATTATTGAAAACTCTGAAGAAGCATCGTGCCGCCATTGGATATACTCTTGATGATCTTAACGGCATTAGTCCCACTCTATGTTAGCACAAATTTAGTATGGAGCCTGATGCTAAACCAGTTGTTGATCACCAACGACGGTTAAATCCTAAGATGAAAGAAGTGGTAAGAAATGAAATACCAAAGCTTCTGGAGGTAGGTATAATTTATCCTATTGCTGATAGTAGATGGGTAAGTCATGTTCATTGTGTCCCTAAGAAGGGAGGTATTACTGTTGTTCCTAATGATAAGAATGAATTGATTCCACAAAGGATTGTTACAGGTTATAGAATGGTTATTGATTTTAGGAAGTTGAATAAAGCTACTAGGAAAGATCATTATCCTCTACCTTTTATTGATCAAATGCTAGAAAGACTATCAAAACATACACACTTTTGCTTTCTAGATGGTTATTCTGGTTTTTCGCAAATACCTGTGTCAAAAGAGGATCAAGAAAAGACTACTTTTACTTGTCCTTTCGGTACCTTTGCTTATAGACCTATGCCTTTTGGTTTATGCAATGCACCTGCTACTTTTCAAAGATGTATGCCTGCTATATTCTCTGACTTTTGTGAAAAGATTGTTGAGGTTTTCATGGATGATTTCTCCGTTTACGGAACTTCTTTTGATGATTGCTTAAGCAACCTTGATCGAGTTTTGCAGAGATGTGAAGAAACTAATCTTGTCTTGAATTGGGAGAAGTGCCACTTTATGGTTAATGAAGGTATTTTCTTGGGGCATAAAATCTCCGAAAGAGGTATTGAAGTTGATAAAGCTAAAGTTGATGCTATTGAAAAGATGCCGTGTCCTAAAGATATCAAAGGTATAAGAAGTTTCCTTGGTCATGCTGGTTTCTATAGGAGGTTTATTAAAGAATTCTCTAAAATTTCTAGGCCTCTCACTAATCTCTTGCAAAAAGATGTCCCATTTGTTTTATGATGATTGTGTAGAAGCATTTGAAATACTTAAGAAAGCCTTGATTTCTGCACGTATTGTTCAACCACCTGATTGGAACCTACCCTTTGAAATTATGTGTGATGCTAGTGATTATGTTGTTGGTGCTGTTCTAGGACAAAGAGTTGATAAGAAATTAAATGTTATCCATTATGCTAGTAAAACTCTAGACAGTGCTCAAAGAAATTATGCTACTACTGAAAAAGAATTTTTAGCAGTTGTTTTTGCTTGTAATAAGTTCAGATCTTATATTGTTGGTTCCAAAGTAACTGTTCACACCGATCATGCTGTTATTAAATACCTTATGGAAAAGAAAGATGCTAAACCTAGACTTATTAGATGGGTTCTCTTGCTGCAAGAATTTGATTTGCATATTATTGATAGAAAGGGAGGTGAGAACCCCGTAGCAGACAACTTGTCCAGGTTAGAAAATATTCTTTATGACCCAATACCCATTGATGATAGTTTTCCTGATGAACAATTAGCTGTCATAAATGCCTCTCGTAGTGCTCCTTGGTATGCTGATTATGCTAATTACATTGTTGCTAAATTTATACCACCTAGCTTCAGATACCAGCAAAAGGAAAAGTTTTTCTATGATTTAAGACATTACTTTTGAGATGACCCACACCTTTATAAAGAAGGAGTAGATGGTGTTATTAGATGTTGTCTACCTGAGCATGAATAGGAACAAATCCTACGCAAGTGTCACTCCGAAGCTTATGGAGGACACCATGCTGGAGATAGAACTGCACACAAGGTATTACAATCTAGTTTTTATTGGCCTACTCTCTTCAAAGATGCTCGTAAGTATGTCTTGTCTTGTGATGAATGCCAGAGAATTGGTAATATTAGTAGACGTCAGGAAATGCCTATGAATTATTCACTTGTTATTGAACCATTTGATGTTTGGGGCTTTGATTATATGGGACCTTTTCCTTCCTCCAATGGGTATACACATATTTTGGTTGCTGTTGATTATGTTACTAAGTGGGTAGAAGCTATTCCAACTAGTAGTGCTAATCATAACACCTCCATTAAAATGCTTAAAGAAGTTATTTTCCCGAGTTTTGGAGTCCCTAGATATTTAATGACTGATGGTGGTTCACACTTTATTCATGGTGCTTTCTGCAAATTGCTTGCTAAATATGATGTCAACCATAGAATTGCATCTCCATATCATCCTCAGTCTAGTGGTCAAGTAGAATTAAGTATCAGGGAAATAAAATTGATCTTGCAAAAGACTGTTAATATATCCAGGAAGAACTGGTCTAAAAAGCTTGATGATGCATTATGGGCTTATAGAACTGCTTATAAAAACCCTATGGGTATGTCTCCGTATAAAATGGTCTATGGAAAAGCATGTCACTTACCTCTTGAACTAGAACATAAGGCTTATTGGGCAATTAAAGAGCTCAACTATAATTTCAAACTTGCCGGTGAAAAGAGGTTATTTGACATTAACTCACTTGATGAATGGAGAACCCAAGCCTATGAAAGTGCCAAGTTGTTTAAAGAAAAGGTTAAAACATGGCATGATAAAAGGATACAAAAGCATGAATTCAATGTAGGTGATCATGTCTTGCTATACAATTCACGTTTAAGTTTTTTTGCAGGAAAACTTCTCTCTAAATGGGAAGGTCCTTACATTATCGAGGAAGTTTATCGTTCCGATGCCATCAAGATCAACAACGCCGAAGGTGGTAAACGGGCAAAGAATAAAACATTATATCTCAGGTACTCCCATAAATGTTGAAACCAATATTATTAATACTATAACACTGGAGGAGTACATAAGGGAAACTTTCCAGAACGACCTAGAACTCTGAAAAGGAATAGGTATGTGATACAATAAGTAAACCGACTCCAAAACTTTTCCAGAAGCAATTTTACTCTGTTTTGGAATATTTAAAAAATTAGAAAAATAAGAAGTAGTACGGAAAGTGCACGAGGAGGCGACAAGCCGTGGGGGCGTGCCGTACCCCCTGGGCGTGCCTCCCAGGCTTGTGACCACCTCGTGTGCCCTTTGGACTCCGTTTTCTTGTAGGATACTCCTTTTGGTCGATAAAAATTCATTATATAATCTCTCGAAGGTTTTAACAACCGTACCACGGCAATTTCCCTTGTTTTCGTTTTGAGCTATTTTCTGCCTGAGTTTTCAAGGCCAGGCAACATGTCTTCCAACTCCTCCAACAATGTGGACGACAATGCTTGGTTGATGCAGATGGAACTAAGGAAGAAGGAGACCTGAGTACACGGGTATGGGCACTCCCCTTGGCTTGTGCCAAGCTTGGGGGAGGTGCCCCGGTATCGTATCACCATCACATCTTTACCTTTATCATTTTTCTTAGTTCGGTCCTTTTGGTTATATCTTGGTTTAGTAGAATAAAGTTTTTAGTATGATCTAGCTTTGAGTTTTGCTTTAAGTTCCCTCTATGTAATCAAGTCCGAGAGTTATATAATAAGGATTAGTTTTGAGTTGAGGGCTTTGCTACGATCTTGAGAAAAGAAATAAATAAGAAGAATAAAAGAAGTAAAAAGAGTATATGATGATCTTATGGATAGTGATGACTTCACATATAAGAAGTATGTTGACTGAAACTTGTTGTGAGTTGACAAACATAGTGTTGGTCATTGTTGCAATTAAAAGGAAGTAATAAAGAAAGAGAGGTTCACATATAAATATATTATCTTGGACATCTTTTATTATTGTGAGCACTCATTAAAATATTATATGCTAAGAAGTTGATGTTGGACAAGGAAGACAACATAATGAGTTATGTTTGCTTATTTCCGAATAGAAGTTATATTGTCATGGATCCTATAACATGTGATGCTTGCTTCCACCTCATACTGGCCAAAACTTCCGCACCAAGTAGAGATACTACTTGTGCATCCAAACACCATTAACCCAGTTTTGCCATGAGAGTCCACTATACCTACCTATGGATTGAGTAAGATCCTTCAAGTAAGTTGTCATCGGTGCAAGCAATAAAAATTCCTCCTTAAATATGTATGATCTATTAGTGTGAGGAAAATAAGATTTATACGAACTTGTGATACGAACGAAATAAAAGCAACGGACTGCATAATAAAGCTCTTTATCACAAGGGGCAATATAAAGTGACGTTCCTTTGCATTAAGATTTTGTGCATCCAACTATCTTTTACTTTTTATTATTCACCTTTATGCAAGAGTCATGGTGATCTTCACCACTTCCTATATTACGCCTTTTTCTTCTGGCAAGAGTCATGTGTTGGGGAAAGATCAAGATACATATATCCACTCGGATGTAGGTGATCATGAGTTATTATTGTTGACATTACCCTTGAGGTAAATAGTTCGGAGGCGACACTATAAGCCCCTGTCTTTCTCTGTGTCCAATTGAAGCTTTGATCTCATAAGTACCGCGTGAGTGTTAGCAATTATAAAAGACTAAGACATAATTGAGTATGTGGATTTGCTAAACAAGCTCTTACATTGACTCTTTTCGATGTTATGATAAATTGCAATTGCTTCAATGACTGAGATCATAGTTTGTTGGTTCTCAATAGAGTTCTTGATTCATACTTTATCTTGTGAATGAATTGTCACTTTAGCATAAGAAATTATATACCAATATATGTTGTTGTTCTAAAGATGATCATGATGCTTTCATGTCCGTATTTTATTTTATCGACACCTCTATCTCTAGACATGTGGACATGATTATCGATCTCGGCTTTCGCTTAAGGACAAGCAAGGTCTAAGCTTGGGGGAGTTGATACGTCCATTTTGCATCATGCATTTATATCATTATTTATTGCATTATGGACTATTATTTCACTTTATGGTACAATGCTTATGCCTTTTCCCTCTTATTTTACAAGATTTACATGAAGAGGGAGAATGTCGGCAGCTGGAATTCTGGACCGGAAAGGAGCAAATCTGAGAGACCTATTCTGCACAACTCCAAAAATCTTGAAAACTTATGGAGAATTATTTTGGAATATATAAAAAATATTGGGCGAAGAAAATACCAGAGGGGACCCACCAATTGGCCACAAGCCTGGGGGGGCGCGCCCTACCCCCCTGGGAGCGCCCCTGTGGCTTGTGGGCCCCCTGTCGGGCCTCCGATACCCCTCTTCTGCTATATGGTGTGTTTTGGTCTGGAAAAAATCAGAAGAGAGCTTTCGGGACGAAGCGCCGCCGTCTCGAGGCGGAAACTGGGTAGAAGCAATCTAGGGCTCCGGCGGAGCTGTTCTGCCGGGGAAACTTCCCTCCGGGAGGGGGAAATCGAAGCCGTCGTCATCACCGACGATCCTCTCATCGAGAGGGGGTGAATCTCCATCAACATATTTACCAGCACCATCTCCTCTCCAAACCCTAGTTCATCTCTTGTATCCGATCTTTGTCTCAAAACCTCATATTGGTACCTGTGGGTTGCTAGTAGTGTTGATTACTCCTTGTAGTTGATGCTAGTTGGTTTATTTGGTGGAAGATCATATGTTCAGATCCTTAATGATAATTATTACTCCTCTGATTATGAACATGAATATGCTTTGTGAGTAGTTACGTTTGTTCCTGAGGACATGGGAGAAGTCTTGTTATAAGTAATCGTGTGAATTTGGTATTCGTTCGATATTTTGAGGAGATGTATGTTGTCTTTCCTCTAGTGGTGTTATGTGAACATCGACTACATGACACTTCACCATGATTTGGGCCTAGGGGAAGGCATTGGGAAGTAATAAGTACATGATGGGTTGCTAGAGTGACTGAAGCTTAAACCCTAGTTTATGCGTTGCTTCGTAAGGGGCTGATTTGGATCCACATGTTTCATGCTATGGTTAGATTTATCTTAATTCTTCTTTCGTAGTTGCGGATGCTTGTGAGTGGGGTTAATCATAAGTGGGAGGCTTGTCCAAGTAAGGACAGCACCCAAGCACCGGTCCACCCACATACCAAATTATCAAAGTAACGAACGCGAATCATATGAGCATGATGAAAACTAACTTGACAATAATTCCCATGTGTCCTCGAGAGCGCTTTGCTTTATATAAGAGTTCGTCCAGGCTTGTCCTTTGCTACAAAAATGATTGGGCCACCTTGCTGCACTTTAGTTACACTTGTTACTCGTTATGAATTATCTTATCACAAAACTATCTGTTACCGATAATTTCAGTGCTTGCAGAGAATACCTTGCTGAAAACCGCTTGTCATTTCCTTCTGCTCCTCGTTGGGTTCGATACTCTTACTTATCGAAAGGACTACGATAGATCCCCTATACTTGTGGGTCATCATCCACATACTCAACCATCATATAGTATTCTATGATTGCTAACACTCACCGCGTACACATGAGCAAAAAGTTTCAACCGGACACATAGAAAGATAGGGGCTTATAGTTTCACCTCCCAACATATTCACCTCAAGGGTGATGTCAACAGTAATAACTCATGCCCACCCATATCCAACTGGATATATGTGCCTAGATCTTTCCTCACCACATGGTGCTTGCCAAAAGAGAAAAATAAAAAGGGAAAGAGAGATACTTTGACTCTTGCATGAAAGTAAATACATAAAAGTAACAGATAAGCCCTTCGCAGAGGGAAGCAGAGGTTGCCATGCGCTTTTTGGTTGTATGCTCAATCTCTTAGTGCAAAAGAACATCATGTTATATTGCCCTGTCGGGGGGATGGATCCCAGGTAGCCTCATCAACACTTAACCATATTTCAAGACATCGGGGCTGGACGAGCCCCTCAGTCCGACTGGTCGTAAGACCGGCCTCCGGGGCCAGACGGGACCGGAGGGCCGCCTCCTAGAAGACGGCGCACTCCAGAAGGCAGCGAGGGTACGGGCCATCTCCTAGCAGGCAGCCCGTCCCCTCCCTAGGGGTTTGAGCCCGACTAGGAGACAAGCTGGGGCATGGCTACAGTGCGCCATGCCTCCCCCGAATCACGGCCGCATGGCTACAGTGGGCGCCGCCAGGCGGTCGCCAACCCGTCCGGTGCGGCGCTGTAGCCATGGCGCGCCCGACACGGCCTCCGTCAGCACGGGCGGCGCCACAGTGAAGAGCCGTCAGCGGGGCCCGTAGGCGGCGGACCCCACCTGTCGACCGGTTCCTTGGCAGCCGGTAGGGCCCAGCAGAAGCGGGCCCAATAGCTGGCGGAGAACTCGGCCCCCATAGACGCTGGCAGCCGGGGCCTACCACCCGGCCATATTACCATTGTACCCTTGGGGGGTTAGCCTATAAAACCCCCCAGGCCACACCCATGCAAGGGGTTCCTCTCATGTTCCACTTCAGTTCTACACACACCATAGCCAGGGAGAGGAGAGAGCTAGCCTTGCCCTTCTTCCTCCTCTGGCCGAACAGCTCTAGGAGCACCATTGTACTCTTTGCTTCATAGTGATCATGCGGAGACCCCGCAGAGCAGGAGTAGGGGTTTCATCTCTTAGGAGAGCCCTGAACCTGGGTAGATCTCGTGTCCGTCCGAGCTTGTGCCCACTCCCGGTTCCAGGACCCGACGAGGATCTCATGGCCCCAACCATGATAAGCCACCCCCTGGTATCTGTCGAGATATTACCATGACAGTTGGCGCCCACCGTGGGGCCGGAAGACTGGCTAATCGACTACTCCACAGCAGTCAGCATCGCCAACGGCAACAAGCGCGTCGCCATCAAGTACGTCCCGCTCATGCTTCAGGGCACGGCCCGGATGTGGCTGAACAGCCTCAAGCCCAAAAGCATCAACAGCTGGGTAGATTTTAGTGACGCCTTCGTACGCAACTTCACCAGTACGTACAAGCGCCCCCCAAGCCTCGCCAGCTCTCCATGTGCATTCAGGGGCTAACCGAGTTTACTCGCGACTACCTGACGCGTTGGGGCGAGCTGCGCAACTCCTGCGAGGGGGTCCACGAGGTGCAGGCCATCGAGTACTTCACCGCCGGGTGCAGAGAGGGCACTCTGCTCAAGCACAAGCTCTTGTGCGATGAGCCGGCAACCTTGGACGAGCTCCTGGTCGTGGCCGACAAGTACGCCACCGCCGACTCCTCCATGAGCTTGGAGATCCGGGTTGACTCGGCCGGCAGGGTGGTCCAGCCGGGTTCCCAAACTCCGGCTGGCGACACCAACCGACGTCAGCAACTGAACGACAACAAGCGCAAGGCCCCGCAGCCGGCTTCCAATAGCCAGCAGGTGGCCGCCATCGAGGATCAGCAGCCGGCCGGGCAGCCTGGCCCCAAGCGTCAGCGGGGCGGCAAGGGTGCCTGGCAGCCTGCCTTCTCCTTCGAGCAAGCCCTCGACGCCCCATGCAAGTTCCATAGCGGCGCGAAACCGTCCAACCACACCACCCAGAAGTGCAACTGGCTCGCCCGGATTGCCAAGGGCAAGGCCCTGCCGCCTCCACCACCAGCCGGCCAGGTAGCTCCGGCTGTTCAGCAACCGGCCCGAGCCACCAGCATGCTTCAAGATGAGTTTCCCGAAGAGAACGCCACCTATGTCGTCTTCACGAGCGAAGCCGACGACAAGCACAGCAGACGGCAGTAGCACCGCGAGGTGAATGCTGTCAGCTCAGAGGTCCCCACCTTCATGCACTGGTCCGAGAGGCCCATCACCTGGAGCCAAGCTGACCACCCGGCCCTGATGCCTTCGCCGAGTGCGTACGCTCTGGTGCTAGAATCCACTTTCTCCACGGAGAGGTGGACTTGCCGCTTCAGCCAAGTTCTGATAGATGGCGGCAGTAGCATCAACATCCTGTACCGCCAAACCATGGAGCTGTTGGGCATCAAGGTGAAGCAGCTCCAGCCCAGCCGGACTGTCTTCCACGGCATAGTTCCCGGCCTTTCCTGCTCTCCAATCGGCAAGATCAAGATCGATGTCCTGTTCGGCGACAAGAACCACTTCCGCCGCGAGCCAATCTGGTTCGAGGTGGTCGACTTGGACAGCCCCTACCACGTGCTCTTGGGCTGCCCGGCGCTGGCCAAATTCATGATGGTCCCGCACTACGCCTACCTGAAGGCCAAGATGCTGGGTACCAAGGGCATCATCACTGTTACCGGCGACTACCAGAAGTCGCTGGATTGCGCCACCGCTAGCAGCCGGCTGGCCGAGTCCCTCGTCATCGCCCAGGAGAAGCGTCTCCTTGACCGGATGGTGGCCATGGCCAGCGAGAAGCCGGCGATGCCGGCCGATCCCAAGGAGACGGAAGCAGGAGCCTCCTTCCAGCCGGCCAAGGAAACCAAGAAGATCGCCTTGGACCCGGCGCACCCGGAGAGGTTTGCTGTCGTAGGGACCAACCTCGATAGCAAATAGGAAGGCGAGCTCGTTGATTTCCTCCATGAGAACCGAGACATCTTTGCATGGTCCCCCAAAGACATGCCGGGTGTCCTGACGAATTTCGCCGAGCACAAACTACATGTGAGGCCGGATGCTAAGCCGGTCAATCAACCCCTCCGCCGCCTATCAGAAGAGAAGAGAAGGATCGTTGGTGAAGAAATTGCCCGGCTTCTGGCAGCCGGCTTCATCATGGAAGTGTTCTACCCGGACTGGCTTGCCAACCCAGTCCTTGTCTTGAAGAAGAATAACAAGTGGCGCATGTGTATCGATTACACGAGCCTCAACAAGGCCTGCCCCAAGGATCCGTTTGCCCTGCCACGGATCGACCAAGTGATAGACTCCACGGCCGGCTGCAAGCTGCTATCCTTCTTGGATGCATACTCCGGCTACCACCAGATCAAGCTAGATCCGGCCGACCGCTTGAAGACCGCCTTCATCACACCATTCGGCGTCTTCTGCTACATCACCATGACGTTTGGCTTAAGGAATGCCGGCGCCACCTTCCAGTGATGCATGCAGAAGTGCTTATTGAAGCAACTCGGCCGCAATGCCCACGTCTATGTGGACGACGTTGTGGTGAAGACGGAGAAGCGCGGCACCCTCCTAGAGGATCTCAAAGAGACCTTCGAAAATCTGCGCCTTTTTCAAATCAAGCTCAACCCGGAGAAGTGCGTCTTCAGAGTACCAGCCGGCCAGCTCCTCGGCTTCCTTGTCTCTGAACGTGGCATCGAGTGCAACCCCGTGAAGATCAAGGCCATCGGGCGGATGGAGAGACCCACCAAGCTGCGTGACGTCCAAAAGTTCACCGGATGCCTGGCATCCCTCAGCCGCTTCATCAGTCGGCTGGGTGAGAAGGCGCTCCCCCTGTACCAGCTCATGAAGAAAACCACTTGCTTCGAGTGGAACGACCAGGCGGACGAAGCTTTTCGTCAGCTCAAGCGCATGATGTCCACGCCGCCTATCCTGGCGGCTTCGGCTACCAAGGAACCGATGCTCCTCTACATCGCCGCCACCAGCCGAGTCATCAACACGGTGATTGTGGTCGAGTGCCCAGAAGCCGGCAAGGTGCAGCCGGTCCAAAGGCTAGTGTATTATCTGAGCGAGGTCTTGTCCGCCTCCAAGCAGAACTACCCCCACTACCAGAAGATGTGCTACGGCGTGTACTTTGCCGCCAAGAAGCTGAAGCAATATTTCCAAGAGCACTCCATCACGGTTGTCTGCACCGCCCCCCTTGCCGAGATCATGGGCAACAGAGATGCCTCAGGCCGGGTGGCCAAATGGGCCATCAAGCTGGCCCCCATACCATCCTCTATCAACCCCGCACCACCATCAAGTCCCAAGCGCTGGCCGACTTCCTAGTCGACTGGGCCGAGTCCCAGTACCTGCCACCCGCGCCGGATTCTACGCATTAGCGGATGCACTTTGACGGCTCAAAGATGCGCACCGGCTTGGGAGCCGGCATCATCCTCACCTCTCCCAAGGGCGACAAGCTAAAGTACACGCTGCAGATCCACTTTGCCGCCTCCAACAACGTAGCCGAGTACGAGGCACTCATTTTTGGGCTCCGACTGGCCAAGGAGATCGGCATCTGCCGCATCCTCTGCTACGGCGACTCGGACTTGGTGGTCCAGTAGTCGTTCGGCGACTGGGATGCCAGGGACGCCAACATGGCAAGCTACCGCTTCCTCGTCCAACAGATGAGTGGGCACTTCGATGGGTGCGAGTTCCTCCACGTGCCAAGAGCCGACAACGACGCAGCGGACGCCCTCGCCCGCATTGGTTCCACCCGGCAGGCCATACCAACCGGCGTCTCCCTCGAGTATCTGCGCAAGCCGTCTATCAAGCCGTCGCTTGAGTCTGACTCCATCTTCATGCCGGCTGACCCCGGAGCAGTCGGATCCGGCTCAGGGACTCCAGCAGCCGGCCCGGGAACTTCAGCAGTCGGCCCGGGGGCTTCAGCAGGTGGCCCGGGGGCTCCTCCACCAGCACCCAGCCCAGGAATTCCAGCAGACGGCCCGGGGACTACAGCAGTTGGCCCGGGGGCTTCATCGACACCATCAGGAGCGGTCGGCCCCAGCCCGCCACCTCCCAACCCGGCCACCCTCGTGCCCGTTGCCATCTTCACAGTGGTGGCGGCCCCATCTTGGGCACAGCCCATCCGCGAATATCTGGTAAGCCGTGCTACCAGCAGACAAAGTGCTAGCCCGATGGATCCAGCGCCGGGCAGGCGCCTACACCATCGTCAACAGAGAGCTTGCCAGGCGGAGCGTGACCGGCATTTATCAGCGCTGCGTGGAACCGGAGAAGGGCATGGAGATCCTTAGAGACATCCACCAAGGCGAATGTGGCCACCACACCGCCTCCAGGTCCCTCGTAGCCAAAGCCTTCCGCCATGGTTTCTTCTGGCCGACTGCATTGGACGACGCCAAGGAGTTGGTCAAGAAGTGCAAAGGGTGCCAGAAGTTCAGCACCAAGCAACACCAGCTGGCCTCTGTCCTCAAGACCATCCCCATCACCTGGCCGTTTGCCGTGTGGGGTTTGGACATGGTGGGTCCTTTCAAGACAGCACGCGGTGGCATGACTCATTTGCTGGTCGCCGTGGACAAATTCACCAAGTGGATAGAAGCCAAGCCAATCAAGAAGCTGAATGGTCCGACTGCCGTCACGTTCATCGCCGACATCACCGTCCGATACGGCGTTCCCCACAACATCATCACCGACAACGGCACCAACTTCGCCAAAGGCACCTTGGCCCGTTTCTGCGCAAATCAGGGTATCCAACTGGACCTAGCGTCCGTTGCCCATCCACAGTCAAACGGCCAGGTGGAGCGAGAAAACGGCCTCATCCTGTCCGGCATCAAGCCCCGCCTGATCGAGCCGCTGGAGCGATCGGCCGGCTGCTGGATCAACGAGCTGCCGGCCGTCCTCTAGAGTCTTCGGACCACGCCCAACAGATCAACTGGCTTTACGCCCTTCTTCGTCGTGTACGGTGCCGAGGCTATCATCCCCACGGATATTGAGTTCGACTCGCCTCGCGTCACCATGTACATGGAGGCGGAAGCAAAGGAGGCGCGAGAAGATGGCGTCGACCTGCTAGAAGAGGCCCGGCTGCTGGCATGCAGCCGGTCCGCCATCTACCAGCAGGCCCTGCGCCGCTTCCACAACAAGAAGGTCAAGCCGCATACATTTTGCGAAGGCGACCTTGTGCTCCGCCTGATCCAGGGATTAGGCGGCCAGCACAAGCTCGCAGCACCTTGGGAAGGCCCCTTCATCGTTAGCAAGGCTCTGGGCAATGACTCATACTACCTCATCGACGCCCAAAAGCCCAGGGCACGCAAGTGAAGCACAGCTGGTGAAGAGACGGAGCGGCCATGGAACGCGAACCTACTTCGCTCGTTTCACAGTTAAAGTGAGTGTATGTACCACGCCAACTTTTGTATTAAGTAAAGACCTCAGGTCCCCCGAGATGTACTCGGGGGCTACCTTTTTATCCATGAGATAAGCTTATACCATGAATCGAGTTCTTTTTTATATTCTTGCCCCGTCCGGGTTCCGATCAGCCAACCCGGGGGCTCGCCGTCTTGGCCTAAGTCTGCACTAGCCGGAGCCGACTAGTAGTGTGCCGACGCCAAAGCCCTTTCTTCGCTCCATGTCGCAGCTCGCAGCGCGGCTGTCCGACTGGCAAGAATCAAAGGCCGGAAACGTTGTCGACACGAAAAGTGATTAAGGAAAACGCCGACTACGGCCAAGCTGGCCTCTTGCCTCCCTCGTCCAGCTGCTCAGTAGCCGGCAGGCCGGCTTCTCGCTCGACTAAGCTACGCTCAAAGCGGCTGAAGTAACTTGCCCGTTCTAAAATGACCAAGTCCCTGACCCAGCCACAGACCACAGCCCGGCTGTCCGGCTAGCAGGGAGGTGGCCAAGGGAACGCGGCGAAGGAAAAAGCCAAAGAGGGCAAAAGCAAACTCAAGCTAGAACCCGGCAACACATGCAAAATGTGGGGAGTTAAACTTTGTACATTGCAAAAGGGCCCAAGGCCAGCATTCATCAAGTTTAGAAATACACCCCCAGTGGGTGGAACCATGCTTAACTAACATTGTTTTCAAGCACGAGACAGAGAAACTCGAAAAAAGATAACATGCCATCTAGGCGGACGGCCCCTCGGGCTCAACGGACTGGTCGGCAGCAGGCGTAGCTCCGGCTGGTGGGGCTGCCGGCTGCGGAGTCTCGGCCTGGCGGTCGGCGGTGGCTGACATGGTCTCCGGCTGGTCGCCAGTCGGCGCCGGGTCGGGCCGAGTCCGGCTGGTCGCTCCACCACCTAGTGCGGCGTAGCTGCCAGCCTCATCCTCGTCGTCCTCATAACCTTCGTCGCTGGAGGCAATCTCCTCTGCCAAGTCCTCCCCATCCGACGGGTTCAGGCCGAACCAAGACGGGGGCACTTCGGCGCCATTGTCTTCCTGCTCCGGGACGAAGACACTGACATCAGCGTAGTCGGCAAGAGCCGACACTCGGATGGCAATGGCGTCGCGCTCCACCACTAGCTCCGGCAGCGCCTCCTGGCGAAAGGTGGCTAGCTGCGCCAGGCGCAGCTCGGGGTACCAGGCCTTGACGAACTCCAGCGTCTTCGTAGCCCCAGACCACGCCGCGGAGCTCTTCCAGGCTTCGAGCCGGTCGGCCGCCACCTCCAGCCAGTCGGCTGTCCGACTGGGAGTCCGCGGGATCCGAGCACCCGGCCACAAGCCCTCCAATACCTGCGACCCGGCCCGCTGAAGCCGGTGGAGTAGGCGGCGCGTTGGCTCGAAGCGCATCCGGACGGCCATGAGCTGTTCGCGCAAGGTCTGAGGCTGGTCCTGCATGATCTCCTTGTCCTTTCGCCTGCACTCCTCGCGCTAGGCCTCGATAGCCATGCAAATAGCGGCAGAGTGGCCCGGAAGGAACTCTGTTCAAAAATGACAAAAGTTTTAGAAGACGGCTTCCGGCAATAGCCGGCAGCCAGCAGTCAGCAACAAAAAGAAAGGGACGCACCGTCGAGCAGATCCTCGACCATGGTGTAGCCGTCCCGAAGGATCTTCTCCTTCTCGGACCGGTCCGAGCGCTGGATCTCGAACTCGGCCGTGAGGTTTTCCTCGTCCGCCTTCAGCTGCTGGACCCGCTCCGCGTGCCACTCGGCCTGGTCCGCCAGCTCCTTCTCCAGCCGGTCGCGCGCTGAGGCCGCCTAGTCGCGCTCCTGCACCACAAGCTGGAGCTGGCCCTCGAGCTCGGCCACGCGCTCCCTCAGCTAGGCAGCAGCCGCTGAAACAAGCAAGAGACGTCACCATCTACTCCAACAAAAACAAGAACAAGCCGCCTGAGAAGATCCGGCCCGACTGCTCAGCAGTCGGCCCAAATCTCGGGGGCTACACCCAGTGGGTGCGCTGGTGCGCCCCCCACTGGAAGCCGGCTTACGTACCTCGGCTCTGAGTCAGCTCAGTGGTCCGGGCAGTGAGCGTCCGGTTCTGTGTATTGTAGGCGGCCGCCCGCATGTTGTGGTAGTCCTGCAATAGCAGCAAGCATTTCAGCCAAAGAGAAGAATACCTTGGAGTTCCAACCCGCCTGCTCAGCAGCTGGCTCAGAACTCAGGGGCTACACCCAGTGGGTGCGCTGGCGCGCCCCCACGAAAGATTACAAGACAAAAAACATAGCAAAATAAGGTGTACGTACCCGGACAGCCGACCGCGTCGCCAACAGCTCCTCCCTCGCCCTCTGCAGAGTGGTGTTCTGGGCGAGGAACCGGTCCTCCAGGTCATGCACCGCCAGGTTCAAGGCGGCCGAGCCAGCCCCCGCCACCCAGCCTGAAGGAGGGGCGCTCGTGGCCCCGGCGTCGGCTCCCCGCGAGCTCGAGGCCGCAGCCTCCACCTGCCGCCTGGGCTCCGATGTTGCCCATGTCCTACGCCGGCGCGCAGGAGCGCGCGCCACCAAGGCATGGCTCGTCGCCTGCACGGTGCCGGCCGGTGGTACCTCCGGCTAGTTGGGCTCGCCGCCTCCTCGACCGCCAGCATCCGACGCGCGCCGGACCTCCTCCACCTCGGGGATGGCAATGTTGGTGACCGCCAGCCCCGGCACCGGCTGGTCGGCTCCGGTTGCCCCAGGCAGCAATCGGTTCTCCGCCACCTGCACTTCCGGCTGCTCGAGAGTGATGGTCTCCGGGACCCCACCACCAGCCGGACCCACCGTAGTCCTGGCGTCGGCCTCCGCCCGAGCCTTGGCCGCGGCTTCCGCCTCGGCCCTCTCCATCGCCGCCTCCGCCCTCTCCGCGGCCTGGGCCTCTGACTGCGCCGCTTCCTCCGCCCGGGCGTCAGCCCGCGCCTTCTCAGCGGCCTCCTACTCCTCGCGCGCCTCCCGCGCGTTCCTCGCCATCGCCTCTTGAAGAGCGGCAGCCGGGTCCACGCGCCTGGCCTCCTCGGAGCCGCCCGCTGCGTCCATCAATGAGGCGGACGGAGCCCGCATAATGACACAGGCCACTCTGCTCAACAAGAAAGAAAAGATGAGGAAACCCCTGGGGGGAAGAAAAACATGAAGTCAGGGCTGCAAGCGCGCGTACCCGGACGTGTACGGCATAGGTTTGGGCCCCTTTCGGGCGGCGGCCACCTTCAGGGCCTCTTGCCGCCTGGTCGCGTCCGCCTGCTTGGCCTTCTTCACCGGGTGACTGCCAAACCTCCCCGCAAGGAGGCGGCGTTTCTGTCCGCCGGCTTAAGCAGCCGGCCGCGGCACAGAAGGGCCGGCTCCCGCCCCCGCGCCTCCGCCAGGTCGGCGCCACTCCTCGTCAGCCTCATCGTCGCCCGGCCAAGACCGGACATCGCCGACTCCTCCACCTCCCGAGGAGCCGCCTGCTCCGGCGCTGCCTCCTCCGGTGGCCTCGTCGTCGCCACCTTCCTCTATGGCGGCCGCCCCCAACTCAGGGTCGCCCACGTCGCTGTTCTCGCGGTCCGACATCCACTATCAGTCCACAGCCGGCCCGCCTTGGCCCGGGAAGCGCTGCCTCAAGGCCGGCTGGTCAGGACGGAGGAAAGGAGAACATTATAAGTAAAGCAGTCGGACCTGGTACTTACCGCTGGGGGAGGGTTGGCCCGACTGTATGGCTCCTTGCCGATGTGCCACTCCTCCTCGCTGAGCTTGTAGTTGGAGAAGTAGTTCACATGACGGACCACCTCCACCTCCGGCATCTCCATGGTGGACATCCGGCATGGGTCCCGGCAGCCGCTCATCTCGCTGATAAGATGCGGCCGAAGTTGGAGGGGCGACACCCGGCGCATGACGAAGCCGGCCAGCAGGTCGGCCGTCTTCAGCCCCTCCTGGTCAGTCATCTCTTGAAGCCGGGAGAGGACGCTGACGATGAGGGCCGGCAGGCGCTTGGGCGGCTGCTGTTGCCAGTTGTCCCGCGGCCCAACAGGCGGCCCGAGCACGAAGGCCGGCAGGTTGATGTAGTCGTTGACCTGATGAAGATTTCGGACGTAGAAGTAGGACTTCTGCCAGAGCTTGGTCGACTCGTGCAGAGGGATGGCCAGGAAGTGGGTGCTACCTCCTGAGCGCCTCACGGCGACGCATGCCCCGCACTGGGCCGGCTCATCCTTCGCCGACGTGCCTAGCTTGAGGTAGAAGAATCTACCCCAGAGCTCAAGCGTGGGCAGGACGCCGAGGTACCCCTCGTAGAGCGTGACGAAGGCCGCCAGGAGCACCACCATGTTGGGGGTGAGGTGATGCGGTTGCAAGCGGTAGAAGTCAAGGAAGGCCCGAAAGAAGTTGCTAACCGGGAGCCCGATGCCGCGAAGGAAATGCGTGCGGAAGACAATGAACTCACCGGGCTCCAGCCGCGGTGAGATCTCCCACTCGGGGGAAGACGCACGCCCACGTTGTCAGCGTGGGGAAGCCTCTACGTCGCGCGGAGGAAGTCGATGTGGTCCTCGTGCAAATTTGAGCCTAGCCAGCCACTCTTCACCATGGCTCGAGGACGGCGAGGAGAAGCTCGGGGATGAGGACGACAGGCGGCGCTGCGGTGGCACAGGGCAACAGGGGCGTCGCGGTGGCCGCGGCGGAGCTGTGGCTGCGGCGGAGCGGCAGCGGAAGAGCAGCAGCTGCGGCAGCGAGAGGAAGAAGAGGGAGTAGGAGGGGCGCGCGTGCGTTCTGCCGCCCTTCCTCCTCCACCCCCTCTTTATAACCGGCGGGGGCGAAGCCGAGGTGATGTCAGGGCGTGGGATTAACTGCGCCCCATGCCCCGCACGACCTCGCCTATTCCGCGTGGTTATGGCATAGTTAACGCGCCGCGGAAGGGCCACTGTCCGCCTCGGCCGCAGCGGATCCGCGCGCGGGCCGAGGCCCTGTAGCGGCGGGCCCCAGCCTGCGGCGACGTCCCATCGCGCGCGTGGGCTGGCAGACTGGCCTGGTCTGCGGGCGCTGCGTGGCGCATGTGCGGCGGGCGGCGCCGCACCAACTCCCGCCTGTCGATTCGAATTCCACCAGGCGGTCGTGGCCGCGGCCGGCTACTAGCGTCCGGCTCCTTCTAGCCGGACGAAGCGGAAGGCGGAAGATCACTCGAAGGGGAAACTGCTGAGGCCCTCCGACTGCTAAAGCCGTAGAGCCTCACCAGCTTCGGGGACTACTGTTCGGGGGATGGACCCCAGGTAGCCTCATCAGCACTTAACCATATTTCAAGACATCGGGGCTGGCCGAGCCCCTCAGTCCGACTGGTCATAAGATCGGCCTCCGGGGCCAGATGGGACCGGAGGGCCGCCTCATAGAAGACGGCGCACTCCAGAAGGCGGCGAGGGTACGGGCCGGCTCCTAGCAGGCAGCCCGTCCCCTCCATAGGGGTTTGAGCCCGACTAGGAGACAAGCTGGGGCATGGCTACAGTGCGCCATGCCTCCCCCGAATCACGGCCGCATGGCTACAGTGGGCACCGCCAGGCAGTCGCCGACCCATCCAGCGCGGCGCTGTAGCCATGGCGCGCCCGACACGGCCTCCGTTAGCACGGGCGGCGCCACAGTGAAGAGCCGTCAGCGGGGCCCGCAGGCGGCGGGCCCCACCTGTCGGCCGGTTCCTCGGCAGCCGGCAGGGCCCAGCAGAAGCGGGCCCCAATAGCCGGCGGAGAACCCGGCCCCCATAGATGCTGGCAGCCGGGGCCTACCACCCGGCCATATTACCATTGTACCCCTGGGGGGTTAGCCTATAAAACCCCCCAGGCCACACCCATGCAAGGGGTTCCTCTCATGTTCCACTTCAGTTCTACACACACCATAGCCAGGGAGAGGAGAGAGCTAGCCTTGCCCTTCTTCCTCCTCTGGCCGAACAACTCTAGGAGCACCATTGTACTCTTTGCTTCATAGTGATCATGCGGAGACCCCATAGAGCAGGAGTAGGGGTTTCATCTCTTAGGAGAGCCCTGAACCTGGGTAGATCTCGTGTCCATCCGAGCTTGTGCCCACTCTCGCTTCCAGGACCCGACGACGATCTCATGGCCCCAACCATGAGAAACCACCCCCTGGCATCTTTCGAGATATTACCACGACATGCCCCTTATGATGGCAACCTTTATTATGCAGTCTGTCGCCTTTATTATTTTGCCATCACAAGTTCGTACAACGCTCAATTTTCTCTTACACTAAATGATCTAACACATTTAGCAGCAATTTTTATTTCCTTATTGCACCGATGACAACTTACTTGAAGGATCTTACTCAATCCATAGGTAGGTAGGGTGGACTCTCAAAACAAGATTTGGGTTGAGGGTTTTGGATGCACAAGTAGTACCTCTACTTAGTGCAGAATTTTTGGCTAGCAAAGATGGGTGGCAAGCATCAGATGTTAAAGGATCTATGACAATATAACTTCTATGTGAATATGAACAAACATAAATCATTACGTTGTCTTCCTTGTCCAACGTCAACAATTTTGGCATATAATATTTTGATGGGGGCTCACAATCATAAAAGATGTCCAAGATAGTGTATTTGCATATGAATCCTCTCTTCCCTTATTAATTCTTTCATGAATTGCATCATTGACCAATGCTATGTTTGTCAATCTCCAATAAATTTTACTACTTATACTCTTCCTTATGTGATGTAATTACTTACCATAAGATTAGGATATGATCTTTTTCATTTATTTCCTTTCTTTTTATTAAACATGAAAGTAAAGAAAGCAAAAACTCAAACTAAACTTTATTATATATCTCGCACACGATTACAAGGATAGATAGATCACTAAGCAAACACTCGAAGAATGATCAAACTAAATTTTTGTTCAACTAAAGCAAAAAATAACTAAGGATCGAACTAAGATAAGTAAAGGCAAAAGATAGTGATGGTGATACGATACCGGGGCACCTCCCCCAAGCTTGGCACAAGCCAAGGGGAGTGCCCATACCCAAAACTCAAGTCTCCTTTGGTGATGAAGAAGGTGGTGGTGGTGATGATGTATTAGCGATCTTATCTTCAGGTTTCCATGGCAAAGGCTCACCATCATAAGAGGAGGAGTGAGTCTCACAGGTCCTGCAACTGGCAGCCAAACTCATACCTTTAAACCTTACTTCATATTCAAAGACTTGGTTTTGGAGATCATAGATTTGGCTTTGCAGAAAGTTGATTTACTTGTTGAAGGTGATGACGATGTCCTTCATGAATTTGCCATCCACCTTGAGATCGCGGGTGTAGTCTGCGATCATGAGGTGATTGGCATTGAGTCCATGTTCCACCATCCCCTTGCACTTGAAGACTTCCTGCTCCATAGATTCGAGCAGGGCATCCACGGTTCCCATCCCTTTGGGGCCCTGGACGTCGCGGATGTGGAGCACCCCCTCACGCATCTCGATGGCTTGAGGGTGCTGCATCACCTCCCGCAAATATGGGTTGATGACATTCTCGAAGAACTTGTCCTTGGAGGAGCTTGAAGTGGCCATGGGGATCTAGATCTGTAAAACAGCAAGAAGAGAAAACAGAAGATTTCTCCGCGATACGGTGGTCAATAGATTCGGGGGGTATATAAAGATTTTTTTATCTTGGGGAACAAGCAAACGGAAGAAAAACGAAGTCCGAAAGGTACCCAAGGTTGGCACAACCCACCTAGGCGCGCCTGGCGCACCCTGGTGTCTTGTGCCCACTAGGGTTGCCTTCCTGGTTGTTTCTTATTTTCCTAATTTTTAATATATTCCAAAACTGATAGAAAATATTTTTGCGGATTTTTCGGAGTCCGTTTACTTACCGTATCACATACCTCCTCCTTTTCGGTTATTCTGGAGTGTTCCGGAAGGTTTCTTTTATGTGTTCTTCTGGTGTCATAGTTTGGATAATATTGCTTTCAACATTAATGGGTGTACCTGAGATATAATGTTTATTTTTGCCCATTAACAACCTTTGGGTTAGTACCTTCGGCATTATTTATTTTGATAGCTCCAGATTGATAAACGTCCTCGATAACATAAGGTCCTTCCCATTTGGAGAGAAGTTTTCCTGCAAAGAATCTGAAACGAGAGTTGTACAAAAGAACATATTCTCCAACTTTAAACTCACGCTTTTGGATTCTTTTATCATGCCATCTTTTAATTTTTTCTTTAAATAATTTGGCATTTTCATAAGCTTGGGTTCTCCATTCATCTAGTGAGCTAATATCAAATAACCTCTTTTCACCGGCAAGTTTGAAATCATAGTTGAGTTCTTTAATTGCCCAATATGCTTGATGTTCTAACTCAAGAGGCAAATGACAAGCTTTTCCGTAAACCATTTTATAAGGAGACATACCCATAGGATTTTTATATGCTGTTCGGTAAGCCCAATTCTTTCGGGACCTATTGACAGTTTTTTGTAAAATTAATTTTATTTCTCTATTGCTAAGTTTAACTTGACCCGTAGACTGAGGGTGATAGAGTGATGCAATTCTATGGTTAACGTCGTACTTAGCAAGCATTTTACGGAAAGCACCATGAATAAAGTGTGAACCACCATCAGTCATCAAATATCTAGGGACTCCAAACCTTGGGAAAATAACTTCCTTAAGCATTTTAATAGAGGTGTTGTGATCAACACTACTAGTTGGAATAGCTTCTACCCACTTAGTAACATAATCAACAACAACCAGAATATGTGTATACCCATTAGAGGAAGGAAAAGGTCCCATGTAATCAAAACCCCAAACATCAAATGGTTCAACAGCAAGAGAATAATTCATAAGCATTTCCTGACGCTTACCAATATTACCAATTCTTTGACATTCATCACAAGATAAAACAAACTTACGGGCATCCTTGAAGAGAGTATGCCAATAAAAACCAGATTGCAATACCTTGTGAGCAGTTCCGTCTCCCGCATGATGCCCTCCGTAAGCTTCGAAGTGAAATTTCCGTAGGATTTGTCCCTGTTCATGCTCATGTACACAACGTCTAATATTACCATCTACTCCTTCTTTATAAAGATGTGTGTTGGGGATATAACTAATACGTATGACCCGCTCAGGAGGGGCCGGGTCATGTCCCTGGCGGCTTAAGGTCAAGAGGCCCGATAAGGTCCAAGAAGATATGAAGATGGCGGTTCATAGAGCAAGCTAATTGAAGGCTCAAGACCCGGAGACGGCTTGAGGCCCACGGGTATGAGCCGCCATATGTTTAAACTTGTCTTGTAAGGCAAGGGTAGTTAGAAACCGAGCCGGTCACGTTTGTTTGAGCCGGCCGGGACTCTGTAAGCCGCCGGGCATCAACTTGTATATAAAGGGGTGACCTGGCAGCGGGTTAACTCAAGAAAACAACTGATCGAGAACTAGGTCAAGCATATTCGCTCCCTGGTAATTGAAACAGAAGCAATACAACCTAAAGCAGGAGTAGGCCTTTACCTCGTTGAGAGGGGCCGAACCTGGGTAAACTCTCTGTGTCCTTTGTCCCGTTTAACCCCTTCAAGCTAACCTAGTTGCGATGGCTCCACACCTAAGTCCTTTTGCTAGGGCATCTGCCATGTTAAATCCACGACAGTTGGCGCCCACCGTGGGGCCAGCGCATGGTGGTTTTGAGTTCTTGAAGGGCAGCTTCACAGGGATCAAGGGATATGCCGTGGGCCGGATGACCAAGAGTCTCCGCGGCAAGATCTACATCGACGACGCAGACTGGGGTCCCGAGGCCGATTCAATCGAATACGGGTACCGGGTCCCCTTCGGCGATATCCATGTCTTCATCGGCAAGATCGGCGAGTCGGAGCCTGAGCCGGACATCTGCACCAGCATCATCGAGACGGCTCGGCGCGCACGACCCGCCGAGGTTCAAGCCGCCGTGAAGCACACCTTTGTTGGGTTTGTGCATGGAGCGGGTTTTGAGGAAGGATCTGCGTTTGGTGGAGAGACGGTCACCTACTCTGATGGTGAGTCCTCAACCGGTGAGACTAATTCAATGTATCAACTGCAAGATGGCGGGCTTGGGGGTTGGTCCGATGGCGATAGTATTCCGGACCCCTACGAGCCGCCGAACAGGGTCGCGTTCTTCATGGCTGGCACGCAACCAGTGCTGCAATCGTCAACTGCGGCAGCCATGACTTTCGGTTCAACGGCCGAAGCAACGGCTGGCGCGAGCGGTCCTGTGCGCCCACCGGCTCAAGTTTTGTCCGAGCTATTGGACGCCTTGGCAACTCTGCTAGAGGTAGAGGTTACTCCGGAGACTCAAGCGTAGCATAAGGTGGATGTGGCGAAACTACGAGATGAGATAGCTCAAGCCAGAGTTGAGCTTAATGCTGAGAACGCTAGGATGGTGACAGAACGAGCTGCCCTGGACGCGGAGACGCAACGGATTCAAGCAGAGAATTTCTGGTTAACCTTGGACCAGAATGCATCTAACGCCGTTTTACGAAGGAAGCACATGAGTCGGCTAGTTCCAGAGTACGATGTGAGGAATCTCTTTAACACGCCTGGGGCCGGGCCAAGCAATCCACCTGAGGTAACCCGGGCTGTTGAGGCGCCCGTGACTAGAGGGACGGCTCAGCCACGAGTCCCAGACCCGCCTCGTTTGAATTTAACCCCGCCTCAGCAGGTGCCGACACCGCCGGCTCATTTTTCTAACCCTTTGGACAACATGATTGCTGCTGTGTCGCGGCTGGCGGCTCTCCCGACGCAAGGTGAGTCTCCTGCGGCAGTTGAGACACGGAAGGCCGTGGAGCTTCTTCAAACCGCGGTGGTTCAACAGGCGGCGTATTCGTATAGCCGAGAGCGGATCCATTCAACCCCACGCCCAAGCCGGAGTTACAACTGGCACATTGAGTCGCCGGCGGTTTCGAGCAGTGAGCAGCACCATAACCAGCCCCGTGGGTGTGACCCGCCACACGCTAATAACCATGCTCAGGCTTTAGTAGATCAAGCCAGGGCACGTCGGGAGGCGGAGCTGGCGGCTGAGTTGGCGGCTTATCAGCAACCCCAGCATAACCCATCCTCGTCTATAGAAGCTGGGATGACTTCTAGGACCGTGGGGGTGCCGTGCCTAGTGCCGGCTTTACGTAATGAGCGTCTGCCCAAGGATTTTAAGGGCCCTCGCAAAGTGCCGAACTACACAGCTCATCAACCTCCGGAAGCATGGATTGAGAGCTATGAGATGGCAATGGAGATGCTAGATGTCAACGACGCTGTGTGAGCCAAGTATTTCACCATGATGTTGGATGGACCGGCTCGTACCTGGCTGAAAGGGTTACCTGCTAACTCCATCAGTTCGTGGGCACAGTTGAAGGCGCATTTTATTCAGAATTTCAGAGATACGTGTAAGCAACCCATGTCGATCATCGACCTTGATGCTTGCGTCCAGCTTGAGGATGAGTCAACCAATCACTGGGCTCGCCGGGTCTTGGAAGTCATTCATTCATCAGATAGCATTAATGCTGGTTCAGCCGTCTTGATTTTGGAGAAAAATTGCCGTTTCCTTCCCCTCAAACAGAAGCTAGGGCGGCTTAAGCGCCACTGCAATGATATGGGAGAGCTCATGGCGGCTCTAACCAAATATGCCAACTCAGATAGCACGAAAGACCCAGCGTCTGATGAAGAGAAGGCTAGCAAGGGGAAGAAGGGCGGCAATGGAAAGGAACGGCATCACAATACGGCGGGTCAAGGTAACAACGGTAAGCGCAAGCAAACCGATGGCGGTTCAGATGGCTAACACGAGCACGCAGAATAGCAGCCAGCGCCGTAAGGGGGAATCATCAACGCCCCGGTTTGGTGGGCCAAAGTTTAACCTTGAGGCAATAATGAATCAGCCTTGTCCAAAGCACGGTACTCAGGATAAGCCGGCCACTCATTTATGGAAAGATTGCTTCATTATGAGGGAGTATAGAAATTCCGATTTTTATCAGAATGGCCTGAACGGCGGGTCAGGATCCGGCTCTCACAGGCCTGGTTTTGGAGGTGGCGGTTCAAACTCTGGTTTTCAAGGACAAGGCAATCAAGGTGGTGGTAATCAGCAGTCCGGTCAAGGTAATCAGCAGCAGCAGTCTGGCTATCAGAGTAATCCGAAGCAGCTGAATAGTGGTCAGTATCATGTTTTCACAACAAGCCTATGCAAGCGAGTCCAGAAGGTTCATAAATGAGCAGTGAGCACGGTTGAGCCGGCGGTCCCTCGATACTTGCGATGGTTAGAGCAGCCTATCGTATGGAGCCGTGAGGATCACCCGCCCCGGGTTGACAACCCGGGTTAGCTGGCGTTGGTGGTTGCTCCACAGGTTGGTGGATTCAAGTTTACAAAGGTACTTATGGACGGGGGCAGCAGTATCAATATTCTCTATTATGATACTTTTCGCCGTATGGAATTGACTGACAAAGATCTCAAGCTGTCTTCTACTGTGTTTCATGGAGTGGTGCCTGGTAAGTCGGCATATCCAGTGGGTAAGATAGCCTTGGAAGTGGCTTTCGGCGATGAGCATGATTATCGGGTTGAAACATTAACTTTTGAGTTGGTCAAGATTCAGAGCCCTTATCATGCCTTGTTTGGGCGGCCGGCTTATGCCAAGTTTATGGCGCGGCCTTGTTATGTTTATCTGCAGCTCAAAATGCCGGGTCGTAAGGGCACCATCGCGGTGCATGGTAACAGGAAGATAGCTTTGGAATGTGAAGAGGGCGACGTTACTTATGCTGAGTCCGTTTGTGCAATAGAGGAGTTGAAATTTTACAAGGATAATGTTGACCCAGCGGATATGAGTCCTTTGAAGAAGCCAACTATAGAGCATGACCCCTTGCTGAAGTTCAAGTCAGCTGATGACACCAAGCAGGTTGACTTTGTCCCCGACGATTCATCCCAACAGTTTATTATCAGTGCTAATCTGGATCCGAAATAGGAAAGTGCGCTCATCGAGTTCATCCGTGAGAACCGGGACATCTTCGCATGGAAGCCTTCAGACATGCCAGGTGTACCAAGGGAACTCGCTGAGCACACTCTCAATATTGATCCGAAGTTTAAACCGGTCAAGCAATTTCTTCGTCATTTTAATGAAGAGAGACGCAAGGCCATTGGTGAAGAGGTGGCTCGGCTCTTGGCCGCCGGGTTTATCGTTGAAGTTTTTCATCCTGAGTGGTTGGCTAACCCAGTGCTGGTACTTAAGAAAAACGGCACTTGGCGTATGTGTGTGGATTACACGGACCTTAACAAGGATTGTCCGGCTGATCCTTTTGCTCTCCCTCGTATTGATCAGATTATTGATGCTACGGCGGGTTGTGAGCGCCTGAGCTTTTTAGATGCTTATTCTGGTTATCATCAGATCAAGATGGCAGTTAAGGACCAGGAGAAGACAGCTTTTATCACTCCCTTTGGGTCCTTCTGCTATGTGTCTATGCCTTTTGGGCTCAAGGGTGCCCAGGCGGCTTACCAGCGTTGTGTTCAGAATTGCCTCCATGATCAGATTGGACGCAATGTTCATGCTTATGTGGATGATATTGTTGTGAAATCTAGGAAGAAGGAGACCTTGTTAGATGATTTAAAGGAGACCTTTGACAACCTCCGGGTCTACAAGATGATGCTTAACCCAGCCAAGTGTGTATTTGGCGTGCCAGCGGGCAACCTCTTGGGTTTTTTGGTCTCTGAGAGAGGCATTGAAGCTAACCCGGAGAAAATCAAGGCTATCACTTCTTTGGCTAAGCCGGCATGTGTTAATGACGTCCAGCGTTTGGCGGGTCGTATCGCGGCCTTAAGCCGGTTTATAAGCCGCCTGGGAGAAAAGGCTATCCCCCTCTTCCAGATGATGAAGAAAAACGGATCACTTCATTTGGAGTGATGCTGCTAATCAAGCGTTTGAGGCGCTTAAAAAATAGTTGGCCGAGCCTCCGGTTCTCGCAGCTCCTATTGACAAGGAGCCCTTGCTTTTATATGTGGCTGCTAATAGTAGAGCCGTCAGTGTGGCGGTTGTTGTGGAAAGGAAGGAGTCAGGCAAGGAGTTTCCGATTCAGAGGCCGGTTTATTATGTCAGTGAGGTGCTAATTGAATCTAAGCAGAGGTACCCACATTGGCAGAAGCTGGTTTATGCAGTGTTCATGGCTAGTCATAAGTTGAAACAATATTTCCTTGGTCATCCCATCAATGTGGTCAGTTCTGCTCCTCTAGGCGATATTATTCAAAATAGAGAAGCCACAGGCCGGGTGGCCAAGTGGGCCATTGAGCTTGGACCTCATGGTCTGAAATATATGCCCCGGACAGCTATCAAGTCTCAAGCACTTGTGGATTTCATCAATGACTGGACGGAGTTACAGATGCCTGAGGAGAAGCCTGATAATACGTATTGGACTATTCATTTTGATGGATCCAGGCAGCTGGAAGGCTCGGGGGCTGGAGTCATCTTGACTTCCCCCCGAGGTGATAAATTTTGTTATGTCTTAAGATTGATGTTTCCTTGTACTAACAATGCAGCTGAGTATGAGGCCTTGCTCCATGGCCTTCGGATGGCTAAAGAGATGAACCTAAGCCGGGTCAGATGCTTTGGCGATTCAGATCTGGTGGCTCAGCAAGTCTCAGGAACTTGGGATTCCAAAGACCCGCTCATGGTGGCTTACTGCCGGGCGGTTGATGCTATTGCTGGTCATTTCAAAGGCTATCACGTGGAGCATGTTGATCGCAGGAAAAATGAGGCGGCGGGTGCTTTAAGCCGGTTGGGGTCTCAGTGTAAGCCGGTACCACCTAATGTTTTTCTGGATATTCTGAATAATCCTTCAGTTAAGTTGCCCACGGAAGAGGATCTTGCTATCCCTGACTCGGAGGCACAGTTGATGGCGGCTCTTCACGCTATCCCTGATTGGATGGTGCTGTATTTGGCTTATATGACCCGGGGAGAGTTACCTGACGATGAAACTTTGGCCAGGCAAATAACCCGGCGATCTAAGTCAATGACCATTGTCAATGGCGAGTTACACCGATGCAGTGTCACAGGGGTGTTTCAGCGATGTATATCTCCTGAAGAGGGCCGTGAAATTCTAAGGGAGATTCATGAAGGAGATTGTGGTCATCATGCCGGCTCTAAGTCTCTCGTAGCCAAGGCTTTTTGTCATGGATTTTATTGGCTGATGGCTCATGCTGATGCAGAGGACCTGGTTAGCAAATGTGATGGTTGTCAGAAGTTTTCCAGACGAGCTCATGTGTCGGCTCAAGAGTTGAGGATGATTCCAATCACTTGGCCGTTTGCGGTCTGGGGGCTGGATATGGTTGGGCCTTTCAAGCGATCCAAAGATAAAAAGACCCACCTATTGGTGGCAGTTGACAAATTTACAAAGTGGGTTAAGGCAGAGCCGGTCAGTAAATGTGATGCGGCAACGGCGGGTCAATTCATTAAAAAGGTGATTTTCCACTTCGGCTACCCTCATAGCATCATAACTGATAACGGCACTAATCTGTCCAAAGGTGCTATGAAAGAGTTTTGTCAACGAGAGCATATTCGTCTTGACGTCTCATCGGTGGCTCACCCCCAGTCCAATGGTCAAGCTGAAAGGGCCAATCAAGAGATCTTGAGAGGTATCAAGCCCCGGCTTATGGTCCCTTTGCAGAGGACGCCGGGTTGTTGGGTTGAGGAGTTGCCCTTAGTGCTTTGCAGTATAAATACTACCCCCAACAGATCCACGGGTTATACGCCTTTCTTCATGGTTTACGGAGCAGAGGCGGTTCTCCCCAGTGACATCCGTCACGACTCGCCCCGTGTGGCGGCTTATGTGGAAGCTGATAATGAAAAAGCACGTCAGGATGATCTTGATCTCTTGGATGAGGAGCGTGACCTTGCGGCAGCTCGTTCGGTAATATACCAGCAAGATCTGCGTCGCTATCATAGCCGCCGGGTTAAAACTCAAACCTTTCAAGAAGGCGATTTGGTTCTCCGGCTCATCCAGGATCAAACTGATATGCACAAGTTATCTCCACCTTGGGAAGGGCCTTTTGTGGTCAGCAAGAACTTGAACAACGGGTCATACTACCTCATTGATATTCAAGATCACAAGGACTCATGCACATCTGAGGAGGAGACCCGCCGGCCGTGGAATATTGCTCATCTTTGGGCTTATTATACCTGAGCCACTAGCTCTTGTGTTGTACATATTTTTGTCCATGTATATATTATGATCAAGAATAATAAAGCCGGCATCCCTAATAATTCAGGGCCTCTGTCGTTTCATTTCTGAGTATCTGAGTCTTTATTGTCAGTTCATAAGATCACTTGGGGGCTTCCTGCTCATTGAGCATAGCTGTGACTACCCTCTTGATTCGGCTTGCACGCCTTATTTAAAAAATTACTTGGGGGCTTCCTGCTCATTGAGCATAGCTATGACTACCCTATTGATCCGGCTTATACGCCTTGATGCAAATTACTTGGGGGCTTATTGCCCAAATTGAATGGGTACCAAAGAGAACTTGCTACAATGAGCAGTTCAAACATAGGTATCCTGCCTTGAAGGCTCATTATTGGTCACTTGGGGGCTTATTGTTCAATGAACATAGCTTTACTTACCCTTTTGATCGGCTTGGATGCCAAGTGTAAAACACCAAAAACTCCGGGTTATCCTGCCTATATGTCTGCCACTCCGCCCAGGTTATCTGGAATGACCCGCCGAACTCTTGACAGTCAATCTTATAAAGACCCTGAACTTGTCAAGGTTAAAATGGCGGTTGGTCATGTGAGGCCCGGCTTACAGGTTTAAATGAAGGATTAACTCAGTGGTTGTGCAGCCCATGAACATCACTTGATATTGAGGCTTGGCAGCCTATGGAAGCCTTGTTTTTTCTGATTTGTTATTTTTCTTTGAACATTGTTCGGGTTCATACCCTTGTACCATATTGATATATGGTTTAACACGATTCAGGCCATGTAGCCTTAATCCTTATGACTCATACTTGAGCTTATTTGGGGTTTTGATAACCCGAACTGGCTTTGGACAATAAGTCGCCAGCATATTTTGATTATGCATTTGGAGTTATGCACTTCCAGTTTTGGGCTATTACCCTTACTGCATACGGCACTGCAAGCCAGTGGTATGAACCAATCTCACAGGTATGTGTTTACTTGTTATATGAATATGTGAGGTTTGATAACCCGCCCTGGTTATGGACTATAAGTCATCAGAATATATGATGTTGGACATTATGATCCGCCCTGGCGTAAACTGCCAGGGTATCTATTGTTTACTCTATGCAGGAGCTTTGTAAAATAATATGATATTCCTTGCAAAGTTCATCCATGGCATATGAAAAGTTCATCATCAGTTTCAAAGGCTAAGAACATGCACAATGGCATGACAGATCATTGTTTTCACTAGCCTATTGCATGGCTTTCAAAGCCCAAATGATTAAGTGTTTTTTCAAACAAGCACTGTGATGCAGTCTGAGAGCCGCCTTGCGGATCAGTTGTCCTGGTCTTGGCGAGTTGAAGCTTTCGGGTCATCCAGCGCCGGTTCTTCTTCTTCCTCCACTTGCTGGAAGTCAGTTGTGGCCTAGTTGATCCCAGTCAATGCTCTGAATACAGCCTCATCATCTATGAGGGTTGATGGATCAATATCAGGGGCAAAGGTGTGCTTACGTGTTGGCGGGATGAGATCCATGGCCTCATAAACCGGCGCTGATACTTTTGAGTTTTCTTTTGAGTAAGCTGCCTGATATTTTGCCAAGTCGGTCTCTTCAGCTAGCTTACTCGCCAGTGGGCGCATTTCCTTTACACATTTGGTAAAGTCTGCGGCTTCAAAGGGAGACCTGTCTTCTTTTAAACTTGGGCAGTCGGTGGCCAATTCTTCCGGGTCAAGTTCGGCTTGCCATGCCTTCGCCCGGCTCAACGCGGTGATGGCACCGGCTCTAGCAGCTGACCTCTTTAGTTCTTCAACTCTTTGCGGCAGCACAGACAGTTTCTCCAGCATCTCCTTGATGAGTGAAGGTGGTTGCTTCTTATGTGAGATAGCAGCAATAGCCCGTTGAGCGCCGGTGTATAGTTGCTCCACAAGGGTATATATGGCTTAAGCCTTACGCACATGTCTTGGCCCAGCCTGGAACTTCTGGAGCCTGCATCAACACAAATATTGGTAAGCCGGTTTATAACCATGGTATGTTGATGGTGAAAAATTGAAGTATTATATTGTTTATCAAAGATGGCAGCTGTCAGACTATTGATTTGATGTTTTAAGCCGGATAACTCATCAGTTACTGGCTTAAGAGCAGCTTCAGCAGCTTCTGCTCTTTTCAGCACAGCCGCCTTCTCGGTCTCCCAGACGGTTCTCTCAGCGCTGAAGTCCCTTTTTAATTTTTCAATCTCTTCCAAGGAGGTTTTTAGCTCTGATTTGGCCTTTGAAGTCTCTGACTGTTGGGACTGGATGTTTTGTCGCAGATCATTGACTTGAGTTTCCTTCATGTTCAATTCAGCCTGTCATAAACAAAGACAGGCAGCATATGGTTATGATAATCATCTTATTTGAAGTCCCAAGCATAATACAGGTATTTTACTTGGCACTTGGGGGCTAATGTACATTTGCTCTTTTGAAGACAAATCTTTAATGACCCGGTTAAAGTTTCTTCAACTAAAACCGGCTCATGGGGGCTACATATTTGGATTTGTTCATAAATATGGTGGTAAGTCCCTGCTCAGCTATGCAGCTTAAGCCGGCCCTTGGGGGCTACATATGTGGGTTTTCGTGCTACAATTTGAAGCCCCGGCTTAACTTTCCAGTTTAAGCCGGCCCTTGGGGGCTACTTGTTTTGATTCAGCAGTTACAAATTGCTATTGAATGGTTATAAGATCAAATATGATATTTAAGTCTACGGCATATTCAATTTCTTCATATACAGTAAACTTGATAGCTGAAAGATATATGTACAGGAAGAGTTTTTCATTGTTTACCTCAAAACCTCCTTCATCAGATTGACTAAGCCGGCTTCAAAGTCACGGCTAGTGTGAAGGCGGTTTAAATAACCTACGTGAATTTCCTGAGCATTGAACTGGGCATAACCTTCTAAATCCAGCTTCCATTTTCCCTTGTCAGCAGCAGAAAATTCCTCCTTGGCGCTATGTTTGGCTAAGATTGTGGGGTTGCCCGGCTCAACGTAACGGGTCCCAGTGACTATGACATCGTCAGCCTTTTCTTCAGTAGGTTTGATGGGACTTGGCGGCTTAGCACGAGCCGGGTCAACGTCCATGGAGTCCATAATGACATTGTGCTCTTCGGGCGGCGGATCATCAATGGCTGCTTCAGAGGTTTGATGCAAAGATTCAGATATTGTTTGCTTCTCCGGGTTAGCAGCCTTGGGATCTTCAGTGGTATTGATGTTTTCGCCCGGTTTACTGGTCTTCGCCTTCTTGCTTGGTTTGGCTTGACCACTGACAATGAGACATAAAGATATAAGCATGATAATTGGCAAAGGGCTTAAAAAGCAAAGAAATTCAATATTCTTACCCTGGGGCGACTTTGAAAAGGGGGATCTGAGTCCCAGTGCAGTCCCCAGATGAGGAGTGAGAAGTGCCCTGGTAGTTTGAATCAGAAGGGTTAAGGGGTCGTCGAACAAGACCCGCTTTTGGAAAAGCTAAATCGGAAAACTGTGAAACCTCTGCTCGGCGCTTGCGAGGAACCGGCGTGTTTGGTAAACCGGAGGAAAGTTCCCCACCTCCGCTGTTCCGGGTTTTGCGGTGAACTTCATGCTGCTGTTTCTTCAAAATAAAGTGGGGATCCAGATAAGCTAAAGGGTGAGAAAACCTTACTTTCCGGCTCGCTTGTCGAACTTTCTGTCTTGGCAGAGGTTCTGAGTCAGAGGAAAGGATAGTTACCTCTTCACCGTCTGCAAGGATGGCCTTCGCGTCATCCTGGTAGTAATCAGTGTCAATAAGATGAACAAAGAAGGAGCCAAGAGAATCAAGATCTACCTCCGACTCTTCATCAAGAGTAAATGGGTCAGTTGCTTCTGACTTCTTCTTGGCAGGTTTTTTAGCCTTGTTCTTGGTCCTGGTTTTCTTGGCCAGTTTATCCTGAAGCTTTTTCTTCAAGAAGGGGGAGTCAGGCTGCAGAAATTCAAGTAGGAATGAGAAGGCAGGTTGACAGATAATGAGTTAATGAAAACTGCTCACAAATACTTACAGTTGGCGGCTTGTTGAGGGTGCAAAAGGGGTTCAGCCCTGTCTTGCTGCAAGTGGCCAAGCTTTCGTTCAGCAATGTCTTAACCATCTTGTTGAGGCTCTCATTGTCCAATTGCACTTAGTTGTGGCGTCGTGGATCTTTGATGTCACAGGTATACTCGCACATTAAGCCGGGCCGGCGGCTTAAGGGTAAAATTCTCCATGCGACCCAACATCAAACTAGGTCAACTCCAGTTAAGCCATTGGCCATTAAGGCTCTGATTTTTCCAAAAATGGGCATATATTTGGCCCGTTCTGCTGTGCTGATCCGGTCGGGGAGGGGGTGCCTGTTGCTAAGCCGGCTCTCACGATAACCCGGCAAGGGACTTCACCTTCCGGAGATGTGTCTTGGCAGTAAAACCAAGTCTGGTTCCAGTCCTTGGGATGACTGGGAAGTGCAGCGGCTGGGAAAGTAGCTTCTTTGCGCCTATGAATTGAAATGCCGCCTAGTTCTAGGCTGGGCCCATCTGTGAACTTAGTCTGGCGGTTCAAGTAATAGAATTCCCTGAACAACTCTACAGTGGGCTCCTGTTGAAGATATACTTCGCAAAAAACTTGGAAGTTGCAGATGTTTGAAACAGAGTTGGTCCCAATATCTTGCGGATGAAGTTGAAAGAAGTGCAGCACATCATGAAAGAATTTTGAGCCAGGTGGAGTGAACCCCCGGAGCATGTGATCAGTGAAAACTACAACTTCACCCTCTTTTGGTTCAGGAGTGGTCTCGGTTCCTAGGGCCCTCCAGTGGATCACATCCTTTTTGGCCAGGATGCCTTCTTTTACAAATTCATCGAGGATTTCTTCCGTGACAGTGGAAGCGACCCAATTGCATGAAGTGACGGTCTTGGTCATTTTGTTGGTGAAAAGCCTAAAAAAATATTGCCGGTTTAAAGTTATGCTATTAAGCCGGCTAGTGGTCAAAAAATGAGTGTCATGCAAAGCCAATTTATATGTAGCGGATGATGTGCTTTAAACATTGGTATGATTAAACCGGAAAGCTAATGCCGGGTTATACAGGTTGTGAACATATACTGGCGGCTTAACAAGGGGACTAATGGAGTATAGCGGGTTACGGCTT
Source organism: Thinopyrum elongatum (assembly GCA_011799875.1). NCBI lineage: Eukaryota > Viridiplantae > Streptophyta > Magnoliopsida > Poales > Poaceae > Thinopyrum > Thinopyrum elongatum. The sequence continues at coordinate 83,770,238 of CM022302.1, read as the reverse complement.
ATCTTATAAACCGCCCGAACAGCTGCGGTGCTACAGATCTATAAGTGAATTTTGCTAAGTGATGGGCAAACAGGTTCCACAGATTGGTTCTATGATTTTGGATCTACAGCAGTTCAGAAAAGAAAATAAATTCTAACCCTAAGGTGATGGCAGCAGAAGAACTCGTATGCTCAGATGAGACTTTTGTACAGAGGGGGTATCTTCTACTATTGGAAACGAATGCTAAAACCACTACCGCATAATTTTGGCACTGTGTTCAGATCTAACTATGTGATCTAAAGAAGAAAAAAGAAGAACGGCGATGAACTCCGATGAACTAAGCAAACCCTAGTGTAGATCTGATGCGAAACAAGAGGGGTACCTGTCGACGCTGATGGATGGCGGGAGTGCGCCGCGTTTCTCTGGTCCGTTCAGGTTGATGCAGCGGCCGGAGTTGAAGATGCTGGAGGTGGACGGCGGCGATGGAGCTCGGGCGCTGTGGAGTCGCAAGAAGGAAGAAGACGCAGAGGCAGGGGGTAAAAGTGAAAACAGGGGCCCCTGTCCCTATTTATAAGGAGTTGAATAAATGGCATGCGCGGGAATCGAGGAGGCTAAAAAATGGTCATGTGGCTATGTGAATGCCTCGATTTTCGGGAGGTCTATTAAGATAAAGATCTGTGGAGATATTCTGGGCTTTGTGCGAAATTAATGCGCAATGACGTCATGGCGGGTTAACACGATTCTGAGATATGACGTCATAGCGGGTTACCAAGAACCGAAAGGGAATTGATAAAGGAAGATTCTGCTATGTCAAGAGATGAAGATTGATGTGAACCAGTTCAAATCAACCTGGGGCCTAATGTTGGGGATATAACTAATGGGTATGACCCGCCCAGGAGGGGCCGGGTCATGCCCCTGGCGGCTTAAGGTCAAGAGGCCCGATAAGGTCCAAGAAGATATGAAGATGGCGGTTCATAGAGCAAGTTAATTGAAGGCCCAAGACCCGGAGACGGCTTGAGGCCCACGGGTATGAGCCGCCATATGTTTAAACCTGTCTTGTAAGGCAAGGGTAGTTAGAAACCGAGCCGGTCATGTTTGTGTGAGCCGGCTGGGACTCTGTCAGCCGCCGGGCATCAACCTGTATATAAAGGGGTGACCCAGCGGTGGGTTAACTCAAGAAAACAACTGATCGAGAACTAGGTCAAGCATATTCGCTCCCTGGTAATTGAAACAGAAGCAATACAACCTAAAGCATGAGTAGGCCTTTACCTCGTTGAGAGGGGCCGAACCTGGGTAAACTCTCTGTGTCCTTTGTCCCGTTTAACCCCTTCAAGCTAACCTAGTTGCGATGGCTCCACACCTAAGTCCTTTTGCTAGGGCATCTGTCGTGTTAAGTCCACGACAATGTGGGTCATCCCAAAAGTAATGTCTTAAATCATAGAAGAATTTTTTCTTTTGTTGGTATGTGAAGCTAGGTGGTATATATTTTGCAACAATATAATTAGCATAGTCAGCATACCAAGGAGTGTTATGAGAAACATTTATTGCAGCTAATTGCTCATCAGAAAAACTATCATTAATTGGTTGTGGGTCATCAAGAATATTTTCTAACCTAGACAAGTTATCAGCTACGGGGTTCTCAGCTCCTTTTCTATCAGTGATATGTAAGTCAAATTCTTGTAGCAATAGAACCCACCTAATGAGTCTAGGTTTAGCATCTTTCTTTTCCATAAGATATTTTATAGCAGCATGATCAGTGTGAATAATCATGTTAGAATCAACAATGTAAGATCTGAATTTATCACAAGCAAACACCACTGCTAAAAAATCTTTTTCAGTAGTAGCATAATTTCTTTGGGCACTATCTAGATTTTTACTAGCATAATGAATAACATTTAATTTCTTATCAACTCTTTGTCCAAAAATAGCACCAACAGCATAATCACTAGCATCACACATAATTTCAAAAGGCAAGTTCCAATCAGGTGGTTCAACAATAGGTGTAGAAATTAAGGCTTTCTTAAGTGTTTCAAAGGCTTCTACACAATCATCATCAAAAACAAATGGAACATCCTTTTGTAAAAGATTTGTAAGAGGCCTAGAAATTTTAGAGAAGTCTTTAATAAATCTCCTATAGAAACCAGCATGACCCAGGAAACTACGAATACCTTTGATATCTTTAGGACATGGCATTTTCTTAATTGCATCAAATTTAGCTTTATCCACCTCAATACCTCGTTCAGAAATTTTATGTCCCAAAACAATACCTTCATTAACCATAAAGTGGCACTTTTCTCAATTTAGAACAAGATTAGTTTGCTCGCATCTCTGCAAAACTCGATCAAGGTTGCATAAGCAATCATCAAAAGAAGTTCCGTAAACAGAAAAATCATCCATGAAAACCTCAACAATCTTTTCACAAAAATCAGAGAATATAGCAGTCATACATCTTTGAAAGGTAGCAGGTGCATTGCATAAACCAAAAGGCATGCGTCTATAAGCATAAGTTCCAAAAGGACAAGTAAAGGTGGTTTTCTCTTGATCAGGTTGTGAAACAGGTATTTGAGAAAAACCAGAATATCCATCGAGAAAACAAAAGTGTGTGTGCTTATATAACCTTTCTAGCATTTCATCAATGAAAGGCAGAGGATAATGATCTTTTCTAGTTGCTTTATTTAATTTTCTAAAATCAATTACCATTCTATAGCCAGTGACAATTCTTTGTGGAATAAGTTCATTTTTATCATTAGGAACAATAGTAATACCTCCCTTCTTAGGGACACAATGAACGGGACTTACCCATCTAATATCAGCTATGGGATAGATTATACCTGCTTCCAGAAGCTTCAGTATTTCAGTTCTTACCACTTCTTTCATTTTAGGATTCAAACATCGTTGGTGATCAACAACGGATTTAGCATCAGGCTCCATATTAATCTTATGCTGACTTAGAGTGGTACTAATGCCCTTAAGATCATCAAGAGTATATCCAATAGCAGCTCTGTGCTTCTTCAGAAATTTCAATAATCTTTCTTCTTCATGTTCTGAAAGTTTAGCACTAATAATAAAAGGATATATCTTTTTCTCATCAAGATAAGCATATTTCAAAGTGTCTGGCAATTGTTTTAATTCAAACACAGGATCACCCTTAGGTGGAGGAGGACCTCCTAGAGTTTCAATAGGCAATTTGTGTTTAAGCAGAGGTCGTTGTTCAAAGAAATTTTTATCTATCTCATTTCTTTCATGCATATGCATATCATTCTCATGGTCTAGCATATATTGTTCTAGTTGATCAGTAGGAGGCACAGCAATAGAAGCAAGACCAATTATTTCATCCTTACTAGGCAATTCTTTCTTATGATGTTTTCTACTGAACTTAGAAAAATTAAACTCATGACACTCATCACCAAAACTAACACCGACGGTTTGTTTCTCACAATCTATTTTAGCATTAACGGTGTTCAAGAAAGGTCTACCAAAGATAATGGGACAAAAGTCATCTTGTGGGGAACCAAGAACAAGAAAATCAGTAGGGTATTTTATTTTCCCACACAAGACTTCAACATCTCTAACAATTCCAAGTGGTGTGATGGTGTCTCTATTAGCAAGTTTAATAGTAACATCTATGTCTTCTATTTCAGCAGGTGCTATATCATTCATAATTTCTTGATATAAGGTAAAAGGAATAGCACTCACGCTTGCACCTATGTCACATAAACCATGATAACAGTGATCTCCTATTTTGACTGAGACAACAGGCATGCCAACAACAGGTCTATGTTTATCTTTTTCATCGGGTTTAGCAATTCTCGCAGCTTCATTATAGAAGTAAATAACATGCCCATCTATATTTTCTACTACGAGATCCTTAACCATAGCAATGCTAGGTTCTACTTTGATTTGTTCAGCAGGTTTAGGTGCTCTAATATTACTTTTATTGACCACAGTTGAAACCTTAGCATGTTCCTTTATCCTAACAGGGAAAGGTGGTTTTTCAATGTAAGCAGTAGGTACAACTGGATCAACATTATAAATAATAGTTTCATTTTATCTATTACCGGTTCTTTAATTCCTTCTTTGATAGGTGGGTGATATTTAAACCACTTCTCCTTAGGGAGATCAACATGAGTAGCAAATGATTCACAAAAAGAAGCCACTATCTCTTAGTCAAGTCCAAATTTAGTGCTAAACTTTTGAAAAGCATCGATTTTCATAAAAGATTTTACACAATCAAACTTAAGCTTAATACCTGACTCTTTACCTTCGTCGAGTTCCCAATCTTCAGATTTGCGTTTAATTCTTTCTAAAAGATCCCACCTGAATTCAATAGTCTTCTTCATAAAAGAAACAGTACAAAAAGTATCAAGCACGTATCGATCATCATGTGAAAGCCGAGCATAAAAATTCTGAACAATAATTTCTCTTGAGAGCTCATGATTGGGGCATGAATATAACATTGACTTAAGCCTCCCCCAAGCTAGAGCGATACTTTCTCCTTCACGAGGCCAAAAATTATATATATAATTCCGATCATGATGAACTAGATGCATATGATAAATTTTTTGGTGAAATTCAAATTTCAATCGATTCCAATTCCAAGATCCAATATCATCGCATAGCCTATACCATGCCAATGCTTTTCCCTTCAAAGATAAAGGGAAACCCTTCTTCTTAGCTTCATCTCCAGGTAAACCTGCATGCTTAAATAATCCACAGATTTCATCCACATATATCAAGTGCATATCAGGATGTTCAGTTCCATCTCATGCAAAAGGATTAGCTAGCAGTTGTTCTATCATACCCGAAGGAATTTCATAACCAATATTTTCAGTATGTGCAGTAGGTTGAGGGGCAACTAATTGTGGTTCCGGTCGAGGTGAAGATACCCCGAACAAACCCCTCAAAGGATTGTTCTCCATAGTAACAAGTGACAATAAATTTCAGCACGTAGTAATAATTTTTCCTTACCTATTTCCACTTAGCAAGAGCGCTTCACTCCCCGGCAACGGCGCTAGAAAAGAGCCTTGATGACCCAAAAGTATAGGGTATAAATCGTAGTCCTTTTGATAAGTAAGAGTGTCGAACCCAACGAGGAGCAGAAGGAAATGACAAGTGGTTTTCAGCAAGGTATTCTCTGCAAGCACTGAAATTATAAGTAACGAGTAGTTTGATAGCAAGATAATTTGTAACAAGCAAGTAACGGTAACGAAAAATAATATGCAGCAAGGTAGCCCAATCCTTTTGTGGCAAAGGACAGGCCAAAACAGCATCTTATGATAAGCAAAGCGTTCTTGAGGGTACACGGGAATTTCATCTAGTCACTTCCATCATGTTGGTTTGATTTGTGTTCGCTACTTTGATAATTTGATATGTGGGTGGACCGGTGCTTAGGTGTTGTTCTTACTTGAACAAACATCCTACTTATGATTAACCCCCTCGCAAGCATCCGCAACTACGAGAAAAGTATTAAGATAAAATCTAACCATAGTATTAAACTTTTGGATCCAAATCAGTCCCTTATGAAGTAGCGCATAAATTAGGGTTTAAGCTTCTGTCACTCTCGCAACCCATCATATAATAACTACTCCACAATGCATTCCCTTAGGCGCTAATAAGGTGAAGTTCCATGTAGTCGACGTTCACATGACACCACTAAGGGAATCACAACATACATACCATCAAAATATCGAACACATATCAAGTTCACATGATTACTTGCAACAAGATTTCTCCCATGACCTCAAGAACAAAAGTAACTACTCACAAATGATAATCATGCTCAAGATCAGAGGGGTATTAAATAGCATAATGGATATGAACATATAATCTTCCACCAAATAAACCATATAGTAATCAACTACAAGATGTAATCAACACTACTAGTCACCCACAAGCACCAATCTAAGGTTCCGTTACAAAGATTGAACGCAAGAGATGAACTAGGGTTTGAGAGGAGATGGTGCTGTTGAAGATGTTGATGGAGATTGCCCTCCCCAAGATGGGAGAGCTGTTGGTGATGATGATGATGATGATTTCCCCCTCCAGGAAGGAAGTTCCCCCGGCGGAATCGCTCCACCGGAGGGCAAAAGTGCTCCTGCCCAAGTTCCACCTCGAGACGGCGGTGCTTCATCCCGAAAGTCCTCTCCTTATTTTTTCTAGGTCAAAATGACTTATATACCAGAAGAGGGGCACCGGAGGTGGGCCGAGGAGGGCACAACCCACCAGGGCGCGCCTGGGGGCCCTGGCGTGCCCAGGTGGGTTGTGCCCACCTGGTGGGCCCCCTCTAGTAGTTATTTGCTCCAATAATTCTTAAATATTCCATAAAAATTCTCCGTGAAGTTTTAGCTCATTTGGAGTTGTGTAGAATAGGTGGCCTGACGTAGCCTTTTCAGGTCCAGAATTCCAGCTGCCGGTATTCTCCCTCTTTGTGTGAACCTTGCATATTATGAGAGAAAAGGCATTAGAATTACTCCATAAAGCATTATTATGCATAAAAACATCATAAATAATAGTAGGAAAACATGATGCAAAATGGACGTATCAAACGCTTCCGCTTACGGTCTACGAGGGTACGTAGACACACTCTCCCCTCTCGTTGCTATGCATCTCCTTGATAGATCTTGCGTGTGCGTAGAATTTTTTTTGTTTTCCATGCAACGTTTCCCAACACTTAATACACTAGATGCATGCTGGATAGCGGTCGATGTGTGCAGTAATAGTAGTAGATGCAGGCAGGAGTCGGTCTACTAATATTGGACGTGATGCCTATATAATGACCATTGCCTGGATATCGTCATAATTATTTGAAGTTATATCAATTTCCCAATAGTAATTTGTTTACCCGTCGTATGCTATTTTTCTCGAGAGAAGCCACTAGTGAAATCTACGGCCCCCGGGGTCTATTCTTTATCATATTTGCTTTGAGATCTATTTTTATTTGCTTTTGTTTTCAGATCTATTATTCTAAAAACCCAAAAATACCTTGCTGCACTTTTTCTTTATTTATTTTATTTTGTTCTATCGCGACATCTATTTATCCACAATCATACAAACCAATCTATCTTTTACCCGAGAGGGATTGACAACCCCTCTTACGCGTCGGGTTGCAAGTATTTGTTCTTTGTGTGCAGGTACCGTTTACATAGTGTTGCTTGGTTCTCCTACTGGTTCGATAACCTTGGTTTCATAACTGAGGGAAATACCTATCGTAGCTGTGCTGCATCATCCCTTCCTCTTCGGGGAAATACTGACGCGGACACGAACCACCAAGGGTCAGCGGAGCCACGAGGGCCCCACCACCAACCAGGGCGCACCCTGGTGTCTTGTTGGCAGCCAGGGCACCCCCTCCGGTGGGTCTTGGTTCCAGTATTTTTTATTTATTGGGAACTAATTCTCCAAAAAGTTTCGTCCAAATCCGAGAACTTTTATTTCTGCACAAAAAACAACACCATGGTAGTTCTGCTGAAAACAACGTTAGTCCGAGTTAGTTTCATTCAAATCATGCAAATTAGAGTCCAAAACAAGAGCAAAAACATTAGAAAAAGTAGATACAATGGAGACGTATCAACTCCCCCAAGCTTAACCCATTGCTTGTCCTCAAGCAATTCAGTTGACAAACTAAAAGTGATAAAGAAAAACTTTTACGAACTCTTTTATTCTTGTTTACATATATAAGCTTAAGTAGCACCCATGTTTTCAACAAAGATCATGACTAACCATGTCAACAATAACTCTTAAAAATTATATTAACTCATATCAATGGCGTAAGCAACTAGCGAGCAATAATAAGATATCTCAAATGCTAACACTTTGTCAAAGCAATCATGATATAATATGACAATAGTGGTATCTCGCTAGCCCTTTCTGAGACCGCAAAACATAAATGCAGAGCACCCCCAAAGTTCAAGCAGCGACTAAACATTGTAATTCATGGTAGAAGAGCTCCAATCATGATGCATTCAACATTTACTAGACACAATGCATGAGGATGATAATAGTGCTCTCAGGACTGGAGCTTGTTTGAGAAGGTGATGACTCAACATAAAAGTAAATGGATAGTCCCATCATAGAGGGAAGCAGGGATTTGCAGAGGTACCAGAGCTCAAAGCTTTAAATCAGAGATAAATAAAATTTTGGGAGGTACATGCTACTTCTTGAGCTTGCGTTGATTTTTCCCTTGAAGAGGAAAGGGTGATGCAGCAAAGTAGAGATAAGTATTTCCCTCAGTTAAGAACCAAGGTATCAATCCCGTAGGAGGCACAAGCAAGTCTCCAATCTATGCACCTGCACAAACTAACAAATACTTGCACACAACGCGAAAAAGGGGTTGTCAATCCCTTCACGGTCATGAACAAGAGTGAGATCTAATAGAGATAGGTATAAAAGATAAATAAAAGAGCAAACTAAAGTAAATATAAATAAAGTGCAGCATAGTATTTTTGGGTTTTTTGGTTTATAGATCTGAAAATATAATGGAAAATAGACCTGGGGGCCATAGGTTTCACTAGAGGCTTCTCTCTTGAAGATAGCATACGGTGGGTAAACAAATTACTGTTGAGCAATTGATAGAAAAGCGCAAAGTTATGACGATATCTAAGGCAATGATCATGAATATAGGCATCATGTCCATGACAAGTAGACTGACTCCTGCCTGCATCTACTACTATTACTCCACACATCGACCGCTATCCAGCATGCATCTAGAGTATTAAGTTCATAAGAACGGAGTAACGCCTTAAGTAAGATGACATGATGTAGAGGGATAAACTCAGGCAATATGATATAAACCCCATCTTTTTATCCTTGATGGCAACAATACAATACGTGCCTCGCTCCCCCTTCTGTCACTGGGTGAGGACACCGCAAGATTGAACCTAAAACTAAGCACCTCTCCCATTGCAAGAAAAACCAATCTAGTTGGCCAAACCAAACCGATAGTTCGAAGAGAAATATAAAGATATCTTAATCATGCATAAAAGAGTTCAGAGAAGACTCAAATAATATTCATAGATAATCTGATCATAAATCAACAATTCATCGGATCTCAATAAACACACCGCAAAAAAGTATTACATCGAATAGATCTCCAAGAACATCGAGGAGAACTTTGTATTGAAGATCAAAGAGAGAGAAGAAGCCATCTAGCTACTAGCTATGGACCCGTAGGTCTGTGGTAAACTACTCACGCATCATCAGAAGGGCAGCAAGGTTGATATAGAGGCCCTCCGTGATCGAATCCCCCTCCGGCAGATCGCCGGAAAAGGCCCCAAGATGGTAACTCGCGGGAACAGAGGCTTGCGGCGGCGGAAAAGTATTTTGGTGGACGCTTCTGATGTTTGGGGAATATTTTGGAATTTATAGAGGTGGAATTAGGGTTGGAGGACACCCGAGGGGCCCACAAGCCCTCAGGGCGCCCCCCCGGGGCGCGCCCTAGAGGCTTGTGGCCTCCTCGGGACTCTTCTAGCCCTCTCTCCAAGTCACATAGGTGTCTTCTGGTCCAAGAAAAATCATCGTAACATTTTATTCCGTTTGGACTCCGTTTGATATTCCTTTTCTGTAAAACTCAAAAACAAGGAAAAAAACATAAAATGGCACTAGGCTCTAGGTTAATAGGTTAGTCCCAAAAATAATATATAATAGCATATTAATGCATATAAAACATCCAAAACAGATAATATAATAGCATGGAACAATCAAAAATTATAGATACGTTGGAGACGTATCAGTACACCCTTCCTGTCAACGTTACGACCAAGAGTTATCAATATCTTCCATGCTAAACACATTAGCGGCTGTTCCAAAGCAGTAAAAGTAAAGGTTTACTCCCCCTCCACCAACAAACACAATCCACGGCTAGCCGAATCCACGAGTACCATCCATACCAGCAACAATCCTGGGGGAGTTTTGTTTAATTATTTGCAATTTTTGATTTCGGGACTGGGCATCCCTATTACCGCCCCTCTCGTGCAAGGATGAGTGAATAAACACTCATCATGAGAATAACCCGCTTAGCATGGAAGATACTGACCACCCGCTGTCGCTCCATGAGCGGTCCAGGCATACAAAACAGATGTTCATTTGAAATTTTAGAGGTGGCACATGCAAATTTACTTGGAATGGCAGGGTAATACCGCATATAGGTAGATATTGTGGACTCATCTGGAATAACTTTGGTTTAAGGGTTTTGATGCACAAGCAGTATTCCCGCTTAGTACAGGCGAAGGCTAGCAAATAGATTAAGAAGCGGCCAGCTAGAGAGCGAAAACGGTCATGAACATGCATTATGAATAATCGACATTGAATACTAGCATGAGTAGGATATAAACACCATGAACATAAATATCGTGGAGGCTATGTTGGTTTTGATTCAACTAAATGCGTGAACATGTGCCAAGTCAAGCCACTTGAAACATTTAGAGGAGGATACCATATCATCATACTACATCACAATCATTTTAAGGCATGTTGACACCCAAGATAAATCCTTATCCACTCCTAGCTACTGAAGCATGGCATGAGAAACTATAATCTCTAATTTTCATTGCCAACATGTTTGATCATAATATGCTGAATCATGGATACTAGGTTAAACATATTTACAAAAACAAGAACAAGTTGAGTTCATGCCCGCTTTTCTCTGCCACAATCACCTCATCAAATATCTTCATTATTCCCTTTCACTTGAATGACTGAATGATCTGAAAATAATAATAGTGCAAGAGTGTCGTGGACTAAGCTGGAATCTGCAACATTTTATTCAGAGGGAAAGACAAAATAATATGGGCTCTCTGTCAGATTAACAATAATGCATATGAGAGCCACTCAACATTTTCATCGTGGTCTTCCCTTGGTACGACTCAACAAGAAGAAAAGGACAATAATTTCAAAGAAACACATTGAAATATTTTTGGAGTTTTTAGTTTTTCTTGAAGAAAGCAAATTAAAGAAGGGAAAACAAAAACGAGAAAACTATTTACACGGGAAAGCTCCCAACAAGCAAAAGAAGAAATGAGAAATCTTTTTGTGTTTTCTTTTAATATTACAACTAAATTAAACTAGAAAGAAAAACCGAAAAGAAGCAAGCAATATTTTTGGATTTTCTCAAAGTTTTTCAAACACACGAGAAGAAAACGAGAAAATAAATCTAGCATGGATACTACAATGAAGAAGTGTGGATTCCGACAACTGGAATGAAATGTGTGAACATGAATAAAATTTCAGTGGGAATACGTACTCCCCCAAGCTTAGGCTTTTGGCCTAGCTTGGCAATCACCACCCGTAGTAGCCGCCCGGTCCCATGTGAAAGTGCTGAGGTGGCGGCACCTGAGCGTCCCACTCCTGGGGCTCCTCCTCTGCCGCTGCCTGGTTGTTCCGGTAGGCAACAATGTCCTTGGGCATGACCCTGTATCCATGCCTGGCAAAAGAATCAAACAAAGCAGGTGCAGGCAACGGGATAACATCATGGGTTTCCACACTGAAAACCAAGTTGTATCAAATATTATGAAAAGAGTCAGCAGTATCAATAAACTGGTGATCCTCCATCGCCTAGTGACCTAGATAAACTCGGGGCAATGGATAATCATGTTGGCATATCTGAACATTAAAATGACTCGCTAGGCGAGTGGCATAAATACCACCATGAATTTTGCTCTTAGTTCTGTTGAGGTGCAGGTGGCGTGCAATAATAGCCCCTAGGCTAAAGGTGTGATCATTGTGTACTGCACGGCGTAAAAATGGCGAGGTAGGGGGCACTAAGTGCACCGGCCTTCTCCCTAGCAGTTAAACACTTCGCGTTGAATAAAGCAAAGTAATGCACAGAAGGAAACTGCAAACTAGTGGCGGTTGCTTTCGACACGCCTCTTTCATAACCCATTGTTAAAGTAAGGAGAAAGTCCTCAAACTATGCTGGTCTAGGCTCTATTAATTCCCCATCAGAGGGAATCAAACATATGTCACAAAAGTCAGTGAGCGGTATCTGATGGGTTTCATCATATAAATTAAACCGCACCTCAGCAGGGTTGTTCCTATTTAAGAAATACAAAATTTGCACAAAGGAATTTGTGAGGAGGTGATGTTGGTCACACTCATCTGCGAGTAAGTCGGTCAGCCCAGCATTTGCAATGAATTGGGAAAATTCTTGATGGAACCCGGCCTCCTCCATGAAGGCATTATGTGGCCATTCGCACGACCGAACCTCCGCCATTCTCGGAGTGTGGAGGTCATTGTCTGATGATTCCCCAATAACTCCCTTGGCATTATTTTTGGAGGAAAACTTCCGGAAGATACTATGAATAAAATTCTGAAAATTTTGGCCCACAAAATTTTATTAGCAAAACTTCACAAGATTGATAGCAACTACTCATAAGGATGCCTAGAGGCTATATTAAGCATTCAAACTACTTAGAGCTCTAAGAATTCAACATGCAAGCCCATCTACAGCAGCACCAAGAGTAGCTAATTACTCAAAACATAAACCACTAGAGCAAAAACTAATTGGAGCAATGGGGATTCACATACCGAGTAGCAATCCCCCAAAACAGTTTCGCAAACGGAGCTTCAAACAAAGAGATCAAAATCCGCGGGTTTGAGAGCAAGAACATGAGAGAGAGAGAGAGAGAGCAAGAGTGATTTTTTTCTGGAGGTAGGAGATGACATGGGCTAAAGAGATAAGTGAGGGGACCCACGTGGAGCCCACCACCCACCAGGGCGTGCCTGGGGTGGCTGGTGCGCACCAGTGTCTTGTGGGCACCAGGAGCACCCCCCTCTGATGTTATTTGTTAGAGAAATTCTTAAATATTCAGAAAAAAATCGTGTTAAAATTTCAGGTCATTCTGAGCACTATTATTTTTGACCACTTTTTTATTGCACGGAAAACTCAGAAAACAGGATAGACATGGCATTTTATTTTATTTAACTAAGAAAAATAGAAAACAAAAAGTAGGGACAGAAGGTTGTGCCTACTAGATTCATCGACCACATGTCTCTCGAAAACAATCCATTAATAAGGTTGATCAAGTCTTATTAACAATCACTTTCGATTAACATGAACCCGAAGAACTTTCCTAAAACACTAAGTTACCTCAACGGGGATATGCATATCCCCAACAATGAGTATGTCATATTTCTTTTTGGAAGTAGGTAAAGGGAGTTGAAGACTTCCAATAGTGATTGTCAGAGACTTTTCAATAACATTAATACCATTCACTTGGAATTGTTTCTTCGGAAAGTGCACCGTATGCTCATTACCATTGATATGAAAAGTGACCTTGCTTTTATTGCAATCAATAACAGCTCCTGTAGTATTCAAAAAGGGTCTACCAAGGATAATCGACATGTTGTCATCCTCGGGCATCTCAAGTATAACAAAGTCTGTTAAGATAGTAACATTTGCAACAACAATGGGCACATCCTCACAAATACCGATAGGTATGGCAGTTGATTTGTCAGCCATTTGCAATGATATCTCAGTAGGTGTGAGTTTATTCAAATCAAGTCTTTTATATAAAGAGAAAGGCATAACACTAACACTAGCTCCTAAATCACATAAAGCAGTTTTGACATAATTTCTTTTAATAGAGCATGGTATAGTTGGTATTCCTGGATCTCCAAGTTTTTTAGGTACTCCATCCTTAAAAGAATAATTAGCAAGCATGGTGGAGATTTCAGCTTCAGGTATTTTTCTTTTATTAGTAACAATTTCTTTCATGTATTTTGCATAAGGGGCCATCTTTAAAATATCAGTCAAGCGAGTACGCAAAAAGACTGGCCTAAGCATTTCAGCAAAGCGTTCAAATTCTTTATCATCTTTTTCTAGGATAAATTAGGTGGAATGGGCATGGGTTTCTGAACCCATGGTTCTCTTTCTTTACCATGTTTTCTAGCAACAAAGTATTTTTTATCATATCTTTTATTTTTAGGTTGTGGGTTATCAAGATCAACAGTAGGTTCTATCCCAACATCATTATCTGGTTCTTTATCATTGTCCGATTGAGTATCTTCATGAACATCATCATTATCATTTCATTATCACTAGATAAATGTTCATTACCAGATTGAGTTTCAGCATCTGAGATAGAGATATCATTATTATCTTCAGGAGGTTTTTCTTTTTCAGGTTCACTAGAGGTATGCAAAGTCCTATCAATTTTCTTTTTCTTTTTAGAAGGACTAGGTGCATCCGTATTAATTCTTTGAGAGTCTTGTTCAATTATTTTAGGGTGTCCCTCAGGATAAAGTGGTTCCTGAGTCATTTTGCCTCCTCTAGTTGCTACTCTAACAGCATAATCATTCATATTATTGTTCATCTCACTAAGTAGTTCTCTTTGAGATTTAGCAACTTGTTCTAGCTGGGTTTGAACCACAGAGGCATGTTTTCCTACACCTCTAACATAATTAGTAATTCTAAATAACAAGTTACTCAAGCGAGCAATCATATCATAGTTGTATTTTAATTGTTTCATAACATTTGCATTGAAGTGATCTTATTTTCTAATGTAATTATCAAATTCATATAAGCATTGACTAGGATGTTTATTGTAAGGGATGTCACCTTCATCAAACTTTAATAAAGAATTTACCTCTACCACCTGTGGTGGTGGTGTGTCAAGTCCATGTATTTCTTCAATAGGTGATAGATTCTTAACATCTTCAGCTTTGCATCTTGCATATCTTCCAGACTGAGAAATAAGATACCCCCCTTCTTTGGAGTGGGTTTAGGCGGTGGTTCAGGAAGAGTCCAATCATCATAATTTTTCAGTATATTATTCAATAATTCCTCAGTTCAACAGTTCGTTCCCTGAAAACACAACCAGCACAACTATCTAGCTAGGAAGTCCCTAGAAGCATAGGTTAGTCATTATAGAAGATATCAAGTATTTCATTTTTCTTAAGAGGATGATCAGGCAAAGCATTAAGCAATTGGAGAAGCCTCCCCCAAGCTTGTGGGAGACTCTCTTCTTCAATTTGCACAAAGTTAAATATTTCCTGTAAGGCAGCTTGTTTCTTATGAGCATGATTTTTTTTCCAGAGAAGTAATAAATCATATCCTGGGGACTACGCACACAACCAGGAGTAAGAGTATTGTACCATATCTTAGCTTCACCCTTTAATGAGAACGGAAATAACTTGAGAATAAAATAGTAGCGAATTTTCTCATCATGAGCAAAAAGGGTGGCTATATCATTCAGTTTAGTAAGATGTGCCACAACAGTTTCAGTTTCATAGCCATGGAAAGGATCAGATTCAACCAAAGTAATTAACTCTGGGTCGACAGAGAATTCATAATCCTTATCAGTAACAAAGATAGGTGAAGTAGCAAACTTAGGATCACATTTCATTCTAGCATTCAAAGATTTTTCTTTCAACTTGGCTAGTAATTTCTTAAGATCATCTCTATCTTTGCAAGCAAGAAAGTCTCTAGCTATTTCTCCATCCATAACATAACCCTCGGGTATCTTAGGAATTTCAAATCTAGGAGAGCTAGGTCTAATAGGTGTTTCAAAGTTTTTGGTTTCAAAGACTTCATCAGTTTCAGTAATTTCATCAGTTTCAGCATTCTCAATATCTTTAGCTCTAGCAAGTTGTTCATCCAGAAATTCACCTAGTGACACATTATCATCAAGCAAGGTACAAGCATCATTCATAGCAGAAGTAGCATCATCAATAACTTGCGACATATCAGGATTAATAGCATGTGGTGGTGTTGCAAGTCTATTCAAAACAGAAGATGAATCAAGTACAGAGCTAGATGGCAGTTCCTTACCTCCCCTCGTCTTAGAGGAAAAAATCTTGGTTCTTGTATCTTTCAGATTCTTCATAGTGATAAATAGATAATAATCCCAAGTGTCTCAACAAATATAGCTATGCTCACCGACAACGGTGCCAGAAAAAGGTCTTGATAACCCACAAGTATAGGGGATCGCAATAGTTTTTGAGGGTAGAGTATTCAACCCAAATTTATTGATTTGACACAAGGGGAGCCAAAGAATATCTGTAAGTATTAGCAGTTGAGTTGTCAATTCAACCACACCTTGAGATTAAATATCTGCAGTAAAGTGATCAGTAGCAATGGTAACGGTAACAGTAGTAACAGTTTTGTAGCAGTTGTAACTGTAGCAATAGCAATAGTAACTTAGCAAGAACAATATGTGGAAAACTCGTAGGCATTGGATCGGTGAATTCGTTGGATAATATTCATCATACAATAGTCATAACCTAGGGCGACACAGAACTAGCTCCAGTTCATAAATATAATGTAGGCATGTATTCCGTAAATAGTCATACGTGCTTATGGAAAAGAACTTGCATGACATCTTTTGTCCTACCCTCCCATGGCAGTGGGGTCCACAAGTTAACTAAAGGATATTACGGCCTCCTTTTAGTAGAGAACCGGAACAAAGCATTAACACATAGTGAATACATGAACTCCTCAAACTAAGGTCATCACCGGAAAGTATCCCAATTGTTGTCACATTGGGGTTTACGGATCATAAGACATAATAGGTGAATATGACTTGCAAGATCGGATCTAGAACATAGATATAATGGTGATAACATAAACGGTTCAGATCTGAAATCATGGCACTCGGGCCCTAGTGACAAGCATTAAGCATAGCAAAGTCATAACAACATCAATCTCAAAACATAGTGGATACTAGGGATCAAGCCCTACCAAAACTAACTCGATTACAT
Organism: Thinopyrum elongatum; assembly: GCA_011799875.1. Taxonomy (NCBI): domain Eukaryota; kingdom Viridiplantae; phylum Streptophyta; class Magnoliopsida; order Poales; family Poaceae; genus Thinopyrum; species Thinopyrum elongatum. The sequence continues at coordinate 83,753,570 of CM022302.1, read as the reverse complement.
GATGAATCTCATCCAAATCCTCACCGACCAACGAGCCTATGAAGGAATTACTCACTCCCGGTGGGGAGCATGATGGAATTGGTGATGGAGAGTGGTTGGTGATGACGAAGATCGAAGATCCCCCTCTCCGGAGCCCCGAACGGGCTCCAGATCTGGCCTCCCGATGAAGAACAAGAGGTGGCCGCAGCTCCGTATCGTGAAATGCGATGAAACTTTCTCTCCTATTTTTTTTGGAAAATAGGATTTTATAGCGTCGGAGTTAGGGTCAGCGGAGCCACGAGGGCCCCACCACCCACCAGGGCGCGCCAGAGGGGGTGCCCTGGTGTCTTGTGGGCAGCCAGGGCACCCCCTCCGATGGGTCTTGGTTCCAGTATTTTTTATTTATTAGGAAATAATTCTCCAAAAAGTTTCGTCCAAATCCAAGAACTTTTATTTCAGCACAAAAAACAACACCATGGTAGTTCTGCTGAAAACAGCGTCAGTCCGTGTTAGTTTCATTCAAATCATGCAAATTAGAGTCCAAAACAAGAGCAAAAGCGTTAGGAAAAGTAGATACGATGGAGACGTATCAACTAGGAATCTTATTTTACCGTTTATCGTCCTACACGTGCATATGAGTTTTTCACTGAATCGCATATTCCAGAATCATAGCAGTTAGAGCATAGAATATAAACTCTAAATTATGAACACAGAAATATAATAATACAATATTATTGCCTCTATGGCATACTTCCAACATGAGATGTGTCCTCCCACGATGAGAGGAGCGCTGGCGATACCGATATAAAAGTGAAAAGGCATTTATTGCATCCAAAGTGAAAATATAGCTTTAAAACAATATAAATAACAGTAGGAAAACATGATGCAAAATGTACGTAGCAGTCGCCACAAGGGATCCAGAGCGAACGATGGCGTTCGGTACAACCACACGTGCTTGTTATGTCGGTCTTATCAGCAGCTGTCGCAATCCCCTGGTTCAATATTTCTACCCTGCGCAACCGGGCCGAGGATCAGATGCACATAGCCACCAGAAACCTCTCCAGAACGAAGAACCCTAGCCTTTGGAAGGGATCGGGAGGGGAAATCATCAACACCTTGTACAAGGAGACACCGACATCAACCAACTCCATCATCATCTTCACCGCCGTCCCATCTCTATCCCGTTGTAATACCAAACCATAGATGATTCCATGTGTGTTACTCTGATCTATCATTCATGTTTGTCACTTCCATTCATATGATGCCTGCTATCTCCATGTATGAGTAATTCCCTTAGTTCTCAGCGATATGGATGAATCCTAGTACGTATAGGTGCTAAATGCTGGGACACGTAGTAGAAAACAAAAAAATTACCCTACGAACACCCAGGAACAATATGAAGATGCATATAGGGTTTGGATCAATGATCATTACCGACTCCGGAGTGCAGCGGAAATAGACAAGTCAGTGTAGATCGTACTTGGAGTCTCTTGAACCATTGATGACGATCGCGCGAACCACTCTCGAACGATCCCTCGAACGGAAGACCAGAAGCACGGCCTCTCTACTTGGTTGCAAGCGTATGGTCTTCAGGATCCGAAAGTGCTTCGCCGTCCAGAGCTAATCGTTGCCGAAGAATTAGAGGAAGGAGATTAGAACCACACTGGGCTTCTAGTTATGAGGATTAGTGGAACTAGGTCTAGCTCTAATTAGTCTACTAGGACCAACTAGAACTAGAACTAGATGAACTAGAGTAGGCTCCAAAACTTGTGTCAATATTGTGGCCAATACCTCAAGTAAGGCTAAACAGAGAACTACCGGCAGATGTTTCTCCTATAGGATCCCTGGCATAAGAAATCGTCCCATAAATTCACAAATAAAAGTACCAAGTGAAGCACGAAACTACTTCATTTCAACAGCATAATTTACATATGGCTTTCCCTTTTGGGAGGCCCCGAAGGGATTACACAAACTAAAAAGGATACATTATTCCTCTTGGCGATCACAGCGCCTTCGATATGGTGGCTATTCTACAAGTGGTGGTGGTACTACTACTAAGGTGAGTGTGCTTTGGAGGCTCTTCTTGCTCGAAGCTCTAGACTCCGTCTCTCTATATAGGTTAGAGTGGAAGAAGAGGGCAGCCACCAAGGAGGGAAAATCCCTCCTTGGGGCACTGGCCAAGGGGGAGGAGTCCAACTCCTCCCCTAGTCCAATTTGGCCTCCCCCTATGGAAAGGTGGGCGCCACCTCCACTTGGGCCCTTGTGGCGCAGGTTGCCTTCCACCTCTTGGCCTTTTAAGGCTCGTTGATATTAAATTAAATATAAAAGCCTTATAATAATTACTTGTAACGCCCGGATAATTAAGCTACAGTAATCCCCTACTAATGATGCCATGTGATCGCATTTACTTTTGCTAGATTCCGCTTAGATTCAAACCAAGTTCAAATTCAAATTTAAAGCAAAGCCAAACAATTAAAGTTTTCAAATGTCAAAACTAAATAGTACAAACTATCGCAAATAATTCATAAGTAATATTGGTGAAGAAACCACATTTAAAAAAAAGGTTTAAATGCATTAAATAAATAAAATAGTGGATAAAATATTTAATTAAATGCCTTTTATGATTTCTAAAATATTAAACTATTTCCTTTAGGAATTAAACTTTTTGTGGCAGTGGTATAATTGGAGATACTAATTTAGGAACTAATTTGGTATTTTATAAAAACTTTAATAAAAAGAAAATAAATGAGAACAGAAAAGAATAGAATAAATAAAACAAAGGATAAAAACAAAACCAAATAAAAAATAAAAACAAAAGGAACCCCCCCGGCCCAACTTGGCCTCGGCCTCCTCCCCCCTGGCCTATAACCCCCCCTCCCCTCGCGCGCCATCGAAACCCTAGCTGCCCCACGTCACTTCTCCCCTTCTCGATCTGGATCAGGAGATCCCCCTCGCGCCCGACGCCGTCGTTCGTTGCCGCCGCCCCGTCGTTCCCGTCCCCTCCACAGCGGACCACACCGAGCCTCATTGCCCCCTTCTCACGACGCCCGTGAGGAACCCCCTGCTCTCCTCCCCCATCCCTCATCCGGTCACCCGCTGCCACGGTCACCGCACGCCCCGCTTCTCCTCCGCGTGAGCAACCTCACGCTCGCCGCGCGCCGGCCAGCGCCCACCCTACGCCTCGCCGCGCTCCTGACCGCATCCACCGCAGCCGCCCGCTGCTGCTCTCGCGCGCCGTCCCGCTCGCCCGCCTGCGCCCACTCCTCTAGCTCGTCGCGCCGCCGCTGCTCCCTGCCGCCCTGCCTCCCTAGCGCCCAGGCCTTCCTCGTCGCCGGCCCACTCTCTCCCCGCCTCGGCAGCCCCGTCCCCGCTTACCCCGGCCGCCCTGGCCATCGGCCTCCCCCTCGCCGCGCTGCTCCGGCCGCCGCCGTGGCCGGCGCCCCCTAGTGGCCTCAGGCCTGCATGTGGGCGCACGCCCACGCCCTCTCGCCCGATAGCCCAGCGCCCGCTATGGCCCCTGGGCCAATGACAATGGGGCCCGCCCCAAAAAAGAGTTAAAAATATATAATAAATGATAAATTAATTAATTAGTGAATTAATTAACTTAATTAATTCTATTTAGTTATACTAAGTAAACTTAGTTAACCTAATTATCTCATTAAACTAATTAGTATGTTAATTAGGTTAATCAGTCGATGACAGATGGGACCCGCATGTCAGGTTGACCAGTCAATGCCCTGTTGACTGCTGACGTCATGCTGACGCCATAATTCTATTTTTGAATTAATTTAAATAGTAATAATTTCAGAAATGTTTAAAACTTTAGAAAATTAATATAAAATAATCCGTAACTCGGATGAAAATAATTTATATATGAAAGTTGCTCAGAAGAATATGACGAATCTAAATATGCCCTCCGTTCATATGGCACATGCCCCTAGCATAGCGAACATGGAACCATCCCCCTCCATTTCATCTGTCCGAAAATGCCAAACTTCGGGAAAACATTCCCGGATGTTTTCCCCCTTCACCTTTATCTTCTAGCACTGCGATAGGTCACCCCTAGCTCTGCATGTTGTCATGTCATGCATCGGTTTGCTTTATATTTACTGTTTCTTCCCCCTCTTCTCTCCGGTAAACCCTGAGACAGACGCTGCCCCAGTGAATGATGATGTCACCGATGACCCTTCTCCCTTTTCAGCAGAGCTTCCAGGCAAGCAAACCCCCCTTGATCATTCCGATATCGCCCATTCCATTCTCTCTCATGCTTGCATTAGATTTTGCTACTGTAATTGTTTGCTCCTATTCTGATGCATAGCCTGCTTTTGTAACCTGCTCTTGTACCTTACCTGCTTATCCTAAAGTGCTTAGTATAGGTTGGTTAGTGATCCATCAGTGACCCCTCACCTTGTCCCAGTTGCCCCGGCTTGATGATCGATGACTCGATCAATGTGATCGACGTCCAGAGCCCGACACATGACTTCACACCCCCTAGTTGTACGACTCTGCAGAGGTACTATCGAGTGCCGAGGGCGATACCTCATACAACACTTCTGATGAGATCTCTGTAGTGTAGCTACTCGGACGTGGTCTAGGAGAGTGATTCCTCCTTCACCACACCCGATGGCGACTCTGTCGAGCAACACCTCAAGTGAGAACCCTTCGAGGCTGATTCCTCCAAGTTCGCCTTGAGGATTACATCGAGTGGAATCCACCGAGGGTGATTCCTCGGGTTTCCCCCCTCGATGTTTTGGATACACGGTTACCTTGACTTTACTTCAGACCTTTGTTAAAGTCGGGTCGACCCCGAGGGGTACCCACGAGAGATACCTGTGAAAGTCGGGCGGGCCCAGAGAGCACCCGCGAGAGTTACGATGGCGGCTGGCTGTTTAGCGGTGATGTCGCTTGAGACTGCGTTGGTATTTCCCCAAAGAGGAAGGGATGATGCAGTACAGCTACGGTAGGTATTTCCCTCAGTTGTGAAACCAAGGTATCAATCCAGCAGGAGAACCAAGCAACACTATGTAAACGGTACATGCAAACAAAGAACAAATACTTGCAACCCAACGCGTAAGAGGGGTTGTCAATCCCTCCTAGGTAACGGCGCCAGAAATTGGCAAGTTGACGGGAGAATATTTGATCCTCCCCGGTAAAAAAATAGATAAATTTGTGATAGATTGGATAAATAGCTCCCGATAAAACGTGAAATAAAATAAGTAATTAAAAAGTGCAGCGAGGTATTTTTGGGTTTTTGGAATAATAGATATGAAAATAAAAGTGAATAAAAATAGATCTCAAAGCAAACATGATATAGAATAGACCCGGGGGCCGTAGATTTCACTAGTGGCTTCTCTCGAGAAATAACACACGGTGGGTAAACAAATTATTGTTGGGCAATTGATAGAAGATCGAATAATTATGACGATATCCAAGGCAATGATCAATATATAGGCATCACGTCCAAGATTAGTAGACCGACTCCTGCCTGCATCTACTACTATTATTCCACACATCGACCGCTATCCAGCATGCATCTAGTGTATTAAGTTCATGGAGAAATGGAGTAATGCAATAAGAACGATGACATGATGTAGACGAGATCTATTCATGTAGGAATAGCCCCCATCTTGTTATCCTTAATAGTAACGATACATGCGTGTTTTGCTGCCCCTTCTGTCACTAGGAAAGAACACCGCAAGATCGAACCCATCACAAAGCACCTCTTCCCATGGCAAGAAAAATCGATCTAGTTGGCCTAACTAAACCAAAGATTCAAAGAAGAAATACGAGGCTATAAATAATCATGCATATAAGAGATCAAAGAAGACTCAAATAATATTCATGGATATAGATCTGATCATAAACTCAAAGTTCATCGGATCCCAACAAACACACCGCAAAAAGAGTTACATCAAATAGATCTCCAAGAGACCATTGTATAGAGAATCAAAAAGAGAGAAGAAGCCATCTAGCTACTGCCTACAGACCCTTGGGTCTATGGTGGACTACTCGCGCATCATCGGAGAGGCGCCAATGAGGATGATGAACCCCTCCGTGATGGTGTTAGATTGGATCTCATGGTTCTGGAACTTGCGGCGACTGGAATTGTGTTTCGTCGACTCCCCTAGGGTTTCTGGAATATTTTGGAATTTATAGGGCGAAAAGGCAGTGCAGGGGGCTACATGGGGGGCACAACCCCCCTGGGCGCGCATGGGCTCCTGGGCACTCCCTGGTGGGTTGTGCTCCCCACGGGCCTCCCCTTTGGTGCTTTCTTGGCCCATACGGTGTCTTCTGGTCTAGAAAAATCTCCAAAAAGTTTTGCTGCGTTAGGACTTCGTTCGGTACTGATATTCTACGAAGTAAAAAACAAGCAAAAAACAGCAACTAGCACTGGGCACTATGTCAATAGGTTAGTCCCAAAAAAAAATATAAAGTTGCTATAAAGTGAATATAAAACATCCAAGAATGATAATATAACAGCATGGAACAAGCAAAAATTATAGATACGTTGGAGACGTATCAGCATCCCCAAGCTTAATTCCTACTCATCCTCGAGTAGGTAAATGATAAAAGCAAAAAAAAATATGTGGAATGCTGCCTATCATGTTCATCACATATTCTTTTCTTTTGTAGCATGGACATTTGGACTTTTAGATGGTTCAAAGCAATAGTCTACATTTGACATGAAGATTTCAATACTCAAGCATATCAACAAGCAACCATGTCTTTCAAAATATCAACGCTAAAGAAAGTTATCCCTAGCCCATCATGCTCAATCATTGATCCATTCATGAAACACACTCGCATATTAGCTACATCCAATGCTCAAGTATGATCAAAGTGCTCCCTAGTTGGTGCTTTATAAGAGAAGATGGAGACTCAAATAAAAATAAAAATTGCATAAAGTAAATAGATAGGCCCTTCGCAGAGGGAAGTAGGGATTTGTAGAGGTGCCAGAGCTCAAAGCTTAAATTGAGAGATAATTTTTTTTGAGAGGCATACTTTTCCCATCAACAAAAACGATCGAGTAATTCCCAACACTTTCCATGCTAGATATATCATAGGCGGTTCCCAAACATAAAATAAAGTTTATTCCTTTTTCCACCATTCTTTCATAATCCATGGCTAGCCGTATCCACGGGTGCCTTCCATACCAACACTTTCCAAGGAATTTATTATTTGACAACATAAAGTAAATTTCTTTTTCATTCCGGGACTGGGCATCCCTATTACCACCGTACTCTCGTGCAATGACAAGTGAATAAACACTCATCTTGAGAATAACACATCTAGCATGGAAAATATTGGCCACCCCCTACTGCTTCATGAGCGGTACAGGCACACAAAAAGGAAATTCATTTTGAAAATTAGAGATGGCACATACAAATTTGCTTAGAACGGCACGAATATACTGCATATAGGTAGGTATGGTGGACTCATATGGCAAAACTAGGTTTAAAGATTTTGGATGCACAAGTAGTATTTCTACTTAGTACAAGTGGAGGCTAGCAAAAAGATTGAGAAGCAACAAACCAAGAAATGAAAATTCACATAAACGAGCATTAAGCATAACTAACACCGAATAATGCACCATAAGTAGGATGTAATTTCATTGAATAACAATTAACTTTCATGCTTGCATAGGGAATCACAAACCATAACACCAATATTCTTACTAAAGCATAATTACTCACCAACATGACTCACATATCACTATCATCATATCTCAAAACTATTACAAAGAATCAAGTTTATTTTGTCCATTGATCTTCATGAAAGTTTTTATTATATCCCTCTTGAATATCTATCACTTTGGGACTAATTTCATATATTGTAATTGCTTTTGACAAGCTCAAATAAATCTAAGTGAAGAACATGAGCATAAAAAATTTCGTCTCTCAAAATAATATAAGTGAAGCATGAGAGAATTTCTTCAAAAATTTACTAACTCTCAAATAAATCTAAGTGAAGCATGAGAGCATTTCTTCAAAAATATTAAAGCACACCATGCTCAAAAAGATATAACTGAAGCACTAGAGCAATTCCATAGCTCAAAAAATTTAAGTGAAGCATATAGAGCAATTCTACCAAATCATGGCATAATTTTGGCTCTCTCAAATAGGTGTGTTCAGCAAGGATACTTGACACAAAATAAAAAGCAAAACAAGCAAAGACTCATACAATACAAGACGCTCCAAGCAAAACTCATAATATGTGACGAATAAAAATATAGCTCCAAGTAAAATACCGATGGTCGTTAGAAGAAAGAGGGGATGCCTTCCGGGGCATCCCCAAGCTTAGTTGCTTTGTTCTCCTTGAATATTAACTTGGGGTGCCATGGGCATCCCAAAGCTTAGGCTCTTTTCACTCCTTATTCCTTCATCCATCATGATCTCACCCACAACTTGAAAACTTCAATTACACAAAACTTAACAAAACCTCCGTGAGATCCGTTAGTATAATAAAGCAAAATCACTACTCTAAGTACTGTTGCAAACCCATTCATATTTTATATTGCATTATATCTACTGTATTCTAACTTTACCATGGCTTATACCCCCCCGATACAATCCATAGATTCATCAAAATAAGCACACAATGCAACAAAAACAGAATCTGTCAAAAACAGAACAATGTGTAGTAATCTGGACTTTGTCCATACTTCTGTAACTCCAAAAAGTCTGAAAAATTAGGACTACGTAGGCAATTTGTATATAAATCTTGTGTACAAAAATCAGGATCTTATCGCACTTCTGGGATTTCACAAAATTCTGCTACTGGGCACAAAAGTTTCTGTTTTTCAACAAGATCAAATCAACTATCACCCAACATGATCCCAAAGGCTTTACTTGGCACAAACACTAATTAAAACATAAAAACACAATCATAACAGTGGCATAATTGTGCAAACACTCAAGAATAGAAAGAAAAATAAAAAATAAATTTTTTTCATTGGGTTGCCTCCCAACAAGCGCTATCGTTTTACGCCCCTAGCTAGGCATAAAGATTCCAATGATGCTCACATGAAAGATAATAATTGAAACACAAAGAGAGCATCATAATACATGTGAAAAAACACATTTAAGTCTAACATACTTACTATGCATAGGAATTTTATAAGCAAACAAATTATCATGACAAGAAATATCTAACATACGCAAAGGAAAGAAATAAAACATTGACAATCTCAACATAATGAGAGGAAATTTAATAACATGAAAATTTCTACAACCATATTTTTGTCCCTCATAATAATTATATGTAGGATCATAATCAAATTCAACAATATAGCTATCACATAACATATTCTCAACATGATCCACATGCATGCAAAGTTGACACTCTTCCAAAATAGTGAGATTATCATCAAATAAAGTCATGACCTCTCCAAGCCCACTTTTATCAAAAATTTCATCAGATTGATCATTCTCCAAAGTAGTGGGATCATTATTACCTAGAGTTGACACTCTTCCAAACCCACTTTCAATATTATTGCAAACACTATTATCAATATCATATTCATCATGAGGCTTAAATAAATTTTCAAGATCATCAGAATCATTATCACCCCAATCATGATCATTGCAATAAGTAGTGGACAGAGCAATATTAGCATCACCAAGCTTGGGGTTTTGCATATTATTAGCACAATTTACATTAATAGAATTTATAGTAAAATCATTGCAATCATGCTTTTCATTCAAAGAGCTATCATGAATCACTTCATAAATTTCTTCATCACAATTTTCAGATTCACGAATCTCAAGCAAAACTTCATAAAGATAATCTAGTGCACTCAACTCACTAGCAATTGGTTCATCATGATTGGATCTTTTAAAAAGATTAGCAAGTGGATGAGGATCCATATCAATAGATTTTTAGCAAGCGAAGATGCAAGCATATAGAAGGCCCATGGCAACACAAGCAAAAAAAAGATCAAACAAGAAAAAGGCAAATGAAAAGAAGGCAAATAAAAAAGGCAAATTTTTGTGAAGTGGGTTAGATGAAAACAAGAGGCAAATGGCAAATAATGTAAATTGCAAGGAGATGAGGTTTGTGATTAGGAACCTGATAGATGTTGATGATGTCTCCGCGGCAACGGCACCAGAAATTCCTTTTGATGTCGCTTGAGACTGTGTCGGTATTTCCCCAAAGAGGAAGGGATGATGTAGTACAGCTACGGTAGGTATTTCCCCCGGTTGTGAAACCAAGGTATCAATCTAGTAGAAGAACCAAGCAACACTATGTAAACGATACCTGCACACAAAGAACAAATACTTTCAACCCAACGTGTAAAAGGGGCTGTCAATCCCTCCTAGGTAACGGCGCCAGAAATTGGCAAGTTGACGGGAGAATATTTGATCCTCCCCGGTAAAAAAATAGATAAATTTGTGATAGATTGGATAAATAGCTCTTGATAAAACACGAAATAAAATAAGTAATAAAAAAGTGCAGCAAGGTATTTTTGGGTTTTTGGAATAATAGATCTAAAAATAAAAATAGATCTCAAAGCAAATGTGATATAGAATAGACACGGGGGCCGTAGATTTCACTAGTGGCTTCTCTCGAGAAATAACACACGGTGGGTAAACAAATTACTGTTGGGCAATTGATAGAAGATCGAATAATTATGATGATATCCAAGGCAATGATCAATATATAGGCATCACGTCCAAGATTAGTAGACCGACTCCTACGTGCATCTACTACTATTACTCCACACATCGACCACTATCCAGCATGCATCTAGTGTATTAAGTTCATGGAGAAACGGAGTAATGCAATAAGAATGATGACATGATGTAAATGAGATCTATTCATGTAGGAATAGCCCCCATCTTGTTATCCTTAATAGCAACGATACATGCGTGTTTTGATGCCCCTTCTGTCACTGGGAAAGAACACCGCAAGATCGAACCCATCACAAAGCACCTCTTCCCATGGCAAGAAAAATCGATCTAGTTGGCCTAACTAAACCAAAGATTCGAAGAAGAAATATGAGGCTATAAATAATCATGCATATAAGAGATCAAAGAAGACTAAAATAATATTCTTGGATATAGATCTGATCATAAACTCAAAGTTCATCAGATCCCAACAAACACACCGCAAAAAGAGTTACATCAAATAGATCTCCAAGAGACCATTGTATTGAGAATCATAAAGAGAGAAGAAGCCATCTAGCTACTGCCTACGGACCCTTAGGTCTATGGTGGAGTACTCACGCATCATCGGAGAGGCACCAATGAGGATGATGAACCCCTCTGTGATGGTGTTAGATTGGATCTCATGGTTCTGGAACTTGCGGCGGCTGGAATTGTGTTTCGTCGACTCCCCTAGGGTTTTTGGAATATTTGAGAATTTATAGGGCAAAGAGGTGGTGCAAGGGGGCTACGTGGGGGACACAACTGTGACGCCCCCGGTTCAATCGTACACTAATCATACACGCAAACGTGTACGATCAAACCCAGGGACTCACGGGAAGATATCACAACACAACTCTAAACACAAATAAACGGAGGTCCACAATATTACAGACCAGGGATCCGAAGATCCGAATACATAAGTCAGTCATACAAATAATATCTGGGTACAGACATAGTTAGACAAGTTTTGCCTTAAGAAGGCTAGCACAAACAGCGACACTAGATCGAAAGGCGTTGGCCTCCTGCCTGGGAGCCTCCGATCCTACTCCTGGTCAGCTGGCTCGATCCAGTAGTACGTGCCCTCTGGACCCGCCTGGTAGTAGGCTCCGGTGGTGGCGTCTGGCTCCTGGACTCCATCGTCTGGTGTATCATCAAGGTGGGGTATATGGGGGAAAAGAGAAAATAAAGCAACCGTGAGTACTCATCCGAAGAACTCAGCAAGCAAGGATCTATACTACATATGCAACATTATCAATGGAGAAAAGGGCTGTATATGTGGACTGGGCTGCAGAAATGCCAGAATAGAGAGAAAGGCCTAGTCCTATCGAAGACTAGCCTCTTCAAACATCTTCTCAAAGCCATCATCTTGCAGCAGTAGAAGAGAGTAGAATAGCATTTTATTTAACAAACATGTTGAAGTACAGCTCAAAGATCCTTCCTCGACTCCCAGCGAGAAAGTAATCCCGAAGCTTCAATTAAGTAACAAGTATCCAGTTTAAGTAGTAGATCGGGATACACAAACTGAGCGTCCTTTACCGTAGGACCGGCTATCGATAGAAGATTCATCCCTGCAGGGGTGCACTACTGTTACCCAACACGCTCGATCAACTCTGGCCGGACATACTTGCTGGGTAATGCCCGTCCTCGGAAGATCGACACGAAGCAGCGCTCTACCTAGGCTCAGCAGAGAGGTCAGCACGCCGGACTAACCTATGCACCCAGGGGTCTCGGGCCATCGCCCTGGGCACCCTGCGCGTTGCGTGGCTGGCCGGGGTGCAGGCGCGACACTGAACTCGCCAGTGAAGTATCCAGCCCAATCCCGACGATCAGCCCGCACGGTGAATCGTGACGTCTGATAAGCTTTCGGCGAAACGTACATCGCAGAGGGCCCCATAACCATTATCCCGCGTGGTGGCAGTGCGTATAGGGCACGTCGACCCACTCAGATCACACACCCAAATCCAATAGGCTCAATTAGTATCAAGCGGAGACAATCAGAGTCTCTGATGCTCCGCCACAATGTCACACTCGAGTGCCCTTCCGGCACACCCGAAATCATAGATCCCCAGCGGGTACCCACCAGGGTGGACCCGCCTGTGAAAAAGGTCAAGTAACCGTGTGGTCATAATCATCAGGGTGAACGTAGGAGGTATCACCCTCGAGGTTCACACTGAGGGGTTGCACGACAGAGTCGTATCGGACATGGAGAAGGAGGAATCACCCTCGGTGACCACGACCGTACAGCTATGCTGCAGAGTATTCATCAGGAGTGCGTTACGAGGTATCACCCTCGGCACTCGATAGTTACTACGCAGAGTCGTACAACTAAGGGGGGGGTGTGAAGTGAGGCGTCTGTCTCTGATCGACGATCACGTTGATCGAGTCGTCGATGAACAAGCAGGGGCGACGAAGTAAGGTGGTGGGGTCACAGATGGTTCATACCAACCTATACTAAACAGTTTATCATAGGCAGGTAAGATAGCAATGAACAGGTTACAACAGCAGGCTATGCATCAGAATAGGAGCATACATTAACAGTAGCGAAATCTAATGCAAGCAGGAGAATAGAATGGGCGATATCTGGAATGCTCAAGGGGGGGGCTTGCCTGGTTGCTCTGGCAAGAGAGGGAGGTCGTCAACGGGCTGCTCGTCGGTAGAGTAGTCGTATCCTGGTGCAGCATCGTCGGTCTCGGCGTCTATCGAGAGAGAAGGAGGGGGAGAGAAACAATAAATTCACGGCAATAATGCAAACAATATGTATGACATGCCTAAATGATATGCCGAGGTGTTCTACTGCCTAACTAAATGATTTAGTTAATTTAGGAATTTATTCGGATTTATTTAATTAAAGTTGGACACTATTCATTTATCGAAATCGGTCTAATTGTTCAATGTTCTTATAGCTGCGGGCATCTGACGGGAATACAGAGGGCGTATCCGGGTTCGTATCGTCGTTCTGAGCAAGTTTCATGTATAAAATATTTTCATCGGAGTTACGGTTTAAAAGATATGATTTTCTAAAGTTTTTATTAATTTCTGAAATTTAATTAATTATTTAATTCAACATTATCCGAAACAGTGATTGATGACGTCAGCATGACATCATGCTGACGTCAGCAGCCACCTGACAGGGTGGGTCCCACCTGTCATAGGCTGTTAGGTTAATTAGGTTTAATTAATTTAATTACTGATTAATTAACACTAATTAGTTAATTAGATTAACCTAATCAGGATTAATTAACTAATTAATTAACTAATTAATTATTTTATTTATTTCTATTTTTATTTTCTATTTCTTTTAAATCGTTTTTAGGGGGTGGGCCCCATCTGTCAGCGGCACAGGGGGGGCAGGGCCCACCGGGCAGTGGCATACGGCCACACGGGGCGGGCGTGGGGCGCACCCGAGCGGCGCGTCCAGGTGTGCGCCCGGCGCTGCCACGGGCGCCGCGAGGCGCGGCTGGACGGGTCGGTGGTGAGCGCGGGGCCACGGCGCAGGGAGGAGGCCACGGGCGGCGCGGGCTTGTGCAAGGGCGGCACGCAGCGGGCGGCGGGAGTGGCAGGGGCGCGGCTGGGGAGGACGAGGCCACGGCGCTGGGCGAACGCGGGCAGCGAGCAGGGGGACGCGGCGGGCGCGCGCGAGGCCACGCGAGCGCGTGCTCGGCGCGGGTCACCGCGAGCGCGGCGACGCGGGCAAGCGGCACCGGGCGCGCGTGCGGCGTCGGACCGGAGGTGCGCCGGGTCGCGGTGCGCGCGCGCGGGCGAGTCTGGCCGAGCGGTCGCGGCCGAATCGCGCGGTCGGCTTTCAGCGCCTCTCGCCGAGCACGCGCGGGCCGGCGGCGGCCGAGCGGGAGGCGAAGGAAGAGAGGGGATGAGGTGGCCCTCACACAGCGGGGCGCAGGACGGGCACGTGCTCGGGAGGGTGGCCGGAGGGCGGCGCCGGCGGCGTCGGGCGGCGCAGGGAGGCGCGGGGCAGCGCGGGCACGGCTTCTCCCGATCCAGACGAGGGGGAGGAGAGGAGCGAGGGGAGTGGGGGTGGGGATTAGGGTTTGGCCGGCTGGGGCCATATAGGCCAGGGGGGGCACAAGTGGGCCGGCCGGCTGGGCTTCGGCCCAGTTGGGCCGGAGGGGGGGGGTCCTTCTTCTTCTTTTCTGTTTCATTTTTCTTTTATCTTTTTCTTTATTCTCCTTTCTCAGTTTAGTAAATAGTCAGGCCTCAAAATGGTTTTTGTAAAACATGAGACCTAGTTCATAAATACCAGTGCATTATTCCCTAACACCTAAAATTAGTTTGGACAAAACATAATTCCATATCTATTTCAGATTTAATAAATGGTTATTAAATATTATCTTTATCCATTGTTTGAGGTTGTTCGAGTCACTTATCCAATTCCAATGATGTTGGTTTCAATTTTAGAATAGCCTCTGGAATATTTGCTATATATCTGACATTTTAGCTCCTATGTTGGACAACTTTCATATTCCACTTTCATTTAAATTTTGAATTTGACTTAGGAGTTGAAATGCAATGTGATGCTAATGATGATTATGCACTGTTGATCATGCTAACATGTCATTATCAAAAGTGATTACTGTTGCTAATCACCGGGGGTGTTACAACAACCCCCCTTGGCGCGCATGGGCTCCTGGGCGTGCCCTGGTGGGTTGTGCTCCCCACGGGCCTCCCCTCTGGTGCTTTCTTGGCCCATACGGTGTCTTCTGGTCTAGAAAAAATCTCCAAAAAGTTTCGCTGCGTTTGGACTCCGTTTGGTACTGATATTCTGCGAAGTAAAAAACAAGTAAAAAACAGCAACTGGCACTGGGCACTATGTCAATAGGTTAGTCACGAAAAATGATATAAATTTCCTATAAAGTGAATATAAAACATCCAAGAATGATAATATAACAACATGGAACAAGCGACATATCAAGCGGTATCACCCAGGATGTGGTGGTAGCTCTGGACTTGTTCCGACAGTTGTCATTTCAGTTAATAATGCACTAAGAGGTTTGGGTATTTGATCTGAGTTGGCCGCTGGCCTATACGCACTAACCGCCACGCGGGAACAGTTATGGGCACTCGGCGTCGTACGTTTCTTCTGAAAGCTATGTCAGACATCCAGTTCAGCATTGTGGCACGGTCGGATTGCGCCATTCAGGACCGAGGTGGCGCTGGTATTCACCCTGCACACAATGACACGGAGTGCAATGGGCGATGGGCCCAAGACCCCGGAGCGCTTAGGATGTAGACCGGCGAGGACCTCTCTGCGGAGCCTAGGTAGGACAATGACGTGTTGATCTTTTGAGGCCGGGCATGACCCAGGAAAGTGTGTCCGGCCAGAGTAATCAAGCGTGTTGGGTAATGTGGTGCACCTCTACAAGGAAGTTATCTATTCGAATAGCCGCGTGCACGGTAATGGATGCTCGGAGTTGTATCTCGATCTATTACAACTAGAAATGGATACTAGAGACATGAGATGGATATGTTGGCTCCGTGATTGCTTTCTCGCAGGGAGTCGAGGAAGGATCTCTAGGCGTTAATACTACAACATGCTTGTTAATTATAAAATGCTATTATGTACTCTTCTGAATACTGCAGGATGCTTGAAGATGCTAGTCTTTGATAGGTTAGGCTTTCCCTTCTCTCCTGGCATACTGCAGTTCAGTCCACAGATATAGCTCATTCCTTTGATACTGATGCATACTTAGTCTAGATCTGATGCTTGCGAGTACTTCGGATGAGTACTCACAGTTGCTTTGCTACCCTTTTTCCCCCTTCTTTCTTCTTTCCGGATGTTGCGATCAGATGATGGATCCCAGGAGCCAGATGCCACCATCGACGGTTACTACTACCCCGAGGGTGCATACTACTACATGGAGACCGCCAACGACCAGGAGTAGTTAGGAGGTCCCAGGCAGGGGGCCTTGCCTTCGATCTGTATCTTGTTTGTGCTTGCCTTCTTAAGGTAGTCTTGTTTAACTTATGTCTGTACTCAGATATTGTTGCTTCCACTGACTCTTGTGTATTTGAGCCCTCGAGGCCCCTGGCTTGTAATATGAAGTTTGTATTATTTTAATTTGTCTCTAGAGTTGTGTTGTGATATCTCCCCGTGAGTCCCTCATCTTGATCGTACACATTTGCGTGTATGATTAGTGTACGATTGAATTGGGGGTGTCACATTACTAGACCCTTTTATATATAATTTAACATCACCGGCAACATTTTCCACCTATATATTAATTATCGGGAATACCCGGTATTGCCCAATAAGCTCCTAAACCCTTCAGATGACCACGAAACGCTTCTGGTTCCTCTCAGAACTATTCTGAATATTAATGAAAGAATTCCAAAATCCTCGATACTCTCATCCTACTAACACTCAGAAGATCATGATTACCTTAAGCTTGTGAGCCCATAGGTTTGGTAAATCATAGACATGAACGAAACCCCTTCATTCAATGACCGATAGCGGAAGCGTGGACGTCCATATCGATCCCTATGATTACACGAATGACATTCGGGTGAACCTTTGGTTATCATGTGATGTTCCCACTACTTCATGATACTTTACAAAACCCAGGATGCATCGGTATCCTCCTGAGTCATACACATGCTCACTATATTGTTGATCCTGTTGCCGATTTTGTTCTTCTTTCTCGTTGAAGTGTTCTGGCATCCCCATGACGTAGTCACCTGTGTCTGACCAGACGATGATGGATGCCATCACACTGGGAGGGCTCTAATAATATCTTTTCATCGTCGGAGGAGCAAATCCCACTCTCGAGCTATCTAGTCCCTTGTCAAACATTTGGATGAACCCGTAAGTTGTGATTATGATCACCTTGTTACAGATGACGTTTGAGCAACCCCAAAGTCCATCGTACGATAGGAAGTGACTATGACACTTTCATGGTCTGAGGAACTAAAACACATGTTAACACTCCGTGTTATAACAAATGATTGCAGACGATATTATCTCAAAGTATAAATAACAAGATTTGGATCGATTCAATATGATCGTTCTTGTACATCATACTCTCAATGTTGTTTTAGGACTATCGTTACACTTAACGGTATCCTAAGATCCGGAAAACATGATCACCAACAACACTTGAGCCAGTCTTAGAGGAAAGACCGGGAACTTATATTTTACCGTTTACCATTCCACACGTGCATATGAGTTTTCCACTGAATCACATATTCCAGAAACATAACAGATATAGCATGAAATATAAACTTTTAATTATGAAAATGGAAATATAATAATGCAATATTATTGCCTCTAGGGCATATTTCAAACAGTCTCCCACTTGCGCTAGAGTCAACAATCTAGTTGCATAGTCTAATTTAACATCTATGGCTTATCTGATGTTTGCTCATGCTTTGCTTATGGTAGAGCCTTCGTCATTAGTTTTGACATATTCAAAACTATGCAATATTTGTGTTAGTCTTGTGTGATCTTGATTCCTTTTGCTTTTTGAGCAATGACACTATTATTCGTAATATAGTATCATTGGTTTCATTGCACTTGGGATCACGCCAACTATGTCAAGACACTTCTTGTTAACACATTGTCATTGGTTTAATTCAAGCTTAATATTACACCAACTTATATCAAGACACTTCTTGATGATCTGTATCCATAATATAGTGATATTGGTTTTATCATACTTGTGATCATACCGGTCATACCAAGACACTTCTTGATCCGGAAAATTTTCAAATATCTAATATTCTTCTTACGCTATTGAATCCACAATACTATTTATGCTTTAAAACTATTCTAAATAGTTATAGGCCAATATAATTTATATTAGTCATGAAGCTGATGTTTCGTGTAACCTTTTACAGTGAACTTTCTTCATCTCCTCTATCGACAAGTCTTTTGTCCTTCTGAGGTACTTAATTATATTAACAGTTTACCTAGTGAGCCAATCTAGTGTCACTTTGGTACTTGCTACTAACAATTAGTACGTAAAAACCCTTGGCCTTTTACATATCATAACATTCATGATAGATTCAATAATCCTCTCATTCGTCCATGCTTATCAATTGTCCTAGGACATTGATTTCTTCTAAGCATCATGTTATGTGACATTGGGAGAAAACACATTCTCCATTTTAAACCTTTTAAAACATTGTCAATGTATACAATTTAGCTTAGCTCAATCAGATGTCTTGATCTATCTCTATAGATCTTTTATATCCAATAATTTGCTTCGCTTTAGACTGTCATTGGAAACTTATACTTTAAAATTTTGTTGTGCTTAGAAACTTTATATTATTTCCAATCTATAATATGTCATATACATATAAGATTAGAAATTCTATAGAGTTCCCGCTAAACTTCACAAGTTTCTTCATCATTTCAACAAAGTCAAACTCTTTAATTTTATTGAAATGTTGATTCCAACTCCTTTTATACTTGCTTCAAAACCCTTCGAAGCATGCACACTCATCCGGTATTCTTAGGATCTACACAACTTTCTGGTTGTATCATTCATACATCTTTTCCATTTAGGAAACTAGTTCTAACATTTATCCCTTTTACCTCATACCTTCTGAAGGATCAACCAAGTTCCAAACTTAATTGTCTATGAACTCCATTTGGTGTGCATGGCTATAAGCCATTCCTTCGAGCTGGTCGCCGCCATCGCTTCCTTATACTCCGTAGGTTCATCTTCTTCTAAGATGAATATCTCATTGTGAGATTGTTCAGGGAGGTTCATTAACTTTTCCTGGTCTACGTTATTCAATTGCAATCTTAAACTAGAGTTTCTACATCTGGTGTAGGAAATTTTATGGCTCAGTTGTACGGACAACTTTTGGAACAACTTCCGTTCGTTAATCCTGCTCACTTTCGTCAGCGATTCGGTAATCTTATCAAGTTGCACTGTCCTCCCACTTACTTGTTTAAGGAGAAAACTCCTTCTCGAGAAAGTGTTCATTCTTTGACAAACACTTTGTCTTTGAACATTTGGTAGAAGGAATACCCAATCATGTCTTTGTGGTCACCTACAAATTAGCATTTGTCTGAATTGTACACTCCAAATCTCATATGGCGTTGTCTTGCCAGACTATAAGGCGGTGCTCTGTTTGGTGTATTTGTTGACGTTTCAAGTGTATGTCCCCAAATTTAATAAAAGCAAATCGGTAAGAAATAATTCCACAATTATCTGGGTGTTTTGCTAAACTCATGACTTAGATAATTTGTCTCCATGATTGAAGATCCATTTATCTTTGTCACAATGATTCTTATCTTCATAAATTTTATTTGAACCTTTCAAATATTTCATTCTGAATTTCTTTTGAACCTTTCAAATATTTCAGTTTTATATCAAGTAAATCATATTTACTCAAATTGTATGAAGCATAATAATTCACCGCGCTCTGGTTTGCTCATCAGACCTCATACATCATTATGTATTTTGTCAATTGATCAAAATCAAAAGACTTCAATACTTCATATATATGAAGATTATTTTCCAATATAACCAAGCAGTGCCACATTGTGGTTTATTAGTCTTCTTAAGATGTTTAGCATTAATGTTATAAATTTCTCAATTCAAGATTTCATGAATAAAGCATCAATAGAGGTAAATCCAAAACATATTCTTATAACAACTTGAACAACCATTGTTTAAAACTCATAAGAATATTCGTCGCATAACCCAAAACTTATTGTTTTACACAACTTCCAGAACAAAATAACTATTATTCGATCTAATATAAATCTTGAAGATAAACTAAAGGCATGACTTCAATGATCTTCAGTAGCGATCCCATCACCATTCCCGATTTGCATCTTGTCTTCATTTCTTCTCAACTTGCGAGCTTTCTGTAATCCATGCATCGGTTTGCAAATAGGAGAAACTGATTAGTATCAAATACTCATGACATACAGTAAATCAGCAAATAGAATAACATTAACTTTGTATAACTATTATTCCTTTACCGGAAGAGTCGTTCTTCTTATCCACCAAGTACTTCTTGTAGTTGTGTTCCAGTGTCCCTTCTATTTGCAGTAGAAGCATTCAGTCTCCTTATTAGCTCCGCCCTTGTTCTTTTGAGAGACGGTTTTACTGGCACCAGTAGACTTCTTCTTGGACTTGCCTTTCTTCTTGAAACTGGCAGTCTTATTGACCATCAACACTTGTTTGTTCTTCTGCATCCCAGCTTCCATGGTTTTGAGCATAGCAAATGATACGTCTCCATCGTATCTATAATTTTTGATTGTTTCATGCCAATATTCCACAACTTTTATATACTTTTGGCAACATTTTATATTATTTTTTGGACTAATATATTGATCCAGTGCCCACTGCCACTTCCTGTTTTTTGCATTTTTTTTGTTTCACAGAAAGTCCATATCAAAAAAGTCCAAACGAGATAAAATTTTACGGAGATTTATTTTGGAATATATTGGGAGGTGGAATCAACGCAAATGGAGGCCCATAGCCTTCACAAGGCATCAGGGCGCCACCACTCCCCTGGCCGCACGGGGTTGCCTTGTGGGCACCTCTAAGTCAGTTGGGGTCCTTCCTTAGCCACAAGGAAGCTTATATCAAGAGAAAAAATCGTGTTAAAATTTCAGCCCGATCAGAGTTACGGATCTCCGAGAATATAAGAAATGGTTTTCGGTCAGAAAATAGGAACGCGAAACAGAAGAGAACACACACACACACACACACAGATCCAATCTCGAAGGGGCTCCTGCCCTCCGGGAGCCATGGTAGCCATGGACTAGAGGGGAAACTCTCCTCCCATCTAGGGGGAGGCCAAGCAATAAGAAGGAGGGGGGCTTTCTCCCTTTCTCTTCTGGTGGCGCCGGAGCGCCGCCGGGGGAACCATCGTGATGGCGATCTACACCAACAACTTCACCACCGTCATCACCAACTCTCTCCCCCTCTATGCAGTAGTGTAACCTCACTATTCCCGCTGTAATTCTCTACTTGAACATGGTGCTTTATGTGACATATTATTATCCAATGATGTGTTGCCATCCTATGATGTTTGAGTAGATTTTTTTGTCCTACATGTTAATTGTGGTATTGTGCGATTGATATGAGTTGTATGTTAATATGGTGATGTCCTATGGTGCCCTCCGTGTTGCGCAAGCATGTGGGATTACCGTTGTAGGGTTTTGCAATACGTTCATGATTCGCTTATAGTGGGTGGCGAGAGTGACAGAAGCTTATACCCGAGTAAGTGGGTTGTTGCATATGGGAGTAAAGGGGACTTATTACTTAATGTTATGGTTGGGTTTTACCTTTATGATCTTTATTAGTTGCGGATGCTTGCTAGAGTTCCAATCATAAGTGCATATGATCCAAGTACGGAAAGTGTGTTAGTGTATGCCTCTCCCTCATTGCATATGATAAGTATCTATCATGTTACATTCAGTTGCCTAGGGAAAAATTCTTCTCTTGTGTTACAAAAAGCTTTCAACTAAATTACTAGCTTTTATTATCTCGCAAATTACTCCTAGTTTATTCTTGCAAAGTAGTTCTAGCATTACACCTACAAAGTAGTTTTATTCTTGTTCTAGGTAAAGCGAACGTTAAAGTGTGCGTAGAGTTGTATCAGTGGTCGATAGTACTTGAGGCAATATTAATTCTACCTTTAGCTCCTCGTTGGGTTCAACACTCTTACTTACAGAAAGAGGCTACAATTGATCCCCTATACTTGTGGGTTATCAAGACCTTTTTTTGGCGCCGTTGCCGGGGAGCAATAGCATGGGGTGAATATTCTCGTGTGTGCTTGTTTGCTTTATCACTAAGTAGTTTTTATTTTGTGCTCTTGTTTTATATCTTTAGTTATGGGTAAGAAACGTAAAATACCAAAGAAATAGTTGTATTTGCTAACACAATGGTTGAAGAACCACCCAAAATCTATCGTACTGCTGAAGCTTTCTGCTTGGATCATCTTCGATCCATTTGTGCTCATGCTGAAAACCCAACTAGCTTAGTTGAGGGAAAATCATTAGATGAGCATGATTATTTTGTGTGACACCGCTTATCTCAAAAAGGGAAACTCTTATGGCATCATATTAATAGTTTGCATTGCTATGCTTGGAATTTATGGAAATATATGATTTTACTTGTTGTTCTGAAGACCCTAAAAACACCTTCCCTACCAATGTGAGTTTAATGATAATGGCATGTTATCTTCTTATGCCAAAGGTGTTTATAATTACCATGATATTGAATAAATTGAAGAATTTGTTTCCTTTAAGGGTGCCTATGAAATTGCTTTTTGATTGAAAAGTATGATGCTACTCTTTACAAATCTGAATTTTTTGCCATACTTAAATATTGCTATGAAAACTATGCTTCTAATGCTTATGTTAAACAATATATTGAGGAAGTCCCCGCTGTCCAGGAGGAGACTAATATTTTGCAGGAGTCTATGGAAGAAGAAATTGATGAAACTGTGAGCTCATTAGATGAAAAAGATGACGAGGAGAGCAAAGAACAAAAGGAGGAAGAGCGGATTAGCTACCCATGACCACCTTCTAATGAGACTAACTCTTCAACTCATACATTGTTTAATTTCCCTTCGTGCTTACCGAAGGATGATTGCTATGATCCCTTGGATTCATTTGAAATGTCCCTTTTTGATTAAATTGATGCTTGCTATGCTTGTGTCCGTGATGCCAATATGAATGATGCTTCTGGAGATGAACTTGCTGTAGTTACTTATGTTAAACATGAAATTGTTGCTATTGCACCCACACATGATAGTCCTATTATCTTTTTGAATTCTCCCAACTACACTATATCGGAGAAGTTTGCCCTTATTAAGGCTTATATTTATGGTTGCGTTTTACCATTACACATGATGATTTTGATGGATATAATATGCATGTGCTTTCTGCTCCTACTTGCAATTATTTTGAGAGAGGAACTACATCTCCACCTCTCTATGATTCCAATACGATAAAATTCCAAGAAACTATTTATGCTATGCATTGGCCTTTATTATGTGTGCATGAATTGTTCTTTTATTACATGCCAATGCATAGGAAGAGAGTTAGACTCCATTGTTATGTGATATATGTTGCTTTGTGCTCACTACTAAATTACAAATCATTTTTAATTAAAATTGGCTTTGATATACCTTGGGATCTGGGTGGATCAATTACTTGAGCACTTTATGCCTAGCTTAATGGATTTAAAGAAAGCACTGCCTGGGAGACAACCCGGAAGTTTTAGAGAGTCATTTTATTCTTTTGTGTGCTTTTAAAAATTTTAAAAACAAAAAAATATAGAGGGGAACCTAAAACTTTTTCAAAAAGGAAAGTGAAAGTGAGAAAGATGAGCATCGTTGAAGTGGGGGATATCCTTGAACTTTGTTCATGCCCATGGAAACTTTGTGAACCTTGATTACAGAAACTTTTCAACAAAAATAATTATCCCCTTGTACAAATCCATTGTATTATAAAAATAATGTGCCAAGATTTACCTTTAGGATGTTTAAATTGCTTGTTTGGTGTGTGCTGTGAAAAAACAGACACGTTTGCTGTAGTGCTTGAATTTTGATAATTTACTGGAACGTGAAAAAATTCTGAAATTTTTACACAGTACTGCTATGATTTTTTTTATTATGTCCTAATTTTTCATAATTGTTGGAGTTACATAAGTATATGTACCATCTGCATCTTTACAGACTGTCCTATTTTCACAGATTGTTGTTATAGTTTCTTTATTTGCTTTGTTTGAAATCTTGTTGAGCCCCATTGACTTGGGAGCCATAGAATTGTGATAGCATACAGTGGGTAATGTTTGATTATAATTATACAATAATGTTACAGCTAGACATGATGGGATTTGATGTTATATGTACTAACCCCTCTAATGAAAAGTTCGGTTAAGTTTTGTGTGGTTGAAGTGTTCGAAGATCGAGGAGGTATTGATATGAGGAGAATAAGGGGAGGCAAGAGTTCAAGATTGGGGATGCCCAAGGCACCCCAAATAAATATTCAAGGAGACTCAAGCATCTAAGCTTGGGGATGCCCCGGAAGGCATCCCATCTTTCTTCTTCGACAATTATCGATATGTCTCAGTTTTTGTTTTGTTCACATGATATGCGCAAATTCTTGGAGTGTCATGTGTTTTTTATTTTTCTTCTAGTAATGCACTATGCTGGTATGAGATAGTCCTTGGTTGATTTATATAATGCTCTTTACACTTCACTTATATCTTTTGAGTATGGCTTTATAGAATGCTTCGTGTGCTTCACTTATATCATTTGAAGTTTGGATGCCTGTTTCTCTACATATAGAAAACCATTATTTGTAGAATGCTCTTTTGCTTCACTTATATTTGTTAGAGAGTGGTCTTTTGTAGAAAGAATCAAACTCTCATGCTTCACTTATATCTATTTAGAGAGTCAACAGGAATTGGTCATTCACATGGTTAGTCATAAAATCCTACATAAAACTTGTAGATAACTTAATATGATAAGTTTGATTCCTTGCAATAGTTTTGCGATATTGAGATGGTAATATGTGGGAGGTACTAGTGAATGATTGTGGTTTAGAAAGAATATTGGTGTTAAGGTTTGTGATTCCCGAAGCATGCACGTATAGTCTCTAGTTATGCTAAGAAGTTGGAGCATGATTTATTATTGATTGTCTTCCTTATGGGTGGCGATCGAGGATGAGCGATGGTCTTTTCCTACCAATTTATCCCCCTAGGGGCATGTGTAGAGAACTTTGCGTCGAGGGCTAACAGGCTTTCGCAATAAGTATGTGATTTCTTTATGACTAATGTGAGTCCATGGATTATACGAACTCTCACCTTTCCGCAATTTGCTAGCCTCTTCGGTATTGTGCATTGCCCTTTCTCACCTCGAGAGTTGGTGCAAACTTCGCCGATGCATCCAAACCCAGTGATATGATACACTCTACCACACATAAGCCTCCTTATATCTTCCTCAAAACAGCCATAATACCTACCTATCATGGCATTTCCATAGCCATTCTAAGATATATTGCCATGCAACTTCCACCGTTCCGTTATTATGACATACACCTTCATTGTCATATTGCTTTGCATGATCATATAGCTGACATAGTATTTGTGGCTCAGCCACTGTTCATCATTATCATACATGTTACGCTAGCATCATTTCACATCCAGGTACACTGCCAGAGGCATTCATATAGAGTCATATGTTTTCGTTTTATCGAGTTGTAAGTAAATAGAAGTGTGATGATCATCATTATTAGAGCACTGTCCCGGTGAGGAAAGGATGATGGAGACTATGATTCCCCCACAAGTCGGATGAGACTCCGGACGAAGAAAAAAGAAAAAAAAGAGGCCAAAAAGATCCCATCAAAAAAAAGAAAAAAATGAGAGAAAAAGAGAGAAGGGGCAATGTTACTATCCTTTTCCACACTTGCCCTTCAGAGTAGCACCATGTTTTTCATATAGAGAGTCTCCTATGTTGTCCTTTCATATACTAGTGGGAATTTTTCATTATAGAACTTGGCTTGTATATTCCGATGATGGGCTTCCTCAAATGCCCGAGGTCTTCATGAGCAAGAAAGTTGGATGCACACCCACTTAGTTTTCATGTTGAGCTTTCATACACTTATAGCCCCTAGTGCATCCGTTGCATGGCAATCCCTACTCCTCGCATTGACATCAATTGATGGGCATCTCCATAGCCCTTTGATTAGCCGCGTCGATGTGGGACTATCTTCCTTGTTTGACTTCCCCTTATTAATATCTATCACCACATTCTATTTCACCCATAGTGCTATGTCCATGGCTTACGCTCATGCATTGCGTGGGGGTTGAAAAAGCTGAAGCGCGTTAGAAAGTATGAACCAATTGCTCGGCTTTTTATCGGGGTTGTACATGATAAATACTTTGTGTTAAGAAGATGGAGCATGACAAGACTATATGATTTTGTAGGGATAGCGTTCTTTAGCATTTTTATTCTGAAAGGCATGATTGTTTATTGGTATGCCTGAGTATTGATGTCTTTATATCAAATTATGGACTATTGCTTTGAATCACTCATATCTTAATATTCATGCCATGATTAGATTATATGATCAAGATTATGCTAGATAGCATTCCACATCAAAAACTATCTTTTTATCATTTACCTACTCGAGGACGAGCAGGAATTAAGCTTGGGGATGTTGATACGTCTCTGTAGTATCTATAATTTTTTATTGTTTCATGCCAATATTCTACAACTTTCATATACTTTTGGCAACATTTTATATTATTTTTAGGACTAGCATATTGATCCAGTGCCCAGTGCCAGTTCCTGTTTTTGCTTTTTTTTCGCAGAAAGTCCATATCAAACAAAGTCCAAACGAGATAAAATTTTATGGAGATTTATTTTGGAATATATGTGATTTTTGGGATGTGGAATCAACGCAAACGGAGGCCCATGGCCTTCACAAGGCATCAGGGTGCCACCACCCCCTGGCCGCGCGGGGTTGCCTTATGGGAACCTCGTAAGTCGGTTGGAGTCCTTTTTGGCCGCAGGGAAGCTTATATCGAGAAAAAAAACATGTTAAAATTTCAGCCCGATCGAAGTTACGGATCTCCGGGAATATAAGAAATGGTTTTTGGCCAGAAAACAGGAACGTGAAACAAAAGAGAACACACACACACACACACACAGAGAGAGAGAGAGAGAGAGAGATCCAATCTCGGAGGGGCTCCTGTCCTTTGGGAGCCATGGCAGCCATGGACCAGAGGGGAAGCTCTCCTCCTATCTAGGGGGAGGCCAAGCAAGAAGAAGAAGGAGGGGGGCTTTCTCCCCCTCTCTTCTGGTGGCGCCGTAGCGCCGCCGGGAGAACCATCGTGATGGCGATCTACACCAACAACTTCGATGTCATCATCACCAACTCTCTCCCCTCTATGCAGCGGTGTAACCTCTCTATTCCCGCTGTAATTCTCTACTTGAACATGGTGCTTTATGCGACATATTATTATCCAATGATGTGTTGCCATCCTATGATGTTTGAGTAGATTTCTTTTGTCCTACAGGTTAATTGTGGTATTGTGTGACTGATATCAGTTGTATGTTAATATGGTGCTGTCCTATGGTGCCCTCCGTGTTGCGCAAGCATGTGGGATTACCGCTGTAGGGTTTTGCAATATGTTCATGATTCGCTTATAGTGGGTGGCGAGAGTGACAGAAGCTTATACCCGAGTAAGTGGGTTGTTGCGTTGGGAGTAAAGAGGGCTTGTTACTTAATGCTATGGTTGGGTTTTACCTTAATGATCTTTAGTAGTTGCGGATGCTTGCTAGAGTTCCAATCATAAGTGCATATGATCCAAGTACGGAAAGTGTGTTAGCGTATGCCTCTCCCGCATTGCATATGATAAGTATCTATCGTGTTACATTCAATTGCCTAGGGACAAATCCTTTTCTTGTGTTACAAAAAGCTTTCTACTAAATAACTAACTTTTATTATCTCGCAAATTACTCCTAGTTTTATTCTTGCAAAGTAGTTCTAGCATTACACCTACAAAGTAGTTTTATTATTGTTCTAGGTAAAGCGAACGTTAAAGTGTGTGTAGAGTTGTATCGGTGGTCGATAGAACTTGAGGGAATATTAATTCTACCTTTAGCTCCTCGTTGGGTTCAACACTCTTACTTATCAAAAGAGGCTATAATTGATCCCCTATACTTGTGGGTTATCAAAAGCGAACAACTCGTTTGCACTTTTCTCCATCCTGTTCATGTTGTAATTCATGATAAAATCATCATAAGATGGGGGGAGTGAAGCAAGCACAATATCTGTATCGAGTGTCCGAGGAATTCCAAATTCCAGAGAAGGCAGTCTATCAACATAGCCAGCGAGCTTCTCTATATGGCCACTCATTGAGGAACCCTCTGCCATCTTGCATTCAATCAAGGCCTTGGTTATTTCAAAATGTTCGGTCCTTGCCTACTTCTTGTACAGAACTTATAGGGGCCCAATTATGAATTGAGTAGTAGAACGTTCAAAACATTTCTGTAGTTCAGGATCCATGCAAGTTAACATGAGGCACTGGACTGACTCATAGTCATCACTACGAGCAGTGAAAGGATCCACAACTTTTTTGGGTGCATCCTTTGTAGGAGGATCACCTAGGGGCTGATCCAGCACATACTCCTTCTTTGCACTCCTCAGAACAAATCTCAGGTTCCAGATCCAATCCACATAGTTTCCACAATTAGCAGCCAACTTTTCTTTCTCTAACATAGGGGCTAAGTTGAACATATTGCGATCCATTTGATCTACAATGATAAACACAAATATATTTAGACACAATTTCATAATTGATTTGCACTAGTGTTTAAGCAATTTTAATATAAAGTGCACTCTCACTCAAATCAATATATCTCATAATTTGATAGTGAGTGATTCAAGATCCTGATCTAATTCTCAGTCATTGATGTGGACATCACAGATGACAAGAATTTTGACCAGTAGGCAATCTTTTGTTTATCATATCTCCATGTGATTCTTGTTCATCTTTCGATGCTTTGTGCTCCGAGCTCAGAACAATTCTGCCAGAACTTCAAGGCAAACGTGTGTTATATGCATACAAGGTCTTACCATATACCGCCTTACACCTCAGAACCCATTTGTACTCATGTCGACATGACCTACTTCGGGATGCTACGTGTTATAGATGGTTGCAACACTGGGAAGAGCACCTTTAACTTGATATTAACTATGATAGATCACCCTAATAATTGACTAATGCGCAATCAAAGGGTGCAAGCAACAAAGGGATAAAAATCTCAGGCAATTCATAATAGCATGATATGGTATAGCCTTGGGCTCGGGAATGTCTCTGTGGTCCTCCAAGGTCTTCATGAAGTTTTCTCCGAAACATTGTCGTGGCAACAATTTTGAAAACTACCGTCGTGGCTCCGATTTTTGTTCTCCTGCGCCTGGTGAAGCTCCGGTTCCTCCATGTAACCTATAGGCTATCTCTACATCTATTACATTATGGTGGCGATCCCGTGGCTACAGCCATCATGCCTTGATGCGCATGCCACTTAACATTACAACATAACCATCTCATCCATAAACTCATAGTTATGACGAAGGTTATACCACATCATATGCAGACCTGCAAAACTAAGTTAGACGTCCTCTAATTGGTTTGGCCAATTTTAGTTGCGTGGTTGCTAGAGTTTCTGGATAACACTAACTACCTACATGAACACATAAGGCGATAAATCTTGTTGCTAGATTAACTTTCGGGGTGTGTGAAAGAAGAGATTTAATTAAAAATCTCGTCCCCCACACTAAACTTCGTCAAATACGCATGACCCCCTAGAAGATCATTGCCCTCTTGCATATGCCACGGTTCACTATTCTTGACTATGATGAGTCCAAGGAACTGTTAACAGATCATCAACAGCCAGAGCCGATCGATTGTCAGAACCTTGTAAAAGCGACATCATGCCGTCAATGAACTGAACCGAAGCAACACTCGAGGGAAGCATAGCAAGAACATCAAACCCTCACATCCATATGTGACCTAGATCTAAACCTACATCTACTCATAGAACCGCTCATGATGCCACTGTTGGGAAACGTAGTAGAAAAAAATTCTCCCTACGAACACCCAGGAACAATATGAAGATGCTTATAGGGTTTGGATCAACGGTCCTTACCGACTCCGGAGTGCAGCGGAAGTAGACGAGTCGGCGTAGATTGTACTTGGAGTCCCTTGAACCGTTGATGACGATCCCGCGAACCTCCCTCAAACGATCCCTCGAAAGAAAGACCGAAAGCACGACCTCTCTACTTGGTTGCAAGCGTACGGTCTTCACGATCCGGTAGCGCTTCGCCATCCAGAGCTAATCATCACTGGAGAATTAGAGGGAGGATATTAGAACCACACTGGGCTTCTAATTATGAGGATTAGAGGAACTAGGTCCAGCTCTAATTAGTCAACTAGGACCAATTAGAACTAGAACTAGGTGAACTAGAGGAGGCTCCAAAACTTGTGTCAATATTGTGGCCAATACCTCAAGTACATATAGGTTAGAGCATCTCTAGCAGACCCCGTTTAATGCCCCGACCCGCAAAATAACCGCCAAAATATGGGTCTGCGCGAAAAATGTTGCCCGATCCGACACTGTAAACGCGTCGGACCCGTAAAAAAATTTGAGGGGCGCGGTAAAATCCCATCTCCAACCCGTGAAAACACTGGTTTCCCCCTCGACCCGACGGTGCCTCATATCCCAGAAAAGTGGTTGGCGGGAGGGACATTTCAGCCCACGCCCGTTCCCCACCCCCTTCTGCAACCGCCCGCCATTGGTTCTGCCCGTCCGCCGCTGGCGATTCCGGCCATATCTGCGGACGGAATCATGCCGCTGGGGCGCCCCTCACCCTGTTCCACCTAGCCGCTTCACCGGCTCCCCCGATCCGCCGAGCCGAGCCGCCCCTAATCGCCGTCGCCGCCTCAGGATCGACCGCCGCAGAGCCACCGCCCTGATCTGCCGGTGAGTACTTGTGCTTGTGCTTTGGGATGCGATATGCATAGTTGGTTCATGCAGCATACGTATTTGTGAATTTAGATGGAATTGAGCCCTCGCGAGAGGTTCGTATTTGGGCAGTAACACATTCCATTTTTGCATTCATTTCATTTAATTCATGTGTGATTTGTATTCGGGACAAGTTTTGTATTGAATTATTTAGTTTGCTTCGGTGATTTCAATAATTATTGTAATTTGGATGATTCTTGTATTGTAATATTGACATTTTATCTTATATTGAATTAATAATTCTGAATATGTGGCCTATGTGTCAAATTCAGATAAAAACCCATCTGATTTGCGGGCCGGCGCGGACGCTGGCCGAGCAGACTCCGCATAGCGGAACTATAAAATGGAATATCCATGAATATTCCGTTTTACAGTTCTGCTATGCGGGGTCTGCTCGGCCGGCGCCCGCGCCGGCCCGCAAAACTGTTTTTCCGCGAACTGTAAACGAGTTTTGCGGGTCGGCGATATACGGGGTCTGCTAGAGATGCTCTTAGAGGGGGAGAAGAGGGCAGCCACCAAGGAGTGAAAATCCCTCCTTGGGGTGCCAGCCAAGGGGGAGGAGTCCAACTCCTCCCCTAGTCTAATTCGGCCTCCACCTATGGAAAGGGGGGCGCCACCTCCACTTGGGCCCTTGTGGCCCAAGTTGCCTTCCACCTTTTGGACTTTTAAGGCCCATCGATATTAAATTAAATATAAAATAATAATTACTAGACCCTTATATATATAATTTAACATCACCGACAACATTTTCCACCTATATATTAATTATCGGGAATACCCGGTATTGCCCGATAAGCTCCTAAGCCCTTCTAGTGACCCCGAAACGCTTCCGGTTCCTCTCGGAACTATTCTGAATATTAATGAAAAAATTCCACAAATAAATCATCGATACTCTCATCCTACTAACACTCAGTAGATCGTTATTACCTTAAGCTTGTGACCTCGTAGGTTCGGTAAATCATAGACATGAATGAAACCCCTTCGTTCAATGACCGATAGCGGAACCGTGGACGTCCATATCGATCCCTATGATTACATGAATGACATTCGAGTGAACCTTTGGTGATCATGTGATGTTACCTTTGCTTCATGATACTTTACAAAACCCGGGATGCATCGGTATCCTCCTGAGTCATACACATGCTCACTATACCGTTGATCCCGTTGCCGGTTTAGTTCTTCTTTCTCATTGAAGTGTTACGGCATCCCCGTGATGTAGTCACCTATGTCTAGCCAGATGATGATGGATGCAACACCGAGAGGGCACTAAGAATATGTCTCCACCATCAGAGGAGCAAATCCCACTCTCGAGCTATCTTGTCCTTTGTGAAACTTTCGGATGAACCCGTAAGTTGTCGTTATGATCACCTTGTTACAGATGACGTTTGAGCAACCCCAAAGTCCATCGTATGGTAGGAAGTGACTATGATACTCTCATGGTCTAAGGAACTAAAACACATGCTAACACTCTGTGTTATAACCAATGATTTCAGATGATATTATCTCAAAGTATAACAAACAAGATTGGGTCGATTCAATATGATCATTCTTCTAACGTCATACTCTCAATGTTGCTACGACTGTCGCTACACTTAATGATATTCTAAGATCCGGAAAACATGATCACCAAAAACACTTGAGCCAGTCTTAGAGGCAAGATTGAGAATCTATATTTTACCATTTATCATTCCACATGTGCACATGAGTTTTCCACTAAATCGCATATTCCAGAATCATAACAGTTATAGCATGAAATATAAACTCTTAATTACGAAAATGGAAATATGATAATACAATATTATTGCCTCTAGGGCATATTTCCAACACTAAATGCTTATAGATATATGAGATCCTCTGTTGAATGTTTGATTTAATAGCATCTTGTGAATGTTATGAAGGGGGGCCACTCAGCATTTCCACCTTGTATGGCCATGGAGCATATTACTATCGTTGTAAAGATTGGGATATAGGGTTAAAGAGGTGACAGTAATATCCTCTCTTCCCCACTTTTGCAATCGATAAACGGAGAACCCTTAGTGCGGCCATGTGCATGGGAAAACCGTTAATCGCCGTAGTGAGAATCGGAGTGGAGAAACTACGGTGGTGGCGTGTGTGATACAGATACTACACAAGTAGCTCGTATACCTTACTCGGCTCTGCCCAATTATAAACATGAAGAGTGGCTCAATTATACAACCTATAACTATGCAATCACATATGTTACGTTAGACACATACTAGTGTGGAATCTGGACTCCCTGAGAATGCCTTAATCATGTTGTCAGTTTCATCACTTTATTTACTCTGTGCTGTTCTTTTACTTCTTTTTGCACAATTACTTTTGATCGAACTTCATTCAAAACATTACAAAATTTCCACCTCCATTTTTATTTTCGTCTACAACTAACTTCCAGGCACAATTCCATTAGTATTTGCAAGAGACAAAGTCAAATTCTTGTGCTCCCTGTGGGATCGATACTATTACATCGGAAAGGCTATAACTAAACCTTGTGCACTTGCTGACCATCATTGTCTCACTTATGAGATACAAATTTATTCTCCAACATATAATATATGATCTTCAAAGAGGATTATAACAATATGTGTACAACCCCCTCCCCCCTCCTCCCCAATCCTAAGCCCTAAAAACATAAACCCTACTTTTACAACTTGCTACCAAAAAATTGAGTATAGATTTCTAGCCCGACTCCAAGGTGGAACCCGTCGTACCCTTGTTAGGGATAGTTGTATCATCATAAATGTAGGGTATGTGCAAGCAAGTTCTTCTTGATTCGATAAAGATCTCACATTTTGTTGAAAAACATAATGCTTGTTTTCAGGCAAACAGTAAGAATCCAATGTATCCTAGGTACACCTAGCTATCATCATAAATGTAGTGGTTGTGCTACATTGGTGGTAGGTTAGGACCTTGGTTCAATGATGATTTCACGTTTTGTCGAAAGAATATAACACGTTTTATATGTCTACTTCTTTCCGATTGTTCACACTTAATTTTTATTAAAAAAACTTTCAGGCTACCTTGATGCTATGATTTCTTCAACAAGATGGGTCAAAGAGAATGTTGCAAATTGGAACAGTGTCGCTGCTAAGAATTGACGTTATCATCCAAATTTATATGTAGATTTATCTTCGAATGGGATTGTATGAAGATGTGTGACTCACAAATACTCAAAGGCTTGTGTCCATTGATAAGCCAATTTTAGTTAATTTTGTGATTATTTATTTATATAATTTGGAACAAAGAGAGTAATTAATTGTTGACCAAAATTTCGAGTGTCTTTGAGGGCTAGGTACAAGTTCTTGGTTGTGTGTAGAGTCTGATTCGATTTGGGCAAAGTTCTGCCTTCTCAGGGACTCAGTTTAGAAAGACCCTTCAAGGTAATTTAAGTTTGTAATCCAAGGTGAATCGTAAGGAGCCAGTGTATCCTTTTCGGACCCGAACCCCTATTTTTTGTAGAAATTGAATTATTTCATATGATTTTTACTTTCCTATAAAAAAATTGAATCTGCGAACTTTTTGTTAGGGACTCAACCTAGAAGGACCCTCAGAGGTGTTTTGATCTTGTCATTCAAGATGAACCATAAGAAACCACTGTATCATTGGCAGTGGCGGCGCCAGAGGTCTTCCTGGGATTTCCATGGAATACCAAAGAATTATTGATCTTTTGGTATATGATACGTCTCTGTCGTATCTATAATTTTTTATTGTTCCATGCCAATATTATACAACTTTCACATACTTTTGGCAACATTTTATATGATTTATTGGACTAACATATTGATCCAGTGCCCAGTGCCAGTTCATGTTTGTTGCATGTTTTTTGTTTCGCGGAATATCCATAGAAAATGAAGTCCAAATGCGATAAAAATTTATGGAGAATTATTTAGGAATATATGCTATTTTTGGGAGGTGGAATCAACGCAAACGGAGGCCCACGGCCTCCACAAGACACATGGGCACGCCAGCACCCCCCGGCGCGTGGTGGTGGGTAGTGGCCACCCCGTAAGTTAGTTGGGGCTCTCCTTCGGGCGCAAGGAAGCTTATATCCGGGAAAAAATCGTGTTAAAATCTCAGCACAATCGGAGTTACGGATCTTCAGGAATATAAGAAACGGTTTTCAGCCAGAAAACAGGAACACGAAACAGAAGAGAACAAAGAGATAGATCCAATCTAGGAGGGGCTCTCGCCCCTCCGCCGCCATGGAGGCCATGGACCAGAGGGTAAACCCTCCTCCCATCTAGTGGGGAGGCCAATGAAGAAGAAGAAGGAAGGGGGCTCTCTCCCCCTCTCTCCCGGTGGCGCCGGAGTGCCACTGGGGCAAGGATCATGACGGCGATCTACATCAACAACCTTGCTACCGTCAACACCAAATTTCTCCCCCTCTATGCAGCGGTGTAACCTCTTTATTCCCGCTGCAATTCTCTACTTAAACATGGTGCTCAACACTATATATTATTACCCAATGATATGTGGTTATCCTGTGATGTTTGAGTAGATCTGTTTTGTCCTATGGGTTGATTGATGATCATGATTGGTTTGAGTTGTATATTTTATTTTTGTGCTGTCCTTCGGTGCCCTCCGTGTCGCGCAAACATGAGGGATCCCCGCTGTAGGGTGTTGCAATGCGTTCATGATTCTTTTATGGTGGGTGGCTAGAGTGACAGAAGCTTACACCCGAGTAAGGGGGTTGTTGCGTATGGGGGTAAAGAGGATTTGATACTTAATGCTATGGTTAGGTTTTACCTTAATGATCTTTGGTAGTTGCGGATGCTTGCTAGAGTTCCAATCATAAGTGCATATGATCCAAGTACGGAAAGTATGTTAGCTCATGCCTCTCCCTCATATAAAACTGCAATAATGATTACCGGTTTAGTTATCGATCACCTAGGGACAAATAACTTTCTTGTGTGACAAAAGCTATCTACTTTTATTATCTTGCAATTTATCCGTAGTTTTATTCTCGCAAAGTATTTCTAGTTTTATTCTTGTTCTAGGTAAAGCAAACATTAAGTGTGTGTAGAGTTATATCGGTGGTCGATAGAACTTGAGGGAATATTTGTTCTACCTTTAGCTCCTCGTTGGGTTCGACACTCTTATTTAACGAAAAAGGCTACAAATGACCCCCTATACTTGTGGGTTATCAAGACCTTTTTCTGGCGCCATTGTCGGGGAGCAATAGCATGGGGTGAATATTCTCGTGTGTGCTTGTTTGCTTTATCACTAAGTAGTTTTTATTTTCGGTTCTAATTTGTTCTCTATCTTTAGTTATGGATATGGAACACGAAATACCAAAAAAAATAGTTGTACTTACTACTCATGGAGATGGGGAACCTCCTAAAACCCTCGATGCTCGTTATGTGAAAAATATTAAACACTACTTTGATAATCCTGAGAAAACCCCATTCAACTTGATAATGGGAGACACGTTGGATCAACGTGAATACTTTAGGGATTATCGCTTGACTCAAAAAGGGAAACTGGTATGGGATCAAATTCATATGTTGCATTGGTATGCTCGGAATTTATGCTTGATATATGATTATACTTGTTGCTCTAGGATGAAGGCTAAACACCTTCCCTTTTCATGTAAATTTAATGATAATGAAACCTTGGCTTCTTATGCTAATGGTAGATATGATTACTATGATGTGGAACGAATAGAAGAAGTTGTTACTTTTAAGGGTGCTTGTGAAATTGTATCTATGTTTAAAGAGTATGAAGATTGTGATGATGCTGTTTACAGACCTAAAATTTTTGCTATACATAAATATTGCTATGAGAATTATAAATACAATTACGATATTGATGTATTTATTGAGAAAGTATCCGCTGTCCAAGAAGAGACTAATATTTTGCAGGAAACTATGGAGGAAGAAATTGATGAAACTGTGAGCTCATTGGATGAAAAAGATGATGAGGACAGCGAAGAACAAAAGGAGGAAGAGCGGATTAGCTACCCGTGCCCACCTTCTAATGAGAGTAACTCTTTATCCCATACATTGTTTAATTTCCCGTCGTGCTTACCGAAGGATGAATGCTACGATAATTGCTATGATCCCTTTGATTCGTTTGAAATATCCCTTTTTGATGAACTTGATGATTGCTATGCTTGTGGCCATGATGCCAATATGAATTATGCTTATGGAGATGAACTTGCTATAGTTCCTTATGTTAAAAATGAAATTATTGCTATTGCACCCACGCATGATAGTCCTATTATCTTTTTGAATTCTCCAAACTACACTATATCGGAGAAGTTTGCACTTATTAAGGATTACATTGATGGGTTGCCTTTTACCGTTGCACATGATAATTTTGATGAATATAATATGCATGTGCTTGCTGCTCCTACTTGCAATTATTATGAGAGAGGAACTACATCTCCGCCTCTCTATGTTTCCAACACAATAAAATTGCAAGAAACTGTTTATACTATGTATTGACCTTTACTTGATGTGCATGAATTATTCTTTTATGACATGCCGATGCATAGGAAGAGAGTTAGACTTCATTGTTGCGTGATATATGTTGCTTTGTGCTCACTACTAAAATACAAATCATTGTTAATTAAAATTGGCTTTGATATACCTTGGGATCCGGGTGGATCAATTACTTGAGCACTTTATGCCTAGCTTAATGGCTTTAAAGAAAGCGATGCCAGGGAGACAACCGGGAAGTTTTAGAGAGTCATTTACTTCTGTTGTGTGCTTTTATAAAGTTTAAAAACAAAAAAATATAGAGGGGAAACTTAAAACTTTTCAAAAAGAAAAGTGAAAGTAAGAAAGACGAGCACCGTTAAAGTGGGGGAGCTCCTTGAACTTTGTTCATGCCCATGGAACCTTTGCAAATCTTGAATTACAGAAACTTTTCAACAAAAATAATTATCCCCTTGTACAAATCCATTGTATTATAAAAATAATGTGCCAAGATTTGCCTTTAGGATAATTAGATTGCTTGTTGGTATGTGCGGTGCAAAAACAGAAACTTTTTCTGTAGTGCGTGAATTTATATTCTTTTACTGGAGCATAAAAATTCTGAAATTTTTACACAGTACTTCTATGCAAATTGTTTCTTTTTTCCTAATTTTTCAGAATTTTTGTAGTTACAGAAGTATAATCAATGTTCAGATTACTACAGACTGACCTGTTTTTGACAGATTCTGTTTTTGATGCATTGTTTTGCTTGTTTTGATGAAACTATCGATTGTATCGGTGGTATAAGCCATGGAGAAGTTATAATACAGTAGCTAAAATGCATAAACAAAATATGAATGGGTTTGAACAGTACTTAAAGAAGTGATTTGCATTATTATACTAACGGATCTCACCGAATTTTCTATTAAGTTTTGTGTGGATGAAGTGTTCGAGGATCGAGGAGGTCTCGATATGAGGAGAAGGAGGAGAGGCAAGAGTTCAAGCTTGGGGATGCCCAAGGCACCCCAAGTAAATATTCAAGGAGACTCAAGTGTCTAAGCTTGGGGATGCCCCGGAAGGCATCCAATCTTTCTTCAACAAGTATCGGTATGTCTCGGTTTTTGTTTTGTTCACGTGATATGTGTAAATCTTGGAGTGTCGTGTGCTGTTTATTTTTATTTTAATGCACCATACTGGTATGAGATAGTCCTTGGTTGATTTATAGAATGCTCATTGCACTTCACTTATATCTTTTGAGTATGGCTTTATAGAATGCTTCATGTGCTTCACTTATATCATTTGAAGTTTGGATTGCTTGTTTCTCTTTACATAGAAAACCGTTATTTGTAGAATGCTCTTTTGCTTCAATTATATTTATTAGAGCGTGTGCAAGTCTTTTCTAAAAAGAATTAAACTCTCATGCTTCACTTATATCTATTTAGAGAGTCGGTAGGAATTGGTCATTCGCATGGTTAGTCATAAAATCCTACATAAAACTTGTGGATCACTGAATATGATATGTTTGATTCCTTACAATAGTTTTGCGGTATAGAGATGGAATATGTCGGAGGTACTAGTGAACGGTTGTGGTTAGTAAGAATATTGGTGTTAAGGTTTGTGATTCCCGAAGCATGCACGTATAGTCTCTCATTATGCTATGAAATTGGAGCATGATTTATTATTGATTGTCTTCCTTATGAGTGGCAGTCGGGGACGAGCGATGGTCTTTTCCTACCAATCTATCCCCCTAGGGGCATGCGTAGTAGTACTTTGCTTCGAGGGCTAATAAACTTTTGCAATAAGTATGTGAGTTCTTTATGACTAATGTGAGTCCATGGATTATACGCACTCTTACCTTTCTGCAATTTGCTAGCCTCTTCGGTACCGTGCATTGCCCTTTCTCACCTCGAGACGTGGTGCAAACTTCGCCGGTGCATCCAAACCCCTGGTATGATACGCTCTATCACACATAAGCCTTATTATATCTTCCTCAAAACAGCCACTGTACCTACCTATTATGGCATTTCCATAGTCATTCTGAGATATATTGCCATGCAACTTCCACAGTTCCGTTTTTATGACTTGAGCATTCATTGTCATATTGCTTTGCATGATCGTAAGAAAGCTAGCACGATATTTCCATGGCTTGTCTGTTTTTTTTATATCCTTGCTACGCTAGATCATTGGACATCCTGGTACACTGCCAGAGGCATTCATATAGAGTCATACTTTGTTCTAGGTATCGAGTTGTAATATTGAGTTGTAACTAAATAGAAGTGTGATGATCATCATTATTCATTATTCGAGCATGTCCCAGTGAGGAAAGGATGATGGAGACTATGATTCCCTCACAAGTTGGATGAGACTCCGGACATAAAAATGAAAAGAAAAAAAAAGTGAGGCCAAAAAGAGCCCAAGAAAAAAAAGAAAAAATGAGAGAAAAAGAGAGAAGGGGCATGCAAATACCACACTTGTGCTTCAGAGTAGCACCATGTTTTTCATGTAGAGAGTCTCCTATGTAGTCACTTTCATATACTAGTGGGAATTTTTTATTATAGAGTTAGATGCCCACCCACTTAGTTTTCAGTTTGAGCTTTCATACAATTATAGCTCTTAGTGCATTCGTTGCATGGCAATCCCTACTCCTCGCATTGATATCAATTGATGGGCATCTCCATAGCCTGTTGATTAGCCGCGTCGATGTGAGACTTTCTTACTTTTTGCCTTCTCTATGTTTACCCCTATCATCATACTCTATTCCACCCATAGTGTTATATCCATGGCTTGCGCTCATGTATTGTGTGGGGGTTGAAAAAGCTGAAGCGCGTTAAAACGTATGAACCAATTGCTCGGCTAGTCATTGGGGTTGTGCATGATAAATACTTTGTGTTAAGAAGATGGAGCATGACAAGACTATATGATTTTGTAGGGATAGCATTCTTTAGCATTGATATTTTGAAAGACATGATTGTTTGTTGGGATGCCTGAGTATTGATGTCTTTATGTCAAATTATAGACTATTACTTTGAATCACTCGTGTCTTAATATTCATGCCATGATTAGATATATGATCAAGATTATGCTAGGTAGCATTCCACATCAAAAATTATCTTTTTTATCATTTACCTACTCGAGGACGAGCAGGAATTAAGCTTGGGGATGCTGATACGTCTCTGTCATATTTATAATTTTTTATTGTTCCATGCCAATATTATACAATTTTCACATACTTTTGGCAACAATTTATATGATTTATTGGACCAACATATTGATCCAGTGCCCAGTGCCAGTTTCTGTTTGTTGCATGTTTTTTGTTTCGCAGAATATCCATATGAAACAAAATCCAAATGGGACAAAAATTTACGGAGAATTATTTTGGAATATATGTGATTTTTGGGAGGTGGAATCAACGCAAACGGAGGCCCACGGCCTCCACAAGACACATTGGCGCACCAGCACCCCCCGGCGCGTGGTGGTGGGTAGTGGCCACCCCGTAAGTCGGTTGGTGCTCTTCTTCGGGCGCAAGGAAGCTTATATTATATCCGGAAAAAATCGTGTTAAAATCTCAGCGCAATCGGAGTTATGGATCTCCGGGAATATAAGAAACGGTTTTCGGCCAGAAAATAGGAACGCAAAACAGAAGAGAACAGAGAGATAGATCCAATCTAGGAGGGGCTCTCACCCATCCGCCGCCATGGAGGCCATAGACCAGAGGGGAAACCCTCCTCCCATCTAGGGGGGAGGCCAATGAAGAAGAAGAAGGAGGGGGCTCTCTCCCTCTCTCTCCCGGTGGCGTCGGAGTGCCGCCGGGGCAAGGATCGTGACGGCGATCTACATCAACAACCTTGCTACCGTCAACACCAACTTTCTCCCCCTCTATGCAACGGTGTAACCTCTCTATTCCCGCTGCAATTCTTTACTTAAACATGGTGCTCAACACTATATATTATTATCCAATGATATGTGGTTATCCTATGATGTTTGAGTAGTTCTGTTTTGTCCTATGGGTTGATTGATGATCATGATTGGTTTGAGTTGTATATTTTCTTTTGGTGCTGTCCTACGGCGCCATTCGTGTCTCGCAAACGTGAGGGATCCCTGCTGTAGGGTGTTGCAATGCGCTCATGATTCTTTTATGGTGGATGGCTAGGGTGACAGAAGCTTACACCCGAGTAAGGGGGTTGTTGCGTATGGGAGTAAAGAGGACTTAATACTTAATGCTATGGTTGGGTTTTACCTTAATGATCTTTGGTAGTTGCGGATACTTGCTAGAGTTCTAATCGTAAGTGCATATGATCCAAGTATGGAAAGTATGTTAGCTCATGCCTCTCCCTCATATAAAATTGCAATAATGGTTACCAGTTTAGTTATAGATCGCCTAGGGACAAATAACTTTCTTGTGTGACAAAAGCTATCTACTTTTATTATCTTGCAATTTATCTGTAGTTTTATTCTCGCAAAGTACTTCTAGTTTTATTCTTGTTCTAGGTAAAGCAAATGTTAAGTGTGCGTAGAGTTGTATCGGTGGTCGATAGAACTTGAGGGAATATTTGTTCTACCTTTAGCTTCTCGTTGGGTTCGACACTCTTATTTATCGAAAAAGGCTACAAACGATCCCCTATATTTGTGGGTTATCAGTATACTGTTGCTACCTTGTTTTATATTTGCTATCATATTGCTATTGCATCATACACATGAATACCAATGAATAACTAGGAGGAAATTCCTGGCTCCGCCACTGTCGTTGGTACTGCTAGTTGTATCGCCATGTTGTGCTATGTGGTAAGTAAGTCCTACTTGATTTTTTTAACATAAGTCTTACTTGATTTGATAAAGGTCTCACATTTCATCAAAAAGATATAAGTCTTACTTGATTTTTATTATTCCCCCTTCATGGTTGTTACACAGATTTCGGCCTATGCTTGCAGCTATGGGTTGTTCAGCAACGTGGGACAAAGAGAGCTTTGCAAATTACAACAATATCACTTCTAAGATAATTTGCTATTCTCCAATATTATATCCACATCTATCTTTCAAAGAGAATTGTATCATTATGCACGTCCCAAAAAATAATTTAGTTACATGTTTCCGTTGCAAAAGCTGA
This sequence comes from Thinopyrum elongatum, assembly GCA_011799875.1. Classification (NCBI taxonomy): domain Eukaryota; kingdom Viridiplantae; phylum Streptophyta; class Magnoliopsida; order Poales; family Poaceae; genus Thinopyrum; species Thinopyrum elongatum. The sequence continues at coordinate 83,710,881 of CM022302.1, read as the reverse complement.
TTCTGATTATTTTTTTGTTATTTATTTTAGCATTATATAACAAAGAGAGTAGGGAATTAGCGATTTTTGCTAGTTGCAATTTTTTATCACTGTGTCTATAATGCATAAATTTCATACGAAATGGTTCAACTTTTCTAAAAAGTTCGAAGGGTTCAGAATAGTTTCAAACTAAAACCACGACACTTATTTTGGAACGAAGGGAGTGCATGCTTGTAAGGAACAGGAGGACCAGAAAAAGGTGTTTTAAGCTTGTAATCCAAGTCTAACCGAAAGAAACCACCATATCCTTGAAAGAGATATCACTATGAATGTAGGGACGGTGCAATGCTACTCGATTCAGTGAAGATTCTTCTCTTCTCTAATGTATAAACACAATAAAGATCTCACATTAATGGCAATTAAAATAATTGCAGGACCTCTGCATCTCCATGCCATCGTTTTCCCTTGCTACATTGTTGCGTCATGTGTCCCCTGATTGTTCAACGGCATTTCGCTGCGCCCGACGGCGTGAGTTGTTTAACGACCTAGACCAAAGAGAGCAGCAAAAGTTGTCAACAGCTAATCTCGTACGTATAAGATACAATAATATCCTTCAAAAGTACTCCCTCGATCCCAAAATAAGTGACTTATGTTTATACTAAGTACAAAGTTAGTGTAAAGTTGAGTCACTTATTTTGAGACGGAGGGAGTATATCTTACATGTAGCTTCCACGATGAGATTAAGATATGTCCGTATGATAATTTTAACAACTTGTTTCTCTCGCGCAAATTTAACGAGTTTTCGCAGGAATTTCATAGGATGCAAATATGTTTGGGATAATCCAGCAGGTTCTTAGGTGTTCCAAATGGGGTATCTTAATTCTGAAGGAACGGCGCACTACTAGGGTGGTTGCACAACCGCTCCTGTCCTTGCTTTTTCCTGATATGATATTTTCTAATCATTTTTTCCACTTTGTCTTATTATTTTATCACATCATCTATTTATTATTTATGCGTTCCATCTGCCCACACCACCATACCAACTGTATTCAGTGTCACTTCCTTTCTAGGGTGACATGTAGGCACTAGCCACTCTTGCCAGAAAAGGGAAAAGTGAGATATGTTGGTTGAAAGGCAAGACACCAAGATTCAGAAATGCACAGGCATCTCATAATTGGACCACATCCTTTCAGTTGTGCATACATACATGTTATTATTTCAGAAACCTTATGCACACCTCTGAATCAGTTCCAGGTCATAGTTATAGACTCTTATCATTTGCAGCAACATTTCATTAAGAAAACGCTCCAATTCCTGCAGAAATGAGGGGAAATTCCAGCACATCTAAGCGGCCCTCGTTTATTTGGCGGCTCCACTGATTAGGATGCCAAGCATCCCTCCCTACACTTAGAAGCAAAGCAATATCATATATATATGTATGTGGTCTAGAAACTGCACTGATTACTTGCCTGAACAGAAATGGTTCATCAGCTAACTTCCCATCCAGCTGTGAGTGGGAGCAGTTAGGAACAACCATCACATATATCCCTGTGAGTGCAGTGTGTGTACCATACATAAACTAGTCGGGACAGCTAGTAAAATCCAGGATCCAACTGGATAGATTAGATTGGACATTGGAGCTCTTGTTTCTTTCCCTCTCCTGTCCTGCCACATCAGCAGGGGGTGCCATCACTGATATATGCCCAATCAGTTTGTGCAAACAAGCATAATATTCGGTTCATCCAAGCTGAACTGAGATCTCAATTGACCTAAGTGGTGCCACAGATTGAACTGGGATTTCACCGAACATTAGCGAATACGGTACAAGTTTGCAGCCGGGGTAAATTTCTCACCCCTGTCAAAAATTTATTTCACGGCTCTTGTTGACCTTTTTCTGGTCCAACAAAAGGTGCATAGAACAGTTGGCAAATCTTGCCTGATAGACTAAGCCAAACGTTAAGCACTCTCCGAAGTTCTGACTACAGGGTTGCCCGGTTACTTGAATTTGTGGATTCTTTTAGCTGAATCCAGTGTGTTCGACAAAAGCATCGCAATTGTCATTGGCCCGACACCGCCAGGAACTGGTGTGATGGCTCCTGCAACCTTGGAGGCCTCCTCAAAGCAGACATCTCCAACTAGCCGGTAACCTCGAGGACTTGCTGGATCCTGATGCATTCCAAATCAGCAGTAAGTATACCACGCAGTAAATGTAATACACATGCTGCAAGGGGCACGCCGGTAGCAAAAGAGAAAATATACGAAGACATGAGTCAAGTAGAACCTTCCAGGTACTAATAGAGTTCTGAATTAATTGACCGCTGTGCTGCCCAAACTTAAAATAAGAAGTCAACAAATTCACCAGAATATTCCAAATGTGATGTTCATAAAAACTTAAGAAGCTACGCTAGTTGCAACTTCCATAAATATCTGCAAAATGGTGGGAGCACGGGGATTCACAGAGTTTGATCCCGGGGAGGGACCTGAAGAGAAACACATACTCCCCCAAAAAAACATGCAGAACTCCCCATATTCTGAGATTGTCAAAATTTTGCATATCTGAACCAAAACATTATACAAAATGTGCAGCATTATGTATGTTTTAACAAAGATTATCAAGCTTTTCTATTGAGAAACAGGCATATGTTAAAAGTAAACAGATCACCTTAGCACTAAAAAGAAAAGAACAGGAAAAGAAGATGGAAAGGTTCTAGCTAAAAGAGAGTAGGTGCCTTACATCAACTGGATTGATGCCAACATCAATAATAGCAGCTCCAGACTTTATCCAACTCCCTCTGACCAGGTTAGCAACTCCAACAGCCGCGATTATAATATCTGCTTGTCTTGTTATTTCCTCAGGGTTCTTGGTTTTTGAATGTACAATACTCACAGTTGCATTTGCTTTCTAATAATCATTTGAAAACATATTAAACACTCAAATGAATTTGATCAAACTATGTTAAATGAAAAACTAGTTCATACTTGTAAGAGTAAAGCAGCAGGCGTCCCCACAATATTGCTTCTTCCAATCACAACAGCTCTCTTCCCTTTTATTTCAACTCCAGATCTGTGTAGCAGCTCCATGCATCCTTTAGGGGTGCATGGAACAAAGAATGGATCCCGACCTTGCATCGCAAGTCGTCCAATGTTCACTGGATGAAAGCCATCAACGTCCTTTTCAATACTAACAGCATTCAATATGTTCTCGTCGTTCATATGCTGCAAATTAATTAGAACACATAGGTGAAAAAAGAAGCTCAAGAATCAGTATAGATAGTCATTTTTAATAGAATGCTGACAAGAAACACAAAACCACAATTGGCATATGACCATTAGCCAAAATAAAATAAAATGTGTTCATCTGTATTATCCATGAGTTCTAAAGAATGTAACCAGATGGCTTCTGTAACAATTATACGACATCTATGCAGTTACTTGAATTAATAAATGGGAATGTTTGGTGTGGGGTAGAGGGGATCTGCCATTATCGATGCCTTAACAGATTTATTATGCCTGATACATATTTCAGTGGCACGCTACATAATATCTAGGTCAGTAATCACTAGACAACAAAAAACTAAATAAGATGAAATATGACAGTCCCTTCAGGCAATGGGTTCAACAATTATACTAGCCATTGAGTAGCGGCTATTGAGAACTCACGCGAGGTAAGGGCAACTGAACCAAGATGCCATGCACCGACGGGTCATCGTTGAAGGTTGCTATGTGCTTGATGACCTCGTACTCGGAAGCGTCCTCTGGCAGATTGACCTCATATGATTTGATACCGACCGCATCGCACGCCTTCTTCTTGTTCCGCACGTAAGTCTGGGAATCCTTCCTCGAGCCGACTAGGATGACCGCCAGCCCAGGCACCACCCCGATCGCGTCCTTCATCCTGGCGATCTCAACGCCGACCTCCTCTCTTATTTGCTTCGCCACCAGCTTGCCGTCGATGATCTTGGCAGACACATCGGCCAAAACAGTGGCTGCACAAGAAAACCCATCCATCAACACAATTACAACACCAGAACAACATGATGTAGAACAGGATATGTATTTTTAACAACTAACAAGCCAAGCCTCCTCGGATAATTCATCTGCTGCTACACTTAACTAATGCGACAAGAAGAAGAAAATACTATCTCAAGGTTGCGCTTCTGCCTACAGACACCACCGAAGGCGACAGCAGCACACTAACGAATACTTAAAAGACTACTAGTGAGGCGAGGAGAAGACAAAATGGGCGCGCGCACCTGGGTCGGCGGAGGAGGCGGCGGCGGCGAGCGCGGCCATGCGGCGCGCGCGGGGGAGGAGCGGGAGCGGGGTGGCGGCGGCGAGGAGAGGCCTCCTCGGCAGCGGCGCCGGAGCGGGGGAGGGGCGGAAGCGGGGCGGCGGCGGGTGGAAGGCGCGGCGGAGGGGGAGGAGGCGGGAGGTGGCGCAGGAAGAGCAGTCGGAGAGTATGGAGGACGCCATCGCCGCTGGGATTCTAGGGGCCCGTAGCTGCGGCGGAGACGGTGGCGGGAGTGGGGGCGAGGTTTTCGCGGATGCGGCGATGGCGGCGCAAAAGGAGCGGTCGGGCGAGAAAGTCGTGGGCCGTCTTTGGAGCAGCGACCTAAACCCCAACTTTGCCCAGGTTTAGCAAGGGTAACATTTTTGGGGTAATTAATTGTACTCCTAGTTTATTTTTTGCGAATGGTAATTAATTGTAACTAGTAAATGCGCACGTGCAACGCACGATAATGTTTAGGCAATATATCAATTGCACGCGGATATTAGGTATGCTATTATTTGTGTGTTAATCATGTGATTAGTGCAATATTTGGTATGATATTAATTGCACGTTAAACACGTTTAACGCTCGCCATTGGAGCAGTCTAGGTCGTTGGATTGACTTAGTTCGATGACCGAGATCAGTTGGATCTGCCTCTTTGGGTCTTTTTATATTGATATAGATTTGATACGAACTAAATGTGTATGTTTAAAACGCTAGTAAAATTTATATATTATTCATGGATATGAAATAAATTTTGGACCGATGGAAATTCACAAACCGCAGGAAAGAGTAGGGGACGTGAGATAGTACTTGTCTACTTTTTGAAAGAATGCAAAAACCATGAATTCTCGAAATCTTGTTCCTGGTAGAATCTAACTGACCCTTTAGGGTTCCTTTCAAATGTGAATCCTATCATTTTCTTTTTAAAGTGAATCTAGTTTTTTTCCTAACACAATACAGACGCAAACGCTCGTATAAATGCGCATACACTCGCCCCTATGATGAACGCATGCACACCGTACCCCTATCGGTCTAGGATTTGAACCCTGGTAGACTGGTTCCACCAACAAGAAACCTAACCAGCTGAGTTGCACTAAGTTCGTGATTGAATTTAGCTCTGGTTTATATGAATCCCCCCAACCATGCTTTCACGCTGCCTAAAACAGTTCATCGCAAAAAAGAAAATGCTAGCTAAAACAAACGGTATTTTTCGTGCAATAACAGTAATTCTTTTGTTATGGCTAAAATTAAAATAATAGGATCTTGATTGGCCAAGCGAAAGTAGTACCAATAAATTAGTTATGAAGCAAAAAATAAAAGTTGCATCTTGAAGATTCATTGACGTCTAAATGTTATATTATGTACTCCCTCCATTCTAAAATAAGTGTGTGGTTTTAATTCAAATCAACTAAATTTGTTACGGAGGGAGTATTTCAGTTCGGAAGATGAACATTTTTTAGGTGCATCGAGAGCTCGAGAGGCTTTTTAATTTTATTTTTCAAAGGTGAAAGAATTCTTTTCTTTTGGTAGACCATAAAATAGAATCATTGGTTTTAGGAATAAAAGCACATGGCATAGAAAACATCTCTGTAGTACATCATCAAATATTGGCAGTTGAAGCATCAACTTGTACTATGATACAGGGGAAAAAACACTTTATTAAGCGCCAAACTATTCGTACATCTTACTAGACGTGTCCTATGTGTTCCCAGCAACGGAAGAAATAGGCAACACAACCTACAAAAAGTACAGCAAGATGGAGCACATATCCTCAAAATTCAGTACACGTGTAAATAAAAAAAAAAGTAAAAAAACCATCGCTCACTCACATTATATTTGTTTTGGATTCGCTACAAAATTTACGAAGCTGCGGGAACCGCAGATTCAACCGGGGACTCTTGCTGCTTCTGCAGTGACTCCCAGTCCACCTCTTTCAGGATCTTGAACCTTTCGTCGAGACTCACGAAACCAGACTGAGGGGACACCGCACCAGAGGTGCCTGCTTTGTGCACGAGGATTACGGTACTGTCCATGGCAGGTCCGTGAAGCTTCCCGGTCAACAGTACTCGGAGTGGCATAAATAGCGACTTGCCCTGATCACAGGTTAATACAACAATACAATGCGTATTAGATGTTTCTTTCAGTTGTATATATGGCCAGGAAAAGCATTAGTATTCACGAAGCTGAATGAGGAACTTGATATCAGCAGAGATTGTCAAGGTTTGTATTGAACTAATTATTTGTTAGCTGTGTTTTCAACATCTCTAGTTATCATGGTTTAAGTGAGTGATAGGTTACTTCCAGAAGTTATAGCTGGAAAATACGGTAATAAATCTTGCATGTATGTCTTGAGGCAGTTCAAAATTAAAATTAATTAGATGCTCCAACGGTTTGGCCAAACAGTTGAAACAGCCCAGGAACAACCCTAGATTCCGTTGGCAACAAAATCAAAACACAATCGCCCTCATCAATACTGACCTTCCTTTTGTGAGTCTTGCCAAAAGATTTCACCCACTTCTTCCAACCATCATGGCCTTCCGCTAGTGCTTGACCAAGCTCACCACTATCATAAGCAGAAATGAGACCCGATGCAACCTCAGAAAGTTTGTCTTCCACCACAGATTTAGCTTCATCACTGGAGATTAAAAACACGCGAATATAAAAACAGTAATTGAGATGAACAAGCCTACCACACTCGGTCAAAGCAATTTACAAGATTACACATTTGGCAACAATTTCGGTGGTAGTTCAGGAAAAGGGTAAATAATTAATTAATGAGACATTAAAGTGTTTTGCAGACCTGCTTAAAGTGTCATGAAGGGGATACGACAATAATTTGCAAAGGGCAGCATCAGCATCTGTTATCAAATCAATGCCCTCCTTCAAAAGCTCAGCAGCTTCCTGCGCAAAATAGTGCATATTATTATTAAAGCTTCCCAGGATAGCAACTAGTCCTAAACCTCCTGATGTTGCAACATTTGAAAGAAAAATGATTTGTTGATGATTAAGAAGCGTTTTGTACATCGCTTTCTTTTGGTGGTTGTGAGAAAGAAACAGAAACTCTTAGAACCAAATACTGTGTCAAATAAGTCCACGTATCCCTTTAGCATGCAGTTCCAAAGTAAAGAACCCCTGGTGTGTACAGAAAATTGAATTCCAGTCTTACTTTAGCAAAACCACTTTCAGACTCCAGAAGAATGCCTGTGCTCCTCCATCGATCTTCGAAGTCCTTGATGAGTAAATCGGAAGGAAGTGACCGTAGATGCTGTCCATTCATCCATCTATAAACAAACCAGATTATTGTGAAAATAGATCAGTGAAGCACATATACAACTTCACATGTTCAAGTGAGTGAGAAAGGTCCTGGCAATATGAAAATTGTTAGAATTTTGCGTTACTTCAATTTTGTTGCATCAAAGACTGCTCCACTTTTATTGACGCGATTGATAGTGAACTTCTCAACTGCAGGTGATGGAATGCCAAAGTGAGAATTGATGAAACAAAAGGTCCTTATGTTTTTCAAAACCGCCCAGAGTAAGAGTTGACAAACTAACCTAAGTCATCAATGGTGAAGAACTCATTTTCAGTACCATCACCCCAGCCCAAGAGTGCCAAATAATTGACCATTGCCTGAGGCAGATAGCCCATCTCTTTATACTGTTCAGAGAAAGAAAACAAATAAGTGTTTCACTTTCACGCCTTTCAAAAGTAAAATATGTCCAGAGAAGATGTGAAAATTATCAGTAATTAAGTTGAACAAATACAGACAATTAGAGAGAAGTATATCAAGAATACAGTTTGACAGTCACATAATTTGATGCAGGTAAACACCATGTATTTCCAACAATCAGCTAGTTACCTGCCCCACGGAAGTAGCCCCGTGACGTTTGGACAGTTTACTTTTATCAGGAGCCAGAATGAGTGAGACATGAGCAAATAAAGGCATTGCAAATCCAAGAGCCTGCAGAGGTTCATAACATTGCATTTGATGAGACAGACATTTTGAAGGTCAGGACTATAATCACACATTTCAAAGGTCAAGACTATAATCACGACACAGGTGCAGGAAATTACTTTATAAATGAGAGCTTGCCGTAATGTGTTTGGTAGGTGCTCCTCAGCTCTGGAAAAAACAAGAAAATGCATGAATTATGCGCCAGAAGATCAGAAGTAAGGACCAAGAGTAATAAATTTCCGTTACCTGATAACATGAGAGATGCGCATGGTAGCATCATCAACAGTGACACAAAAGTTATACACTGGCTGGCCATTGCTTCTCATGATCACGAAATCACCAAGTGTGTTTAGATTCCAACTGACCTTTATAAAACTATCCGATGGTCAGTATAATATCACTGTGCTACCCGCACAATTCACAAATTTTGGATTACTAACGTAGAAAGCATAAGAGCAGTTCACGGTGTGGACCTATGGTAATGTGAAAACATAGGCTCAAACGCTTTATGTCATTACCTCACCACGAATAAGGTCGTTGATTTTCAGTGAACCTTCCTTTGGCACTCGGAAACGGTAAGTATAAGGCGTGCCTTTCTCTAACTCTTGTTGCACTTCTGCATCTGAAGCAGTAGCCCACTTCCCCATGTATACAGGAGGAATCTTCATCCGATTAGCAGTTTCCTTCATTTTCTCGAGTTCCTGAAGCATCAATCGCACTTGTTAGACGAGCTACTATTTGATTAGTGAATATTACAGCCAGGCCAGGCCATGAGTTTACTCAAAATAACGCCCTCAAATTGTTCACCAGGTTTTAAATGACTCATACATAGTTGTCATGGTTGGATATGTCACATTTAATTTTTCTTGAGAAGCACACAATCCCAAGCATTTTACTCAAAGCAACCAAAATAATTCATTTGGAGAACTTTAATCAGTTCCCATGTTGATAAGAGCCAACAAAAACAGCCTATGCTAGTACATATATGTGGAACTTGGCACCAGGAAACTCATGTTTCACTAAGCAGGGAAACATCCAGGTCAGGAGAGGGGGAGAAAGATACCTCGCTAGAGCAGAAGCAGCGATAAACAGCACCAGACTCCATTAGCTTCTGGGCATGCTCTTTGTACAGAGCATTGCGCTCCGACTGGCGGTAAGGGCCGAAATCACCACCAATGTCCGGGCCTAAACAGGTACACAGATGAGCACAGCAATTTGCAGGTAACAGATTCTACTCACTCTAGTGATTAACTACTCCAATACAGCTTAATAAGCAACTACACCATCGCAAATTTCTTGTACAAAAACAGCCATCGCAAACACAATCCAGAGTAGGAATTCGCTCTTGAACTCTAGTCATCAGATATCCCTCGGTCACCTCAGAAGAACGCTGACAGGCTGACATGTAGGTGACAGTAAATACCTTCGTCCCAGTCGAGGCCGAGCCAGGACAGGTCGCTGAGGACGGCCTCCTCGGACTTCTTGGTGGAGCGCTCGAGGTCGGTGTCCTCGACGCGGAGGACGAACTTGCCGCCCCTGGAGCGCGCGAAGAGGTAGTTGAAGAGCGCGGTGCGGGCGCCCCCGACGTGGAGGTTGCCGGTGGGCGACGGCGCGAAGCGGACGCGGACCGGGCCGCCGCCGCCGTCCGCGGAGGCGCGGGCGGCGAGCGCGCGGCGCCCGAGGCGCGGGCTCACGGACGGGAGGAGGCCGACGCGGAGCCGCGACGACGACCCCATGAAGTTGCTCGCCGCCATCTCGTCGCCTTCTTCGCCGGGTGGTGGATTGGATTGCGACGAGGTGAGGAAGATTTGACGAGGATAGGTTGGGTTTGGGGGCCCAGGCCCTAGCCAGCGTATTGCTGTGTAGCCCACGAAGGCCTGAAGCGAGGCCTGGTTGGTGTCCGGCTGACGTGTGGGACCTACTCATGGCATCTCCAACGCACTGGTCACCAAATCGGATACCGTGGCGGGGATAGAGAAGCTTGCAATCCAAGGCTAGTCACCAATTTTTTTCTATTTTTTTTTAACATCAGTACAGACACAAGCGCTCATATACACACGCATACACTCATCCTTATGAACGCACACACGCACACCCTACCCCTATGAGCACCTTCAAAAGACTGAGCCGGCATATCATCTTGAACCCTGGTGGGCTGGGGATACCACAGTCCCTCTAACCATCCAACCACAGGTTCATAATCACTTCCTCGGAGCTCGGACACACAGGCACACCCCTGACGACGGATAGAGAGGTAGGGTGATCGACTCGAGTGCCAAGTGTAGCGCTCGCACGTTCCTCCACTTCTTGGGCACGCACACGTCAGCTGCCTCGGCCATGTTCTCCACCGCCTCGGCCGACGCCATCGTCGTGTGCCCCACCCACACTGCACCACACGTGTCGGCCTCCACACCCTCTTACAACAGATGGGGATCTTGAGCCAGTTATCAACCAGGACCATGTCGCGTCGCGCGACAGCGAGGAGGGAGCGTGGTGGTCGAGTCGACGTTCCACATGGAGTTAGGTGTGGACGCGTCCAAGAAACCGACGGGGTACATGATGGTGAACTTCAGCGCGATGTTGCAGGCACTTTCGGGTTGTTGCACGGCAAAGCCGAACGGCGACAAGTGGGACATTCGGCGTCGGCCGCGACTCCTCCTCATTTCTCCCGCGATGCATAACCCAACCCGACGCGAGACTTTGACGGTATCCTCAACTCCTTGATAACCCAACCTAGTTATCCTTGTTAGCGGTTTGCACTCTTTTCCCATTTCCGTATCCCGGTATCCATGTGACAAACTCCTTAGTCACGATACTTGGCCATGTGATGCTGGACGCCGTATCGAGTGGGCCCAGAGTGTATCTCTCCATCTCAAAGGGGCAAAATTCAATCTTGACATATCTAGCACCACTGCCTACTTTATGGTGTACCCAAGAGTCACCTAGTTACGGAGTAACATTTGATAACCTCAAAGTAATCATCTGGTATTCGGTTTTACGATATTCTCGTCGTCTAAGGACACAAGTAAATGTTTACAAATTGTACAAACATCATTATTACCCTTAAAATGTCCTCTCATTATTGTCGGCATCCTTATCAACAATACATGAGCTAGTCCATATGTTTGAATAGGGAGCTGTTTGGTGTTTATCATTCTGCACATACAGTAATGTTTTCATCCAAATCTCACATTCAAAAAATAATGCAATTCTAGCATAGAAATATAAACTTAATTACGAACATGAAAATATAATAATAACTACTTTATTATTGCCTCTAGGGCCTATTTTCAAGGGCACACAAACACAACAGACTCACCCTATTCTCCTTGAGATATCACCACCAAGGCGATTCTCGAAAACTAGTGGTAGACCTTAAGGTGGTCTCCAAACCTCCGCAAAACCACAAGGAAACTCACAAAATCAATTTCTCAACGGGGACTTCTATCGCCTAGGAGTCTCCAATCTCCAAGAGTACCAATAGTCACCAAGGAAACAAGGGGAATCAACTTTTTCTTAAGTGGAAACTTGATCGGGAACTTCTCTTACACTCCACAAAAGATCAACAAGTTTGAGTGGAAGCGGAGGGAGCTCTCCACGAAATTAGAGCTAGAACAATGGAGGAGTAAGAATGGAGTCGTCGCCTCCTTCGTGGAGAAGAAGAAGCCTATTAATAGTTGCCCCCAAAATCCAACCATTACGATTCGTTTTTTGCATGGCCCAAAAGTTTCCCTAGAAGTTTTGGGCCAAGTTCGGGACAAGTCTTCGGGTTTATAAAAGGGTTGCAATAGGGTTGCACACCTTATGGATGCCCCGGGAGCTGTCTGGACCTTACTGAAAGTACTGGCCCCCGGGAGTTTCAGGCAAAGTTTTGGGAATGTTATGGGATTTACAAAAGGTTTGCAGAAGATTGCAAACTCTCTGAACGCCTTGGAAGCTGGTCGGACCTTACGCTCGAAGATCCGGGCCCTGGAAGTTCCAGGCAAAGTAGAACAATGGAACTTTGGTCTGATTTGAGGGCATTCTCTCTCAGAACTTGGTTCTGATTGTGGGTGCACTTTTGTACGTGTGTGTCAGTTGATTCCCACAATATCTCTGAGGAGTACCCCATCTTAAAAGTGCAGTTTCCCTATCGACTTAAATGAAACATAAAATTCATCGACAAAAGTATCTTTTCCCTCTTCGAAATGGGAGGGGGGACCAACAATCCATGCTTCTCTATATGATGCGACGATACTATTTACACACTTCAAGACGAGGTTCAACCACAAATTATGTTTCCCTTAATAAGGAATACAACTAAGGGCATAAATGTGTAGGGTAACGCAGCAGAAAACAAAAATTTTCCGACCTATGCACCAGCCCAGGACCACTATGGAGACTGCATACAAGGTTTGATCATTTTCGTTACCGACTCGTAGCGCAGCGGAAGTAGAGTCGATGACGATCGGCGGTGCAGATCCCCGCAGCTAGGATTTACAACCTCCCAACCGCGAGGATGTATACCCTCATCCGCGCCCAGGACAGCCCTTCGGGAGGCGGTTGAACAGTCCCCCGGACAGTGTCGCGGACAGCCCTTCGGGAGGACCTTCGAAACTCAGACGGTCACTCGGACAGCCCTTCGGGAGGACTCACAGAATTTGGACCATCACTTGGACAGCCCTTCGGGAGGCACTCTCGAACAGCCCCTCGGGCACTAAGATCGAAACTACGACCTCTCTACAGAGTTGCACACATACGGTGTCATCTATCCGGCAGGGCTTCGCCGTCCAGAACTAGTTCCCACCGGAACCCAGACAGCCTTTCGGCTCTACGAAACTATTTCGCGGGGAGGGAGAGAGAAGCCAGATCATTGCAATGGCACTTGTATGTGAGAAGGAGTGAGTCTTTAGGCAGCCCCCTCCACCCCTATTTATAGGCCAAGCCCAAGGGTGGCTTCTCCAAGAAGCCAAGGGAAAAATACCAAAGGACCCTCAAGGTGGCTTCTCCAAGAAGCCACCCAAAAAGCACTTTCACTATTCATGACGACATTTTTCAGCGTCCGTTCGAACTGAAAATATTTATGTGGGCTTAGAACATTTCCAGTACCCACTAAAATAATTTTCAACGCGTTCTGGAACAATTCCAGATTAGTGATTTTCATCTGCGAAAAGCATCTGAAGTGGTTCCGGCAGCTCCGGAACATTTCCGGTTTTTCTTCCAGAAAATTCCCAAAAGTTTCCAGAATGATTCTGGCACCCTCCAAGAATTATCGGGCATGTGCCGAAACCAATTTGACTTTATGGTATCCTATGAAACAACTTTTCAGTTTCACCGGAACTCATCCGGTGACCTCTCTCTGCGAAACTTTTTCGGTGTCCGAAACTTTTTCGGTGATTTTCTCTCAGACTCCCTGTCTAGTATTCAGCAGATAGATGACCCTTAAGCGTGTGACCCTATAGGTTCGGTGAAGTATAGACATGACACGGAACCCCTTCCGATCAATGATCAACATCGGAGCCGTGGACACCCATATTGACCCCTATACCCACACGAATGAATATTCGAGTGAACCTCCAGTTGCCGTGTGCTATTCCTGTTGCTTCGCGATATGTTACAAATACCCGAGGTGAGACATGTTGGCATTCCCGTGGATCAACAACTTGTCCACTAAGCCAGTTACCTCGTTACCGGTATTGTTCTCTTTTCTCGTTACGTGTTCCGGCATCCCCGTGATCAAATCACACAGTGTCTGGCCAGACGATGATGGACACCGTAACACCGAGAGGGCCCAGAGATATCTCTCCATCGTCGGAGGAGCAAATCCCAATCTCGAGTTATCTAGTTACTTGGCATACTTTCCCATGAACCCGTAAGCCGCCGTAATAGCCATCCATTTACGGATGACGTTTAACAAACCCCAAAGTTCATGAATCAAGCATGAAGAAACTCGATACTCTCATGGTCTAAGGAATCATGCAAACGTTAACCATCTCTGTGTTATTAACCATTAACTCATGACGAATGTATCTCATAGCATAACATTAATTCGGGTCGATTCAACACAAGTGTTCTCCTAACATTGTGCCCTCAAAAGTTGTTGGCATAGACATGCCCATGATCAGGAAAACAGAACCATCATGCAACACTTGAGCTAGTCTTAGAGGCCAGACTAGGAATACATTTTACCATTTATTATTCCACACGTGCATATGAGTCTTCCTCCAAGCCTCGTTTTATTTGTAGACTCGAGAACCATAGCAGTTATAGCATAGAACATAAACCTAATTATGAACAGGGAGATATATAATAGTATTTATTATTGCCTCTAGGGCATATCTCCTACAGACTCCCACTTGCACTAGAGTCAATAATCTAGTTAATGCTAATGCACTTTACACCTATGGCACATTGGTGTAAAAATGCTTCGCATGTGGTATAGCCTGATGTCCAACGGATCTGACGACTTCAGCTCCGTGTGTCTCTTTGCATATCCTTCGCATTTTCATGCTTTCACAAAATTCATATTTTGTGTGGACTTGACTTTGTATGTATGTGAATCACAGGTCGAACCTGGATTCCTCAGACTGAGGTATGGAGCAACTACCTGCAGTAGTGTCCCATTGACAAAAGTCATCTTGGAACCATACTAAGTTCATGAATGAACTATATGATTCAACATCTTCTTTGTCGCTTAAAAAGCGGCAACATACTTCGCCTCTGTTATAGAATTCGCCACAGTATCTTGTTTGGAACAATTTCCAACTACCGTGCCACCATATTATGTATTACACAAAACCCTGTATTTAAATCGAAAATCGCTTGGAGCAATGATGAAGACTGTATCGATGTAACATTTTACAACGAACTCTTCATGATCTCCACTTGCGAGAAAACATGTCATCAGTGCTACTCTAGCAATCAATGACACTTTTCACTGTTGTCCTATGATCAGTACTTTTGATCACTTTGGTATCTATACTCGCAACACCTTGGGAGTATCGGACAAAACTGGTTGTTTTACATACCATGGAATACATGATTAATCCAAACACGAAGGTGTGAGGAATCTCCATCATGTATTTTGCTCATCAGTGTTTTTGGGACACCGAGTCTTGCAAAAACTCTTTCCATGTGACTTCGGCAAGAATCACTCCTTGGCGTTTTAAATGCTAAAAAGTTTTAGCATCTTGTCAATATGTATTTATTTCTTAGCCCCATTAGGTAAATCTATCTTCATAGATCATTATGCCTAATATTGAGGCTATTTAGCCCAAGCACTTCATCGAAAAACTATTTTCAAATGAAGTCCTAATTCGTGTCAAGAATTTTATTTCCAATTAACAATGTGTCAAGCACACAAGGTTTTTAGAAATATTATTAGGCTCCCACTTACTTTCTTGAATTACAAGCATCTTTGTTACCCATTGATGAAGTCAAACTCCTTTGACCATTTCATCAAAACACGAAGATTCCGACTCCACTTTGCTCTCTTCTGTCCATCGCTGGAACTCTGAAGTTTGCACCCTTACTAGCATCCTCTGGACTCACAAAATACCTTGGACTGTAACACATGCAAGTCCTTGGTTTCATTTCCATCAGATGGAAATCCTTTTGTCATCCCTTGTTTCATATCTCATGATATGAAATTTGTATTAATTGCTAGTTCAACCCGAACTGACTTTAAGCATCGCTACGATGAAACAACCTCATCGTAGTCAACTCCTTGAACTTGTTATTTCAACAAGTCGAGCTTTATGGATAAAACATTTTATCCATATCAGTTTATAGTTCCATAAAAGTTCGTTAGACTCTAAGTCTTCTGAAGGGGTCATCAAGATATGATCTTGAATCATTTATATGGAAACTATCTCAGATTATATTGGCATTTAGCCAATCCCGGAGTCAGGGCCCATCAACGCTTCCTTGTGTATCGTAGGTATACTGTTGTCTAACAACAATATCTCGTCTGCACACCTGAGAGGTTTGCACGAGCCTTGCCTACGTGGTTCAGTTGCAAGTTCGACCGAAGTCCATACATTTTATTGTAGAGACTTCCGTATCAGTCGCAGTAGGAAACTCCGGAATCACTTCCAAGGTTCCTTTCCTTTGACCTGATGACGAAGATACTGGTTATCTCGTCGAGTTGCACTGTCCTCCCACTCACCTTTTGCAAGAACAATTCTCTTTAAAAGCATACCATTTTGTGGCAAAAACTTTTGCCTCGGTATAGTGGTGGGGGAATACCCAATGACTTGGGATAACCTACAAAGTAGCACTTGTCTGATTTGGAATAGGTTTGTAACCTTTTACACAAGCCCCATATTCCAAATGTTAAGAAAAGATATAACATGGTTGGGCGTACCATACCATGGTGTCATTTCAACAGACCCGATGGAGCTCTTTTCAGTGTAAAAGCCGCAGCCTCTAAAGCATCACTCTTTAAAAGGGATAATGGCAAATTTATTTATGCCATCTTTGATCTTACCATGTCATAAATGGTTCGATTACATCTTCACGGACTTTCCACTTGCAGTGGTGTTCCGGGAGGTGCAAGTTATGAAACCCCTTTCACAACTCATCAGACATTCGCTAAACTTGTAACTCAAATATTCTTTTCTGCAATCGAATTGTAGAAACATAATCTTCTTGTTACAATAACTTCTACTTCATATTTGAAAACCTTTTGAATGAATTCAAAAAATTCAGACTTACGTCTCATCAAGTAAATATCCATATATCTACTTGAGTCATTTCTGAAGATAGATAAATCCACTACTTGCAAAAACATTTATCGGACTACATACATCAAAATGTATGATCACCAATAAATTCTTTGCTCGTTCCTTATGGCCTGTGAACGGTATTTCAGTCACTTCACTTTTCGAAGGAAAGTTGCAAGTGTCAGATGATTCAAAAATCAAACGACTTCAAAATCCATCATAATGGAATTTTCCATGCGGGTTTCTCCAATGTGACCAAATGCAGTGCCACACTTGTGTGGTATTCTTTTAGTCTTGCGACATTTAGCGTCAGTGTTATGGATGTATCGTATTACCATCAATATTCATAACATATGTCCCATCTTGGATGGAAGCATGGCCCTTCATGTTATTCATAATACTGAACAACAATTGTTCTTTTTATGAACAACCCTTTTGCAACAAACATTTTGCAATGGGCTAGAGTGTATGAAACTCTAAAATGAATTATGAAAGTAAAACCAGAGGTAATATATTATTATCATTATTCATAACATACATCTCATTCTCAATGAAAGTATGGCCCTTATGTTAATCATAACATCGAACATAAAAAGTTCTCTTATGAACAACCTTTTTGCAAGATTCCTTATGCAAAGGGCTAGAGTGTATGAAACTCCAAAATGAATTATGAAAGTAAATACATAGGGAATACACCGATGGAAGGTATAGTAACATTTACTATGTTCCCTGTGTATACCTAAACCTCGTCCCTGGCTAGTCTTTCAGGCCATAGTAGTTCTTACATCGAGTTGCAACAGAATGCAATCGAGTGGGTATCTTTGTGATTAACTCACAATACCCAAGAATCAGTGATTAACAATTTAATCATAATTCTCAAGAACTATATCTTTGACCAGCTTTCTATACATCAAAAACTTGTATGACATTCATACATGAGCTGGATATTCCAGTCTTCTTTCTTATTGTCATTATACTTCTAACAGTTTAACTTTTAGCATTTCTCCTACTCTCAGAAGAAGCACCCAACTTAAGAGTGGCGTTAGCCCCGGACTTCCTAGGCGTGAAAGTTTCACTAACACCCTTCGGACACTTCCTTTCTCTTTAAGTTGTTGTTTTATTCACCTTTCATCATATGACAGGCGTTCTTCTGGATCCCTCTCTTATCAGTCTAATGCATAGTAAACTCTTTTACTAATAGTTTGCAAACAAACATTGCTTTGGATATCTCATATCTTTTAGCCTTTGTCTGTCTCTGAAAATGATTTTCAGATTCCATGAATATCACATAACTATCCAAACTTTCGAAGTTCGGGTCTCATGGAAGCAAACATATTGCACTTGACTGAAACGGAATTCTAGCTTTTGGATCGAAGGACGAGAGTCACATGATCCATAGCATAAGCAAGAGAATACCGAAAGTATGCGATAGGACAAAGTCCTTCTCGGCACTCTTGAGGACAATCCTCACATTACGTTACCAACCGTAAAGTTTTAACCAGATATTTAATAGCTATTCAATTTTAATAGGGAAGGTGGAAACGCGAGCCATTATTCTACAACTATTATGCATATAACACTTAGACAGTGTCCACAATTAATTGCACTGAGAATTAAACAAGTTAATTCAACAGTGCGCTCCCACTCAAATCAATATCTCTCATAATTGATTGTGAGTGATACAAGACCCGCATTTCCATTCAACGCCATTGAACGAGATGAACACTGATGGCGCGAACTTCAATCGGTAGGCAAACTTGCCGATCACATCTCTATGTGACTCTTGTTCATCTTTCGATGGGCGTGTTCCGAGCTCAGGGAGATCCTTCCAGAATGTCAAGACAACCAAGTGATCTTGCTGCGAGGTCTCAACTCACCCGCCTCACACATCCCTAATCGTTCGTACCCAGGGAGATCTTGTGATACCCCGAAAAGTTAGGTGCCGTGACGGTGCTACACTTGGGAGAACACTAACTACTTGATATTTTTGTGAGAGATCACCCTAATAAAAAGCGACTACCGCGCAATCAAGAAGAGTGCATCATAAGGGATAAACATCTCAAGCAATTCATAAAAGCATGATATGGTATAGCCCTTTCTGACGGAGAAGTCTTGTATTTCTTCGTCTTCGGCATTCGCGTCGATGTTCACCTTCGCGAAGATTGCCACCACCTTGTCGATGCACCAGATAATATTGCTATCTCTATAGCTAATAAAATAATGCATTACTTAAGGTTGACACGCAGGTCAATAAAGTGACAATCATATGGCTCCAGCCATCATGCCGAATCATGACACACAGGTCATGTTAATCAATTTACATTATATAGTCATCTCATACATAATCAAATTATTATGAGCACTGCTATACCACATCACATGCACATGCAAACCCTCCTGCAAAACCAAGTTAGACGCCTCTAATCGGTTCAGCAAAAACTTGTTTTACGTGGCTTCTAAGGTTTCGAAACAAACCGAAGCTACCAACGTCCATCATCAAGTATGATAATCCAAGTCGCTAGATTAACATCGCGGGGTGTATGAGACACGAGATAATAAAATCTCGAGCCCCATACTGAACTTCGTCATACGCATGACCCCCGTGCAGATCATATCTACATTGCCCTTTCGTCTGCGAAATTTCATCTTTCTTTTTAACTACGATGGAATTCAATGAACTGTTAGCACTTCGTTGATCAATCAGGATCGCGGATTGCCAGAACATTGAAACTCCACCATGCTGTTATCAAGATCAGAAATATGCAAATTCCAGGGAAGCAACAAGAATATCGGGTAACAGATTTCATCTGCTACCCGCACAAATAATTTTCAGTAATAGAACTCATCTACTACCTAATTATATTGTGCAACACCCATACATCTCATGTATTCTAGATCGCAACCTGCATCTACGCATAGCACGGCTCTGATACCACTGTAGGGTAACGCAGCAGAAAACAAAAATTTTCCGACCTACGCACCAGCCCAGGACCACTATGGAGACTGCATACAAGGTTTGATCATTTTCGTTACCGACTCGTAGCGCAGCGGAAGTAGAGTCGATGACGATCGGCGGTGCAGATCCCCGCAGCTAGGATTTACAACCTCCCAACCGCGAGGATGTATACCCTCATCCGCGCCCAGGACAGCCCTCCGGGAGGCGGTTGAACAGTCCCCCGGACAGTGTCGCGGACAGCCCTTCGGGAGGACCTTCGAAACTCAGACGGTCACTCGGACAGCCCTTCGGGAGGACTCACAGAATTTAGACCGTCACTTGGACAGCCCTTTGGGAGGCACTCTCGAACAGCCCCTCGGGCACTAAGATCGAAACTACGACCTCTCTACAGAGTTGCACACATACGGTGTCATCTATCCGGCAGGGCTTCGCCGTCCAGAACTAGTTCCCACCGGAACCCAGACAGCCTTTCGGCTCTACGAAACTATTTCGCGGGGAGGGAGAGAGAAGCCAGATCATTGCAATGGCACTTGTATGTGAGAAGGAGTGAGTCTTTAGGCAGCCCCCTCCACCCCTATTTATAGGCCAAGCCCAAGGGTGGCTT
Organism: Thinopyrum elongatum; assembly: GCA_011799875.1. Lineage (NCBI taxonomy): Eukaryota > Viridiplantae > Streptophyta > Magnoliopsida > Poales > Poaceae > Thinopyrum > Thinopyrum elongatum. The sequence continues at coordinate 83,690,412 of CM022302.1, read as the reverse complement.
CTCCAAGAAGCCAAGGGAAAAATACCAAAGGACCCTCAAGGTGGCTTCTCCAAGAAGCCACCCAAAAAGCACTTTCACTATTCACGACGACATTTTTCAGCGTCCGTTCGAACTGAAAATATTTATGTGGGCTTAGAACATTTCCAGTACCCACTAAAATAATTTTCAACGCGTTCTGGAACAATTCCAGATTAGTGATTTTCATCTGCGAAAAGCATCTGAAGTGGTTCCGGCAGCTCCGGAACATTTCCGTTTTTTCTTCCAGAAAATTCCCAAAAGTTTCCAGAATGATTCTGGCACCCTCCAAGAATTATCGGGCATGTGCCGAAACCAATTTGACTTTATGGTATCCTCTGAAACAACTTTTCAGTTTCACCGGAACTCATCCGGTGACCTCTCTCTGCGGAACTTTTCCGCTGTCCGAAACTTTTTCGGTGTCCGAAACTTTTTCGGTGATTTTCTCTCAGACTCCCTGTCTAGTATTCAGCAGATAGATGACCCTTAAGCGTGTGACCCTATAGGTTCGGTGAAGTATAGACATGACACGGAACCCCTTCCGATCAATGATCAACATCGGAGCCGTGGACACCCATATTGACCCCTATACCCACACGAATGAATATTCGAGTGAACCTCTAGTTGCCGTGTGCTATTCCTGTTGCTTCGCGATATGTTACAAATACCCGAGGTGAGACATGTTGGCATTCCGGTGGATCAACAACTTGTCCACTAAGCCAGTTACCTCGTTACCGGTATTGTTCTCTTTTCTCGTTACGTGTTCCGGCATCCCCGTGATCAAATCATACAGTGTCTGGCCAGACGATGATGGACACCGTAACACCGAGAGGGCCCAGAGATATCTCTCCATCGTCGGAGGAGCAAATCCCAATCTTGAGCTATCTAGTTACTTGGCATACTTTCCCATGAACCCGTAAGCCGCCGTAATAGCCATCCATTTACGGATGACGTTTAACAAACCCCAAAGTTCATGAATCAAGCATGAAGAAACTCGATACTCTCATGGTCTAAGGAATCATGCAAACGTTAACCATCTCTGTGTTATTAACCATTAACTCATGACGAATGTATCTCATAGCATAACATTAATTCGGGTCGATTCAACACAAGTGTTCTCCTAACATTGTGCCCTCAAAAGTTGTTGGCATAGACATGCCCATGATCAGGAAAACAGAACCATCATGCAACACTTGAGCTAGTCTTAGAGGCCAGACTGGGAATACATTTTACCGTTTATTATTCCACACGTGCATATGAGTCTTCCTCCAAGCCTCGTTTTATTTGTAGACTCGAGAACCATAGCAGTTATAGCATAGAACATAAACCTAATTATGAACAGGGAGATATATAATAGTATTTATTATTGCCTCTAGGGCATATCTCCTACAAAATGCCCTTTCAACTGCCCAAACAGTCCAACTGCCCCCGTCTGTGTTTTATGGCTCTCGGGTATGTTTTCCAGTCTAGCAGACAGTCCGCCCACGTGATAACTTGTCACTTTTGCCTATATTGTGTATAGGATTTGGCTAGGCTTTTGGCATTGTACTTTTAGTAGGATTGGCATGTGGTGATGATTTTGACTTGAGCATATCCTTCGCAAACCCTATTGATCCAGTTTTAATAGCATGTGATCTTTATAACTCTAAGAACAAAAGGAACAATCTACGCTTGTCTGTGTTGTCTCACATGTCTTGAGTCATTACCATTGGGGGGGGGGTCGTCCCTTATCCATACACGAAGTATCCACGTGAATAATATTTGTAGATTATCTTAGAAATGTATTAGTCGCCTATATGCATATTGTCATCGATATCAAAATATAATTAAGGGCATGATCAAACTTTCAGTGCCCCCTTCTCCCACGCCAACGCTCCCCTTCCTCCCACGTCGATGTTGCTCTTCCTCTCACGCCGCTGGTTTCGCAATGTCAATTTGCTCCATCATCATGCTGAGCGCAACGTTCTCAACTTCTTGCGATGCCATACATGAGTCGTGCCCTAGAGCATTTGCCGATGTTCAAAGTGAACGACAACGGAGGAGGCTGGTAGTGGAGGCATGGTAGAATGGAGAACCACTGAGTCCTGACATGGAATGCATTGATAGATCAAGGTGGGTAACGGGGGAGATGCGTGGTGGCATAGGAGGTTGCTCTACATGGCAGTGGAGGAGGTCGAGAGTGGCTGCCCTACACGGAGGTGGAGGAGGTCAGGAGGAGGAGTACATCAGCGGTGGAGCACGTCAAGAGGCGGTCCGGGCAAAGAAGGATGACCGGGGAAGAGCTCGGGAATGGCGTCAAGGCCTGGAAACGACATCGAAGCTTGGGAATGACAACGCGGGAGCTCGGGCTGGGGCGGCAAACCTACAAGGAGCGACGAGAGGAGGATAGAGGCGGATGCATATGTCAGCGTCGTCGTGCGTGCGAGAGGACGCGGATGGTGTGACCACTTATGTGAAGTTTTCTCACGCGCTTGAAAACTGTGGTAAGGGACCTTGTTTTTCATTCATAGGACAAAAATGACACATTTATGATCTTTTTGGTGCCTTCCTATTGTAGGGGCTAGTATGAGATTCCTGTTGGGGATGATTTTTTTATTTGACATCAATAAATTATTTAGGGACCTTATTCAGAGGTACTGCTGGAGATGGTCCAAGTCAGTCCGGAAGGAGATCATAAACGTAAGATCAGCTTGTGGAGAAAGAGATCACAGATTCTAAGGCCTCATTTGATTTATAGGATAGAAATATCATAGTACTAGGAAAATCATAGGAAGTGAGGTGACATGCATTTTAATTCTTATAGAGAAAGATATGTCACTTATTCATAGGATATGCTTTTTTTCATTGAGTCTAAAAGCCTTCTTTGACTTAGAGGAATTTCATAGGAATTCTATATGATAGGATTCTTGTAGGACTTTTTTTAGAGTCCTTTGTTTCATAGGAATAGATTCATATTCCTACATAGGATTGATTTCTATCCTCCACATTTCAAAGGAAAATAAATATGAGTCTAGACTCAATGGAAAATTTCCTATGATGTAAACCAAATGATATCTTATTTCCTATTCTTACTCCTAAAATTTAAGATACATGTCATCTTATTTTCTACTCCCTCCGTCTCAAAATAAGTGACTCAATTTTGTACTAACTTATTTTGGGACTGAGGGAGTACAAGTTTCTTATTCCTATGATAATCCTATCCTATGAACAAAAAATGCATAAGCTAATTCTTTTACTTTGAAATGTGATGGATTGGTTCCTACTTCCTCTGTCCAAAAATAAGTGTCTTAACTTTGTATTAACTTTAGTACAAAGTTGCACTAGAGTTAAGACGCTTATTTTGAGACGGAGGGAGTATCTTATATAGAAATAGGAATTCATTCCTACAAACCAAAGGGCTCCAAAGGAATTTTTCTATCCTATAAAATTCCTACAAGATTCCTCGAAACCAAAGCAGGCCTAAATATTTTTCTCCCTAATTTTTGGATCATTGAAAAAAAGGTACTAAATGGGTAGTGGGGCCATGGACCCCATGGGACCGACCGGGAGCGGCGACCGGGTGATACCCTCTTTTATGCGAAACGACCCTTTTGACCGTCAACAAGTTTCAAAGGCGAAAACGTAGTCCATCCTCCCCTGTTTTTTCTGCTACCTCCGGCGGCGGCTCCTCGCCAGGAGAGGACTTGCCGGCGGCGAGGTGAGGTGAGTCGACGACCTCCGAATACACCCATCGTTCCTATCCCATCCCATCCCATCCCACTCTTTCCACCCCTTGCGTCTTTTGATGGTTACCTTTGCCTCGCACCTCGCAGCACCGAGTAAGCCAGCCACCTGTTCGACGGAATGCCTCCCGGTGAAAAGGACGAGAATGAGCCGCCGGCGAGCGGCGCAGACCTCATAGGAGCTCTCCCTGATCATATTCTCCACCATCTGCTCTCCTTCCTCCCAGTGCAGGCGGCCGTGCAGACGTGCGTGCTCGCCCGGCGCTGGCGCCACCTCTGGCGGTCCACCACGGGCCTGCGAATCGTCGGCTTTGACGGTGCCGAGTCTGTTGAAGACCTCCGAGTGTTCGTGGACCATGTGCTGATCCTGCGTGAGCGCACCGACCTAGACACTGTTGAGATGATATTCGATGAATGCTCGGACGATGACGAGGTCTATGTGAAACTATGGACCCGTTTTGCTGTCATGTCCAAAGTCCGTGCACTCACCCTTCATATCCAAGCCCCTCCATATCTGTGGTTCGACGTCCTGCCTCTTGTCTCCCGGCATCTGAGAACATTAGATCTGGAAGGTCTATGCGTACAACTGAGCTTTCTTGATTTTGCTGGCTGCCCAGCACTGGAGGATCTGAAGATGAACCTTTGTGACATTTCTGTTGAGAAGATATCGTCCCGTTCCCTGAAGCATTTGAGCATTACTAAGTGCTGCTCCGATTGCCAGCTCCATGTTTCTACTCCAGGCCTTGTCTCTCTGAAACTAGATGACTTTACAGGCACAACTCCTTTTCTTGAAAACATGGCGTTGTTAGAGACCGCATATGTTTATCTTGGCGATTCCTGTGAAGATTTCTGTTTGAATTATGACTCTGGTGTTTACTGTGGAGCTAGTAATATTACATGTGAGAATTGTGATCTTTTTAATGGCAATTGTGGAAGCGATCTTGTGCTTTTAGGTGGTATCTCTAGTGCTAAACATCTGAAGTTGATATCTGAATTTGGAAAGGTATGGCGCTTGTCTTTAACACCTTTAGGTCATCCCTTTTCTGATGTTGCACTATCTATACAGTTGTCAAACATAGGCAATAAATGGATTACATATGCATCACCACCGATTTGGGTTCTTAAATCATGATCTCGCTTCTCAGTCGTGGTTACTTGATTTGCTTACCTTTTGTATTTTCTTTCCAGTTCATTTTCTCAAGAGATTTGAAATACTGCCCTACGTTTAGTAAGTTAAAGACATTATTACTCAATGAGTATTGGTGCGAGGCTCCTGGCTTGGACCCACTAGCTTGCATTCTGAAAAACTCACCAGTTCTAGAGAAGCTCACTCTTCAACTTTTTTCCAAGGTATAAATCCTCTTAATGGACAATTGCCGCACTGCTAAAGTTATTATCGACTATTAATCTTGCTTAAATTTCTACTTACCATAGGGACCAAATCATAAAGTGGAAATGAAAGGAAGCTTCAGTTCAATGGAAAGATCGTCTGCGATACCAGAGCACCTTAACATAGTTGAAGTCAAGTGTACTGTGGTGGACGAGAGGATTCTCGAAGTTTTGAAGTTCCTGTGTGCATTTGACATACGTAAGCTAATAATGACACTTTGCATGCTCCCTGTATTCTCAAATTAGCTTTCATGTGCGGGAAAGAAACTAATAGAGCAAGCAGTGAAGTAAATCCTGAATTATGTAGGAACTGTTTGTAGGGATACCAAATTGTTCGAGGCATGAAAAATCTGGACCACGTCTGGTGAGGCTAAAAGTAAAACCAGCATAATCCATTTTGTTGTTAAAGGATGTTTAATTTAACTGTGTGCAGAAACACATATCACACAATGTGGACTTGTTGTTAGTTCTGATCTTGTAGGTACTGGCACAAATGTTTGAATTGATTGGTTAGGAGTAGTGATACAGTATTTGCACATGTTGCTTAGCTCTGAACAGCAACTCAAATGTGTGCAGTAATATAATATTTTGATTAATTGTGTTTTTGAATAGTTGGTGCTTATGAGTAGTAACTTTTATTGATACCATGGGCTAAATTATTCAACAGTCGATTTGCTTGTGGTTCGTCACTCTGTTTTGCGATGTCTCTACAGTTTACATAACATTTTATTACTGTACATTTTCCTTATTGTAAAAGCCTGTTCATAACATGCCTAGTAGTGTATCTCTCATGATTCCTTATTTCTGCAAAATTTCTTGTGGCTTCTTCTGCATTCTAATCTGGGAGCAGTTTAGCTTAGATGTTTTCGTGTTAGATTATCGCCTAGAAATGGCCGTACCAAATATAAACAAAGTTTGTCCCCTTATTCATGTCAAGATAAGTTGCATTCTCCTTTATAATTAAAGAACATCATTTCAGTTTCTTTATTTAAGCTGTCAAGTAACTAAACATTTTTTTGCGGGTAACTAAGCATTTTTTACTTCTGCGGATGCAACGGACTCTTATACTACTGTTTCATTTCTGTACAGGATTCAGCTTCTAGTAAGGGCGAGTGGATCTGGGTCGTCGGTCATCTATGCACTATTCAGAAATGCAAGGCTTAAGCATATACGTCTACAGTATTTCCATCTCCTTTTGTGACTTCGTCATATGCCAACGCTACTCAGAGGAACGGTGTAGAATCTGCAGTTTATAACCTATGAACTCTAGACCATCTAGCTGGACTTGGTTTATCGTATCCCGTAGTTTCTATATGCACTTGTGGACTTGTGGTTCATGCCGAATCTTTCCAGCTCTCAGACTGGTTAGTGCTCGCCAGGCGTTTTTTTTTTCTTTGGGTTTCGCTCATAACTTGTTCTGCTATGATGTGATGATCAGTTTATTCTGTCACCTTTGTCATGATCCGGATATTTGGAAAAGTGAAGCAGGAGGTGTTAAAGTTGCATATGTTGTACTATTCGACTCGCCGCCGTCGATCTGTTTGTCGGATGTTTTGCATACATAGGGCAGGGGAAACTGAAAATGAGCTGCAGTTCTGAACATTCTGGAATGTTAGCAGCAGTGGAAGGGCTACTCCGAGAGGTGATCTCAGCCGCCCATTCTTCTCAAGTCTGATGGAGCAATTGTTGTCCTCGACGCGGCCTGGACAGTATGCTGCTGTTCTGGGCTCGAGGCTGCTTGCGTCGTTGCTCCTCCTTGTCAAACATGTGCGTGGCTGGTCTCTACAAGCTTTTCTGCTTCGAAGGGGAGATGGCACCCTTTCGTCCCGGAGAGCGGTAGACCCGTGGCGTTCTCCCCCGCAAACACATCCTCGGCGCGTCAGGGTCCGGTGCCCCCTCTGCTCTGCCACACTTGAAAGCCGCGGACCATCTCATGTTTGGGCGCCCTTCCATGCGTTTCTAGGCCTCAGTTGACGACCCTTCGTTCATTCACAAGTTCAGGCTCGGTTGGAGCAGTTATTCGAGATGTACTTTTTTTTTTTCGCGAATCACAACTTCATCAATCAATTAGAGGGATTACAAGGTATATCCTTGTCTTTGATCGTCACGACAACAACTATAATTTTCTTTGACTTTTAAAACATCTCCAATAGCTTGTATGTAAATATGTTGATAAATTGGTCTGCATGTCTTGAATTTCAGAGAGGAAAGACTGAATGAGTCTATGCGTGGAGAACGAACTCTGAAATATTTCTTCATGAATAGCTTTCCTAGTGCTCCCCAAATAGCCCGGTAAAGTGATGACCATCCGGATGAATTCATCATGTGATAGTGAGTCATACAACCAACTTTCAGCATTGTCATCCTGATTATCGCACATGTGTTCCACCATTGGGGCATGAGCTATGGTGGCAGCACCAAGCCCATGCCCTCCACGAGTGCACAAATCGGTGGAGCACGAGCTTTATCTAGCACCTGCCCAACCCGTGGTCCTAATCGATCATCATTGGTGGGCTCTATTTTCATCTCCTCAGTTTTTTCACTCCTTTGTTTTCAAGGCTAGGAAAGAATACGAACAACACATGTCTCTCATGCTTTTCTGGGCGAGAAGGCCGACTCTTCTGATCCTCACTAAGTATAATTCTCTTACATGCAACTATGCCACCTCATCATACCACCATGCATGACCTAAATAATTGATCCCCACCATCTTTAATTCTTTTAACATGCAAATATGCCACATCATGCCATCATGCATGCATGAGAAAAGACCCACATTAAAATGCACCATGCATACTATTTATATTTGATAGATATTCTACAACTATAGAATAAGCAAATATATTACTATATGTCAGTTTCAGTTCACATATTGTTAGTCTAAATACTAATGTTTCATACAAACAAAGTTCACTGAAATATTTTGAACCAATTCCCGCAACAACGCGCGGGGTATTATCCCTAATATTCTAAATGTTTTATCCTTAGTTTTTGGATCACTAAAAAAGGTACTCCCTCCGTCCCATATGAAGGAAATATGCCATAGAGGCAATAATAAAGTTGTTATTTTATATTTCCTTATTCATGATAAAGGTTTATTATTCATGCTATAATTGTATTGATCGGAAACTTAAATACATGTGTGAATACATAAACAAATACTGTGTCCCTAGTAAGCCTCTACTAGACTAGCTCGTTGATCAAAGATGGTTAAGGTTTCCTAACCATGGACATGTGCTGTCATTTGATAACGGGATCACATTATTAGGAGAATGATATGATGGACAAGACCCATCCGTTAGCTTAGCATAATGATCGTTCAGTTTTATTGATATTGCTTTCTTCATGTCAAATACATATTCCTTCGACTATGAGATTATGCAACTCCCGGATACCGGAGGAATGCCTTGTGTGCTATCAAACGTCAAAACGTAACTGGGTGATTATAAAGATGCTCTACAGGTATCTCCGAAGGTATTTGTTGAGTTGGCATAGATCGAGATTAGGATTTGTCACTCCGAGTATCGGAGAGGTATCTCTGGGCCCTCTCGGCAATACACATCATAAGCTTGCAAGCAAACGACTAAGGAGTTAGTCATGAGGTGATGTATTACGGAACGAGTAAAGAGACTTGCCGGTAACGAGATTGAACTAGGTATGAAGATACCGATGATCGAATCTCGGGCAAGTAACATACCGATGGACAAAGGGAATTACGTATGTTGTCATAATGGTTCGACCGATAAAGATCTTCGTAGAATATGTAGGAGCCAATATGGGCATCCAGGTTCCGCTATTGGTTATTGACCGGAGAGGTGACCCGGTCATGTCTACATAGTTCTCGAACCCGTAGGGTCCGCACGCTTAACGTTCGATGACGATATAGTATTATATGAGTTATGTGATTTGGTGACCGAATGTTGTTCGGAGTCTCGGATGAGATCACGGACATGACGAGGAGTCTCAAAATGGTCGAGAGGTAAAGATTGATATATAGGACAATGGTATTCAGACACCGGAAGTGTTTCGGGGGTACCGGGTACTTATTGGGTCACCGGAAGGGGTTCCGGGCACCCCCGGCAAAAGATATGGGCCTTATGGGCCAAGAGGGGAAACGCACCAGCCACAAGGGGCTGGTGCGCCCCCCATATGGGCCGGCCTAAGGAGGAGAAGGAAAGGGGAGAAGGGAAAGGTAAGTGTGGATTAGGATTCCCACTTCCTTCCCTCTCCCCCCCTCTTTCCTTCCCCCTTCGACAAATATGGCAGGAGGGCGCGGCCAAGGGTAGGAGCCCAAGTAGGATTTGGACCTACTTGGGGTGCCCCTTGGCTTCTCCCCTCTCCCTCCCACCTATATATATGAGGAGGGGGGCGCCTAGCACACCCTAGACAATTGCCTAGCCATGTGCGGCGCCCCCTCCACCGTTTACACCCCCGGTCATATTTTCGTAGTGCTTAGGCGAAGCCCTGCGGAGATCACTTCACCATCACCGTCACCACGCCGTCGTGCTGACGGAACTCATCTACTACCTCGACGTCTTGCTGGATCAAGAAGGCGAGGGACGTCACCGAGCTGAACGTGTGCAGAACGCGGAGGTGCCGTGCGTTCGGTACTTGATCGGTTGAAGCGCGAAGAAGTTCGACTACATCAACCGCGTTGTGAAACGCTTCCGCTTACGGTCTACGAGGGTACATAGACACACTCTCTCCCTCATTGTTATGCATCTCCATGGATAGATCATTGCGTGTGCGTAGATTTTTTTCCATGCAACGATTCCCAACAGTGGCATCATGAGCCAGGTCTATGTGTAGATGATATGCACGAGTAGAACACAAAGAAGTTGTGGGCAGTGATGTTCATACTACTTACCACCAATGTCTTATTTTGATTCGGCGGTATTGTGGGATGAAGCGGCCCGGACCAACCTTACATGTCCACGTACATGAGACCGGTTCCACTGACTGACATGCAACTTGTTTTGCATAAAGGTGGCTGGCGGGTGTCTGTTTCTCCTACTTTAGTTGAATCGAATTTGACTGCGGCTGGTCCTTGAAGAAGGTTAAAACATCAAACTTGATAATTCACCGTTGTGGTTTTTGCCGTAGGTAAGACCGGTTCTTGCTAGAAGCCCGTAGCAGCCACGTAAAACTTGCAACAACAAAGTAGAGGACGTCTAACTTGTTTTTGCAGGGCATGTTGTGATGTGATATGGTCAAGACATGATGTGATATACGTTATTGTATGAGATGATCATATTTTGTAAGTTATCGGCAACCGGCAGGAGCCTTATGGTTGTCTCTTTATTGTATGAAATGCAAACGCCATGTAATTGCTTTACTTTATCACTATGCGTTAGCAATAGTTGTAGAAGCAATAGTTGGCGAGACGACCACGACGCAACGATGGAGATCAAGGTGTCGAGCCGGTGACGATGGAGATCATGACGATGCTTTGGAGATGAAGATCAAAAGCACGAGATGATGATGGCCATATCATGTCACATATTTTGATTGCATGTGATGTTTATCTTTTATGCATCTTATTTTGCTTAGTACGGCGGTAGCATTATAAGATGATCCCTTCACTAAATTTCAAGGTAAAAGTGTTCTCCCTGAGTATGCACCGTTGTTACAGTTCATCGTGTTGAGACACCACGTGATGATCGGGTGTGATAGACTCTACGTTCACATACAACAGGTGTAAGACAGTTTTGCACATGCAGAATACTTGGGTTAAACTTGACGAGCCTAGCATGTACAGACATGGCCTCGGAACACTGGAGATCAAAAGATCGAATGTGAATCATATAGTAGATATGATCAACATAGAGATGTTCACCATTGATGACTACCCCATCTCACGCGATGATCGGACATGGGTTAGTTGATTTGGATCACGTATCACTTAGATGACTTGAGGGATGTCTATTTAAGTGGGAGTTCTTAAGTAATTTGATTAATTGAACTTAATTTATCATGAACTTAGTCCTGATAGTATTTGCATATCTATGTTGTAGATCAATAGCTCACGATGTAGTTCTCCTATTTTTGATATGTTCTTAGAGAAAACTAAGTTGAAAGATGATAGTAGCAATGATGCGGACTGGATCCGTGATCTGAGGATTATCCTCACTGCTGCACAGAAGAATTATGTCCTTGATGCACCGCTAGGTGACAGACCTATTACAGGAGCAGATGCAGACGTTATGAACATTTGGCAAGCTCGGTATGATGACTACTTAATAGTTTAGTGCGCCATGATTTACGGCTTAGAACCGGGACTTCAAAAACGTTTTGAACGCCACGGAGCATATGAGATGTTCCAAGAGCTGAAATTGGTATTTCAGACTCATGCCCGTGTCGAGAGGTATAAGACCTCTGACAAGTACTTTGCCTACAAGATGGAGGAGAATAGCTCAGCCAGTGAGCATGTACTCAGAATGTCTGGGTACTACAATCGCTTGAATCAAGTGGGAGTTAATCTTCCAGATAAGATAGTGATTGACAGAGTTCTCTAGTCACTATCACCAAGCTACTAGAACTTCGTGATGAACTATAATATGCAAGGGATGACAAAAACGATTGCCGAGCTCTTCGCGATGCCGAATCGACGAAGGTAGAAATCAAGAAAGAGCATCAAGTGTTGATGGTTAACAAAACCACTAGTTTCAAGAAAAAGGGCGAGGAAAAGAAAGGGAACTTCAAGAAAAATGGCAAGCAAGTTGTCGCTCCCATGAAGAAGCCCAAAGCTGGACCCAGGCCTGAAACTGAGTGCTTCTACTGCAAAGGAAATGGTCACTGGAAGCGGAACTGCCCCAAATACTTGGCGGATAAGAAGGATGGCAAAGTGAACAAAAGTATATTTGATATACATGTTATTGATGTGAACCTTACTAGTATTTGTAGTAGCACCTGGGTTTTCGATACCGGTTCAGTTGCTAATATTAGTAACTCGAAACAGGAGTTGCAGCATAAACAGAGACTAGTTAAGTGCGAGGTGACGATGTGTGTTGGAAGTGATTCCAAGGTTGATACGATCACCATCGCACACTCCCTCTACCTTCGGGATTAGTGTTGAACCTAAATAAATGTTATTTGGTGTTTACGTTGAGCATGAATATGATTGGATCATGTTTATTGCAATACGGTTATTCATTTAAGTCAGAGAATAATTGTTGTTCTGTTTACATGAATAAAACCTTCTATGGTCATACACCCAATGTAAATGGTTTATTGAATCTCGATCGTAGTGATGCACATATTCATAATAATGATGCCAAAAGATACAAAGTTGATAATGATAGTGCAACATATTTGTGGCACTGCCGTTTAGGTCATATTGGTGTAAAGCGCATGAAGAAACTCCATGCAGATGGGCTTTTGGAATCACTTGATTATGAATCATTTGATGCTTGCGAACCATGCCTTATGGGCAAGATGACTAAAACTCCGTTCTTCGGAACAATGGAGCGAGCTAATCACTTATTGGAAACAATACATACCGATGTATGCGGTCTGCTGAGTGTTGAAGCACGCGGTAGGTATCGTTATTTTCTGACCTTCACAGATGATTTGAGTAGGTATGGATATATCTACTTGATGAAACATAAGTCTGAAACGTTTGAAAAGTTTAAAGAATTTTAGAGTGAAGTGGAGAATCATCGTAACAAGAAAATAAAGTTTCTACGATCCGATCACAGAGGCGAATATTTGAGCTACGAGTTTGGCCTTCATTTAAAACAATGTGGAATTGTTTCACAACTCACGCCACCTGGAACACCACAGCATAATGGTGTGTCCGAACATCGTAACCGTACTTTATTAGATATGGTGCGATCTATGATGTCTCTTATCGATTTACCACTATCATTTTGGGGTTATGCATTAGAGACAGCTGCATTCACGTTAAATAGGGCACCGTCTAAATCTGTTGAGATGACACCATATGAACTATGGTTTGGCAAGAAAACTAAGCTGTCGTTTCTTAAAGTTTGGGGATGCGATGCTTATGTCAAAAGGCTTCAACCAGATAAGCTCGAACCCAAATCGGAGAAGTGCGTCTTCATAGGATACCCTAAAAGAAACTATTGGGTACACCTTCTACCACAGATCCGAATGCAAGGTCTTTGTTGCTAAGTTTGGGTCCTTTCTAGAGAAGGAGTTTCTCTCGAAAGAAGTGAGTGGGAGGAAAGTAGAACTTGATGAGGTAATTGTACCTTCTCTCGAATTGGAGAGTAGCACATCACAGAAAACCATTCCCATGATGCCTACACCAACTAGAGAGGAAGCTAATGATGATGATCATGAAACTTCAGATCAAGTTACTGCTGAACTTCGTAGGTCAACCAGAGCACGATCCGCACCAGAGTGGTATGGTAATCCTGTTCTATAAATCATGTTACTAGACCAAGGCGAACCTACGAACTATGAAGAAGCTATGATGAGCCCAGATTCCGACAGATGGCTTGAGGCCATGAAATCTGAGATAGGATCCATGTATGAGAACAAAGTGTGGACTTTGGTGGATTTGCCCGATGATCGGCAAGCCATAGAGAATAAATGGATCTTCAAGAAGAAGACTGACGCTAATGGTAATGTTACTGTCTATAAAGCTCGACTTGTCGCAAAAGGTTTTCAACAAGTTCAAGGAGTTGACTATGATGAGACTTTCTCACCCGTAGCGATGCTTAAGTCTGTCCGAATCATGTTAGCAATTGCCGCATTTAATGACTATGAAATCTGGCAAATGGACGTCAAAACTGCATTCCTTAATGGATATCTTAAAGAAGAGTTGTATATGATGCAACCAGAAGGTTTTGTCGATCCTAAAGGTGCTAGCAAAGTGTGAAAGCTCCAACGATCCATCTATGGACTGGTGCAAGCATCTCGGAGTTGGAATATACGCTTTGATGAGGTGATCAAAGCATATGGTTTTATACAGACTTGCGGTGAAGACTGTATTTACAAGAAAGTGAGTGGGAGCTATGTAGCATTTCTGATATTATATGTGGATGACATATTGTTGATTGGAAATGATATAGAATTTCTGGATAGCATAAAAGGATACTTGAATAAGAATTTTTCAATGAAAGACCTCGGTGAAGCTACTTATATATTGAGCATCCAGATCTATAGGGATAGATCGAGACGCTTAATAGGACTTTCACAAAGCACATACCTTGACAAGATTTTGAAGAAGTTCAAAATGGATCAGTCAAAGAAAGGGTTCTTGCCTGTGTTACAAGGTGTGAAGTTGAGTAAGACTCAAAGCCCGACCACGGCAGAAGATAGAGAAAGAATGAAAGTCATTCCCTATGCCTCAGCCATAGGTTCTATATGAAGTAAATATGCCCTAGAGGCAATAATAAAGTTGTTATTTTATATTTCCTTATTCATGATAAAGGTTTATTATTCATGCTAGAATTGTATTGATCGGAAACCTAAATACATGTGTGAATACATAAACAAACACCGTGTCCCTAGTGAGCCTCTACTTGACTAGCTCGTTGATCAAAGATGGTTATGGTTTCCTAACCATGGACATGAGTTGTCATTTGATAATGGGATCACATCATTAGGAGAATGATGTGATGGACAAGACCCATCTGTTAGCTTAGCATAATGATCGTTCAGTTTTATTGCTATTGCTTTCTTCATGTCAAATACATATTCCTTCGACTATGAGATTATGCAACTCCCGGATGCCGGAGGAATGCCTTATGTGCTATCAAACGTCACAACATAACTAGGTGATTATAAAGATGCTCTACAGGTATCTCCGAAGGTATTTGTTGAGTTGGCATAGATCGAGATTAGGATTTGTCACTCCGAGTATCGGAGAGGTATCTCTGGGCCCCCTCAGTAATACACCTCATAAGCTTGCAAGCAAATGACTAAGGAGTTAGTCACGAGGTGATGTATTACGAAACAAGTAAAGAGACTTGCCGGTAACGAGATTGAACTAGGTATGAAGATACCGACGATCGAATCTCGGGCAAGTAACATACCGATGGACAAAGGGAATTACGTATGTTGTCATAACGGTTCGACCGATAAAGATCTTCGTAGAATATGTAGGAGCCAATATGGGAATCCAGGTTCCGCTATTGGTTATTGACCGGAGAGGTGTCTCGGTCATGTCTACATAGTTCTCGAACCCGTAGGGTCCGCACGCTTAACGTTCGATGACGATATAGTATTATATGAGTTATGTGATTTGGTGACCGAATGTTGTTCGGAGTCCCGGATGAGATCACGGACATGACGAGGAGTCTCGAAATGGTCGAGAGGTAAAGATTGATATATAGGATGATGGTATTCGAACACCGGAAGTGTTTCGGGGGGTACGGGGTACTTATCGGGTCACCGGAAGGGGTTCCGGGCACCCCCGGCAAAAGATATGGGCCTTATGGGCCAAGAGGGGATACACACCAGCCACAAGGGGCTGGTGCGCCCCCCATATGGGCTGGCCTAAGGAGGAGAAGGAAAGGGGAGAAGGGAAAGGTAAGTGTGGATTAGGATTCCCACTTCCTTCTCTCTCCCCCCTCTTTCCTCCCCCCTCCGACAAACATGGCAGGGGGCGGCCAAGGGCAGGAGCCCAAGTAGGATTCAGACCTACTTGGGGCACCCCTTGGCCTCTCTCCTCTCCCTCCCACCTATATATATGAGGAGGGGGGCACCTAGCACACCCCAGACAATTGCCTAGCCGTGTGCGGCGCCCCCCTCCACCGTTTACACCCCCGGTCATATTTTCGTAGTGCTTAGGTGAAGCCCTGCGGAGATCACTTCACCATCACCATCACCACGCCATCGTTCTGACGGAACTCATCTACTACCTCGACGTCTTGCTGGATCAAGAAGGCGAGGGACGTCACCGAGCTGAACGTGTGCAGAACGCGGAGGTGCCGTGCGTTCGGTACTTGATCGGTTGAAGCGCGAAGAAGTTCGACTACATCAACCACATTGTGAAACGCTTCCGCTTAAGGTCTACGAGGGTACGTAGACACACTCTCCCCCTCGTTGCTATGCATCTCCATGGATAGATCATTCCGTGTGCGTAGATTTTTTTTTGTTTTCCATGCAACGATTCCCAACAGTGGCATCATGAGCCAGGTCTATGCGTAGATGATATGCACGAGTAGAACACAAAGAAGTTGTGGGCGGTGATTTTCATACTGCTTACCACCAACATCTTATTTTGATTCGGCAGCATTGTGGGATGAAGCTACATGAGACCGGTTCCACCGACTGACATGCAACTTGTTTTGCATAAAGGTGGCTGGCGGGTGTCTGTTTCTCCTACTTTAGTTGAATCGAATTTGATTGCGGCCGGTCCTTGAAGAAGGTTAAAACAGCAAACTTGATAATTCGTCGTTGTGGTTTTTGCCGTAGGTAAGAACGGTTCTTGCTAGAAGCCCGTAGCAGCCACGTAAAACTTGCAACAACCAAGTAGAGGGCGTCTAACTTGTTTTTGCAGGGCATGTTGTGATGTGATATGGTCAAGACATGATGTGGTATACATTATTGTATGAGATGATCATGTTTTGTAAGTTATCAGCAACCGACAGGAGCCTTATGGTTGTCTCTTTATTGTATGAAATGCAAACGCCATGTAATTGCTTTACTTTATCGCTAAGCGTTAGCAATAGTTGTAGAAGCAATAGTTGGCGAGACGACCACGACGCAACGATGGAGATCAAGGTGTCGAGCCGATGACGATGGAGATCAAGGTGTCGAGCCGATGACGATGGAGATCATGACGATGCTTTGGAGATGGAGATCAAAAGCACGAGATGATGATGGCCATATCATGTCACATATTTTGATTGCATGTGATGTTTATCTTTTATGCATCTTATTTTGCTTAGTACGGCGGTAGCATTATAAGATGATCCCTTCATTAAATTTCAAGATAAAAGTGTTCTCCTTGAGTATGCACCGTTGCTACAGTTCGTCGTGTTGAGACACCACGTGATGATCGGGTGTGATAGACTCTACGTTCACATACAACGGGTGTAAGACAGTTTTGCACATGCAGAATACTTGGGTTAAACTTGACGAGCCTAGCATGTACAGACATGGCCTCGGAACACTGGAGATCGAAAGATCGAACGTGAATCATATAGTAGATATGATCAACATAGAGATGTTCACCATTGATGACTACCCCATCTCACGTGATGATCGGACATGGGTTAGTTGATTTGGATCACGTATCACTTAGATGACTTGAGGGATGTCTATTTAAGTGGGAGTTCTTAAGTAATTTGATTAATTGAACTTAATTTATCATGAACTTAGTCCTGATGGTATTTGCATATCTATGTTGTAGATCAATGGCCCGTGCTACCGTTCCCCTGAATTTTAATGCGTTCCTAGAGAAAGCTAAGGTGAAAGATGATGGTAGCAACTACACAGACTGGGTCCGTAACTTGAGGATTATCCACATTGCTGCACAGAAGAATTATGTCCTTGATGCACTGCTGGGTGACAAGCCCCCTCCCGCTAATCTAGACGCTATGAACGTCTAGCAAACGCGGTCTGATGACTACTCTATAGTTCAGTGTGCCATGCTTTACGGCTTAGAACCGGGACTTCAAATACGCTTTGAACATCATGGAGCATATGAGATGTTCCAAGAGTTGAAGTTAATATTTCAAGCAAATGCCCGGGTTGAGAGATATGAAGTCTCCAACAAGTTCTATAGCTGCAAGATGGAGGAGAATAGTTCTGTCAGTGAACACGTACTCAAAATGTCTGGGTATTATAATTACTTGACTCAGCTGGGAGTTGATCTTCCAGTTGATTGTGTCATTGACAGAGTTCTTCAATCACTGCCACCAAGCTACAAAGGCTTCATAATGAACTATAATATGCAAGGGATGAACAAAACAATTCCCGAGCTCTTCGCAATGCTTAAAGCCACGGAGGTAGAAATCAAGAAGGAGCATCAAGTGTTGATGATTAACAAGACCACTAGTTTCAAGAAAAAGGGCAAGGGAAAGAAAGGGAACTTCAAGAAGAATGGCAAGCAAGTTGCCACTCCCGGGAAGAAGCCCAAAGCTGGACCCAAGCCTGAAACTGAGTGCTTCTACTGCAAAGGGAATGGTCACTGGAAGCGGAACTGCCCCAAGTATTTGGCGGATAAGAAGGATGGCAAAGTGAACAAAGGTATATTTGATGTACATGTTATTGATGTGTACCTTACTAGTTCTCGTAGTAGCGCCTGGGTATTTGATACTGGTTCAGTTGCTCATATTTGTAACTTGAAACAGGAGCTACGAATTAAACGAAGATTGGCTAAGGATGAGGTGACGATGCGCGTCGGCAATGGTTCCAAGGTCGATGTGATCGCCGTCGGCCCGCTACCTCTACATCTACCTTCGGGATTAGTTTTAGACCTGAATAATTGTTATTTGGTGCCAGCGTTGAGCATGAACATTATATCTGGATCTTGTTTAGTGCGAGAGGGTTAGTCATTTAAATCAGAGAATAATGGTTGTTCTATTTATATGAGTAATATCTTTTATGGTCATGCACCCTTGAAGATGATCTATTTTTGTTGAATCTCGATTGTAGTGATACACATATTCATAATATTGATGCCAAAAGATGCAAAGTTGATAATGATAGTGCAACATATTTGTGGCACTACCGTTTAGGTCATATTGGTGCAAAGCGCATGAAGAAACTCCATGCAGATGGGCTTTTGGAATCACTTGATTATGAATCATTTGATACTTGTGAACCATGCCTCATGGGCAAGATGACTAAAACTCCGTTCTCCGGAACAATGGAGCGAGCCAATGACTTATTGCAAATAATACATACCGATGTATGCGGTCCAATGAGTGTTGAGGCACGCGGCGGGTATCGTTATTTTTTGACCTTCACAGATGATTTGAGTAGGTATGGGTATATCTACTTGATGAAACACAAGTCTGAAACATTTGAAAAGTTCAAAGAATTTCAGAGTGAAGTGGAGAATCATCGTAACAAGAAAATAAAGTTTCTACGATCTGATCGTGGAGGCAAATATTTGAGTTATGAGTTTGGCCTTCATTTAAAACAATGTGGAATTGTTTCACAACTCACGCCAACTGGAACACTGTGACGACCCCGGCTTAATCATGCACTAAACATACACGCAAATGCACATGATCAAGCCTAAGGACTCACTTGAAGATATCACAACACATCTCTAAAACATAAATAAAGTCATACAAGCTTTATATTACAAGCCAGGGCCTCGAGGGCTCGAATACATAGCTCGATGGCATACAAGTGTCAGCGGAAGCATCAGTTATCTGGGTACAGATATAGCAGAGTACAGATAGGCCTTTAGAAAGGCGGGGCAAAATAAAATACTACGATCGAAAGGCGTAGGCCTCCTGCCTAGGACCCTCCGAACCTACTCCTGGTCGTCGGTCGGCTCCTCGTAGCAGTACTCGCCGGGAGGGTAGTAGTAGTAGTAGCCGTCGGCGGGGGCAGCTGGCTTAGGGGCTCCGTCATCTGGTTGCGACAAATGGATATGGGGAGAAAAAGAAAGTAAAGCAAACGTGAGTACTCATCCGAAGTACTGAGCAAGCAAGGATCTACACTACATATGCAACATTTTCAAAGGAGGGTTGTATATGTGGACTGGGCTGCAGAAATGCCAGAATAGAGAGGAAGGCCTAGTCCTATCGAAGACTAGCATCTTCAAGCATCTTCATCGGTCTTGCAGCATTAGAAGAGTGCAGATTAACATAATGTAAAGTAGTAGTAATGTCATCAACCTCGCCCAGAGATTCTTCCTCGACTCCCTGCGAGAAGGAAATCCCAGAGCCATACTATCCAGTTATCATCTCAAGTGTCTAGTTCTAGTTGTACCGATTGGGATACAACTCCGAGTGTCCGTTACCGTAGGACAGGCTATCGATAGATTAGTTCTTCCCTGCAGGGGTGCACCAACTTACCCACCACGCTCGCTTAACTCCGGCCGGACACACTTTCCTGGGTCATGCCCGGCCTTGGCCAAACGACACGCCGCAACCCGACCGAATACTTAACAGAGAGGTCAGCACGCCGGACTAACCTATGCGCCCAGGGGTCTTGGGCCATCGCCCCAGGGACTCCTGCGCGTTACGTGCACCGCCGGTGAGCAGACCTAGCAACCCCTTAATACAAGCGCGGTTGCGTTCCCAGTCCAACCCAGCGTGTGTCGCTCCTTGATGACATCCATTAAGCTCCGACTGAAGTATACGACGCAGAACGCCCATACTATGCCCACGTGATGGTTAGTGCTATTAGGCCAGAGGCCCCTCGGATCAAATATCCAAACCGTTAGTGTGTTGGTAGTGCGGTAACGAGCAGAGACTCACGAAAGATGTGACCTCGTCGCCCCGTCTTGAGGACTTGCGGCAAGGGCTAAGAATGCCCGGCCACGCCTCGTGTTCAGCTCTCGGGCACCATCCAGGTCCACCCGACTCCATATCACTCTCATCATAATCTCGTGCGGGTACCCCTCAGGGCCGACCCGTCTTTATCCTGATTAAACAGTGTCAACAATAATGTAAAGGCATCCGTGTGGCTACCATATCAAGAAGGAATCCGAGGCATCACCCTCGTTGGACTCCCACCTGACGTAAACATCAAGGTGAACGGAGGAGGAATCACCCTCGAGGTCCACTCTTGAGGAGTTGCGCGACGGTGTTGTTATCGGGGGTGGTATAGGAGGAATCACCCTCGCTGACCACGTCCGATTAACTAACCTACAAGGTTATCATCAGAAGTGATGACGAGGTATCACCCTCGGCACTCGATAGTAACCCAGTAGTGTCGAGCAACTAAGGGGAAAGTGATGTGCGGTGTCGGGGCCTGGTCTTCGATCCCGTTGCTCGAGTCTTCTGTTAATCCAGCGGGGCAGTCGGGATAAAGTGGGGTCTCTGCTGGGTCTCTACCCAACCTATACTAAACAGTTTAGGATAAGCAGGTAGGTAACAATAGCAGGTTACAATAAACAGACTATGCAGCAGAAATAGGATAACAGCAGCAGCAGTAACTTCTAATGCAAGCATAAGAGAGAAGAGAGTGGGCGATATCGGAATGCACAAAAGGGGGGTGCTTGCCTGGAAGCTCGGCGGCAAGGGCCTGATCGTCAGGAGCGTAGTCGACCTCCGGAGCTACGTCAGTCTCGGGAGCTACGTCGACGTCGGGGTCTATTGAGAGAGAAGAGGGGGAAGAAACATATAAATGCACATCAAACGATGCAATACAGGGCATGCTATGCTAAGATGCAGTGCAGGGTTGCCTAAAGATGCACCTAAGTCATTTGAGTTATTTTAGGATTAACGCGGGATTTATTATCCGGTGATTATGCACTATTCATATACCGGATACGGACGGAAAGTTATGGGTTCTCCTACGTAGGGGGTTCCGGTATCGAAGCAGACAACATGATCAAATTCGTCTCGTCGTTCTGAGCAACTTTCATGTTTTAAGTTTTTCAATCTGAGCTACGGTTTAAAAGTTATGCATTTTCAAAGATTTAAACTATTTTCTGGAATTACTTTTATTTAACAGAAAAGGAATTATGACGTCATCATGAGGTCACCACTACGTCAGCAGTCAACAGGACGCTGACCAGGGTCAAACCTGACATGTGGGCCCCACATGTCAGCCTTTGTTGGTTAACAAAGTTTAAACTTAAACTAAATAGTGTTAATTAGGCAGCTGGCCCCACATGTCATAGACTAATTAACTTAATTAATTTATTTTTATTTATAAAACATTTTAGTTAAATTAAAGGGCGGTGGGGCCCGCGTGTCAGTGGCATAGTGGGCGCCTAGTCAGCACGTTGACTGGTCAAACCAGTCAACGGGGGCCCCTGGGCCCATGGGCAGTGTCACTGGGGGGGTGGCCCCACCATGCCACGTCGGCGGTGGCCGGCGGCACGCCGGCGGCGACGGAAAATGCGGCGGAGGCCTCGGGACCTCGCCGGAAATGCGCTATACTGGGCCGTTTGGCGCGCGGCTGGGCTCGTTCAAACGAGTCAAACGAGCCGCGTCGACTGGTGGTGGTGGCGATGCCGGAGACGCATCGGAGCGGCGACGGCGAGCACAGTGACGGACGGCGGCGTTCGGGCGTGGAGGCAAATGGCGGTACGGCGCGCGCACGAGCTAACTAAGCAACTAGGGAGGGCCTTCTCGTCATGGTGAAGACGGTGGGTAACACCGCGTGACCAAAAGGTCGCCGGAAACGTGCCGGCGACGGGCTCGCACGGCGGCGAGCTCGGATGCGATGGACACGGCGTCTACGCATGTGGAAATAGCAAGGAAGCAGAGGCGAAAGCGGCGAGGCTCACCGAGCAGGCTCACGGAGGCCCGGCGAGAGGCTTAGTAGCTGCAGACGGGCTCGAACTCGTCGGAGTCGCGCCGGAGATGCAGAAGAAGGGCGGAGTTTGATGCGGCCACGGCAGGGCTTCTCCGGCTCCGGCTGGTAGGCGTGGACAACGAGGTCGGCCACGACGCTCCTCCCAGACACAGTAGCGGCCCGCGGGGACGCCGGTGGCCACGAGAACGGCGGAGGGGCGGCGATGGTTGCGCTCGGGCACCGTTGTAATCGAGGGGGAGAGAGCAAGAGAGGAGGGGGAGAGTGAGGCGAGTGACGGAGAGAGGCCAGGGGGGAAGGAACGAGGCCTCAGCCTTATCCCCTCGGCGGCAGGGCGTCGGTGGCCGTCGGCGTGTCCACGCGCGGCCGGCGCGCGCGCGCTCGTCCACGGGCGAGCCGACACGACGAATGAGAGAGAAAGAGAGATGAGCCAGTGGGCTGGATCGGGGCACTGTGCACTTAGGCCTAGTGCACAGTGCCTTATTTTATTTTCTATTTTCTGTCTTCATTTTCTTTATTTTTTTCTGTTTTGTTAATTGTTAGACCACATTTGCACTTTTGTAAAATGTGAGACTTAGCCCAAATATTACATTGCATTATTACCTTTCACCAAAAACTTATTTGGGCAAAGTAGGATTTTATTTGAATTTGATATTATTATAAATGGATTAAAATAATTCTGTTTTAGTGTTGTTTCATGTTGTTTGGGTCATTTAGCTAACTCAATTATCTATGTTTATATTTTTATAATTGCTTCTGGATTATTTATTAGTTAATGAACATTTTTCCAACAGGATTTGAACAACTTCATATTTCACTTTTGAATTTGAGCTGATTTTCAGAATAGAGTTTGAATTGAATGTTTAACCAAAGTGATTAGGCACGGCAAATGGAGATGACTTGGCATACTTAGCAGAGTGTCACAGTGCTTATTACAAGGGGGTGTTACAAACACCACAGCGTAATGGTGTGTCCGAATATCATAACCATACTTTATTAGATATGGTGCGATCTATGATGTCTCTTACCGATTTACCACTATCGTTTTGGGGTTATGCATTAGAGACAGCTGCATTCACGTTAAATAGGGCACCATCTAAATCCGTTGAGATGACACCGTATGAACTGTGATTTGGCAAGAAACCTAAGCTGTCGTTTCTTAAAGTTTGGGGATGCGATGCTTATGTCAAAAGGCTTCAACCAGATAAGCTCGAACCCAAATCGGAGAAGTGTGTCTTCATAGGATACTCTAAAAGAAACTATTGGGTACACCTTCTACCACAGATCCGAAGGCAAGGTCTTTGTTGCTAAGTTTGGGTCCTTTCTAGAGAAGGAGTTTCTCTCGAAAGAAATGAGTGGGAGGAAAGTAGAACTTGATGAGGTAATTGTACCTTCTCTCGAATTGGAGAATAACACATCACAGAAAACCGTTCCCGTGATGCCTACACCAACTAGAGAGGAAGCTAATGATGATGATCATGAAACTTCAGATCAAGTTACTACTGAAGTTCGTAGGTCAACCAAAGCACGATCCGCACCAGAGTGGTACGGTAATCCTGTCCTGGAAGTCATGTTATAAGACCATGGTGAAACTACAAACTATGAAGAAGCTATGATGAGCCCAGATTCCGACAGATGGCTTGAGGCCATGAAATCTGAGATAGGATCCATGTATGAGAACAAAGTATGGACTTTAGTGGACTTGCCCGATGATCGCCAAGCCATTGAGAATAAATGGATCTTCAAGAAGAAGACTGACCACTACAACAGGAACCCCCCTACAGCAACGCAACGATGTGTTGTTGTATGTCCATACAAGCGTTGCTAAGGTCTACACCAACAGATTTAGATGCGTTGTCGTTGGTGGCGTTGCAAAGGTCTACGACAACGTATATCCATGCGTTGGTAAACACCACGAATAAGTGTTGTAAGGTACCAACGTATAGAGGTAGAGCCTAACAACACTTCATATGCGTTGGTGGCGACCCCAAAAAATGGCATTATAACGACTAAAAATATTATCGCATTGCTTGAAATTCAATGGTATTTCATATATCCCCACCCAGTATTTTTGCCAATGCTGATAGTGCATAAGAGACAACATAATAATCATAAATGTTTCATATATTAAAAAAATCGGTTGATTTACATAGAACATGATACAAAAGATTACAAGATACGGAGTATGAAGCTATCTAGTAGTAGTCTGCTTCTTGACCTTGCAATCAACATCTCAGCCATTCTAAAACATCTTGTTTGAAACATCAACCCTGAAAATTACATTGTAAGACCTAATATGAAACTATCTAGTAGCAACTGCCTTCTCGATCTTGCGGTCAACATCTGAGCAATGAATCATCAATTTATCTTGGTAATCTACAACAACAAAGAAGTGAGAGCAGTAAGTACCGTCAAAGTAAATCAGGCTATTAGGACAATATAATTTAAACCAAGAGCAACATACAAAGGCCATGTGATAACTATTCTTGCTATATGAACAATAGTTTTCACCTTTTTTGGTGGTCGTATCAACTTATCAGAATTTTCTCATCTAGCATTAACTCGCATTACCAAGTTTAACACTCAGTTTTTGTTTTATATTCAACATCGGTACTTTGGAGTGTAGCAGGAGCAATATTCTTGAATATCCCAAGCTAAGCAAGAACTATAATAAACATTCATATTGCAAAAAGAATGAGCAATAATAAATTGTTGCTCAACCAAACAATATAGAAATGAGCATACCTTATATGTAGTTGGACGTTTGTTTGATGCTTGTGTCTCCATATAATAGAGAAAGCTTCACTTCAGATACAATACGTTGCTTCCCTGAACACATTAGTTTAAGTATCACTTCTCTGAACACATTAGTTGAGAAAGCAAGCACCAGAACAGAACAATCGTTCCATCAGCCTAAATACGTCATCACATATGATATATCATAATTTGTCCGAAACACCTTTTACAGTCACAACATAGCACTAAACTCTTTATTAGACAGAAAAAGAGCACTGACTTACACTGTTCAACCATCCTTGATCTTTCCTTCTTATGAACATATTAGCCATATGTTAATTGAGTTAAACACCTTAAATATAAGAGAATCCTTCATTGCAAATGTAGATCTGCAGTCTAAAAAATACATATAAATGCAGAGATTTGAGAATTACCAGAAGTACTTGAAATTGAGAGAAAATAACTTGCACTAAGCTAAATTTAGATGTAACTGTATTAAATGTTAACAAGTGTGTTTTCTCTTGACTCTGATTTATACAGATGATTGCCAATAATAATAATATGAATAGTAAATACATAAAAAAATTCAACAAAATTTTAAAACAATATTTCAGATTATGTCACGTAAATCACCTACAACTTTCAAGCCTATGGGAATCATAGAGTCGTACCTCTCTCTGCAAAAGTAGCCCGCGATATATGCCCTGATCTTTTATGTAGGAAATTTTGGTACTGCAAAGAATTATGAACTCTTTTCATAAGCACGTGCCAGCACATTTAAGTTTTACAAATCTAAATCAAAGGATGATAAGACAAAAGCACTAGCTAGTATTATCATTCAGAACCTTAAGGGTTACATGTTAAGAGGAAGAACAAACACACAAATGTTGCCTGCATTAAGTATTATACAATAAAGAGAAATATTAGGACAAAGAGATACATATGGGGCTTATTCATATAGTTTTACAAAGCATGTGAAAAGGAAACTATAAGGATTTGACACAGTACTCAGTGGTGGGGCCACCGCCTGGCGACCCTGGGAAGGTGCCAGGGCTCTGCCTAGCAACCACCGTTGCACTTGCACAAATAAACTAGAAAGTGGTCAGAAGTTTTATGGGCAAATGGTTGTCAACCAGGGGCCTTATTGCTCATGCCCAGGCCATACTTATGATCTGGCTCTGCCACTGACAGTACTGATAAAAAGATATTCATATTCTCTCCCAGAGATAGTCATGATGTCATAGACAATATATATAGTGCAAACCTTTTAACCGATACTATAATGTTTTTTGATAACTAGTCATAATCTCGCAGCTAGCATATCCGAAGATACTATCAGCTTATTTAGTTAACTGATTTACAGGGATGATCTTCACAAAAATTATATTGATTAATTATCCACGCGCTAGCAGCAAGAAAAATTTAAACCTAATGCATCACGGTAAGGAACTATTGGTAAGAATGGGAAGCAATCATTCTTTCCTGAATTAACACATACATACAGGTGGTGAATCACTCAATCATACAAGCAAATAGATCATCCCGAATAGAGACAACTTTCATGCGTACAACTAAATCACAAATTCAAAGATGCAAGCCCGAAACTGAAATTGAAAGCTGACTGAAGTGGGATTGTTGGGCCTCCATCATGGTCACTCACCATGATGGGTTGTTGTCCAGCCGTTGCATTGGCCGGCAAGGATTAGGCATGGCACGATGGCCATGCCACACAATCCGCCAGAGAGGGTAAGAGCAGAGGGAGGAGTGCTGAACCGTCACGTCCGAGTCGAGGTAGCGGAGGTGGAGCAGCACCGTGGAGCCCTAGCCGGCACCCGTGTGTGCGGAGGCACGGAGGTTATTAGGCCGACAAAGTAGAGGCGCAGGAGGAGCGCCAGTGACCCGTAGCGCCTAGGGTTTCTGCGGTGGCGCGTGCAGAGACGTGGACGCCACAATGGTGGGAACTCAGAGGAGAATGGTGGGGGGATGGGCCGGTTAGGGGTGGTGCAGGGGGCATCGGAGCTCCTTGGAATCGATGGCGGCGGTGGCTCTTGTGGTGATGGATCTCAGGTGAAACCTTGAGAGATCTGAATCAAGGGGAGAGAGGTGGTGGAGAGAAAAGGTTTGAATTTTTTTCACGCTTGGTTGCCTGATAATACAGTGGAGGTGGGCACCCCTTCGTGGAGAGGTGGAAGTTCTTTTAGGGACGAGGGAGGTGGGAGTTTTTTTTTACTCAACAACATATATGTTGTCTTCGTTGCTAGATATCCGTTGCTATAGGTGGGTTTTTGTTGTAGTGGATGCTGATGGTAATGTTACTGTCTACAAAGCTCGACTTGTCGCAAAAGGTTTTCGACAAGTTCAAGGGGTTGACTACGATGAGACTTTCTCACCCGTAGCGATGCTTAAGTCCGTCCGAATCATGTTAGCAATTGCCGCATTTTATGATTATGAAATCTGGCAAATGGACGTCAAAACTGCATTCCTCAATGGATTTCTTAAAGAAGAATTGTATATGATGCAACCAGAAGGTTTTGTCAATCCTAAAGGTGCTAACAAAGTGTGCAAGCTCCAGTGATCCATCTATGGACTGGTGCAAGCATCTCGGAGTTGGAATATACGCTTTGATGAGGTGATCAAAGCATATGGTTTTATACAGACTTACGGTGAAGCCTGTATTTACAATAAAGTGAGTGGGAGCTCTGTAGCATTTCTGATATTATATGTGGATGACATATTGTTGATTGGAAATGATATAGAATTTCTGGATAGCATGAAAGGATACTTGAATAAGAATTTTTCAATGAAAGACCTCGGTTGAAGCTACTTACATATTGGGCATCAAGATCTATAGAGATAGATCAAGACGCTTGATAAGACTTTCAATGAGTACATACCTTGACAAGATTTTGAAGGAGTTCAAAATGGGTCAGCCAAAGAAAG
The DNA here is from genome assembly GCA_011799875.1 of Thinopyrum elongatum. Lineage (NCBI taxonomy): Eukaryota > Viridiplantae > Streptophyta > Magnoliopsida > Poales > Poaceae > Thinopyrum > Thinopyrum elongatum. Next base: position 83,662,243 of record CM022302.1, on the reverse strand, counting down.
AGTTCTTGCTTGTATTGTAAGGTGTGAAGTTGAGTAAGACTCAAAGCCCGACCATGGCAGAAGATAGAGAGAGAATGAAAGTCATTCCCTATGCCTCAGCCATAGGTTCTATAAAGTATGACATGCTATGTACCAGACCTATTGTATACTTTGCCATGAGTTTGGCAAGGGGGTACAATAGTGATCCAGGAGTGGATCACTGGACAGTGGTCAAAATTATCCTTAGGTGGCTTAAAAGGACTAAGGAAATGTTTCTCGGTTATGGAGGTGATAAAGAGTTCGTCGCAAAGGGTTACGTCGATGCAGGCTTTGACACTAATCCAGATGACTCTAAGTCTCAATCTGGATATGTATTGAATGTGGGAGCAAATTAGCAAGAGTAGCTCCATGCAGAGCATTGTAGACATAGAAATTTGCAAAATGCATACGGATCTGAATGTGGCAGACCCGTTGACTAAACTTCTCTCACAAACAAAACATGCACACCTTAGTACTCTTTGGGTGTTAATCACATGGCGATGTGAGCTAGATTATTGAGTCTAGTAAACCCTTTGGGTGTTGGTCACATGGCGATGTGAACTATTGGTGTTAATCACATGGCGGTGTGAACTAGATTATTGACTCTAATGCAAGTGGGAGACTGAAGGAAATATGCCCTAGAGGCAATAATAAAGTTGTTATTTTATATTTCCTTATTCATGATAAAGGTTTATTATTCATGCTAGAATTGTATTGATCGGAAACCTAAATACATGTGTGAATACATAAACAAACACCGTGTCCCTAGTGAGCCTCTACTTGACTAGCTCGTTGATCAAAGATGGTTATGGTTTCCTAAAAATGGACATGAGTTGTCATTTGATAACGGGATCACATCATTAGGAGAATGATGTGATGGACAAGACCCATCCGTTAGCTTAGCATAATGATCGTTCAGTTTTATTGCTATTGCTTTCTTCATGTCAAATACATATTCCTTCGACTATGAGATTATGCAACTCCTGGATACCGGAGGAATGCCTTGTGTGCTATCAAATGTCACAACGTAACTGGGTGATTATAAAGATGCTCTACAGGTATCTCCAAAGGTATTTGTTGAGTTGGCATAGATCGAGATTAGGATTTGTCACTCCGAGTATCGGAGAGGTATCTCTGGGCCCTCTCGGTAATACACATCATAAGCTTGCAAGCAAACGACTAAGGAGTTAGTCACGAGGTGATGTATTACGGAACGAGTAAATAGACTTGCCGGTAACAAGATTGAACTAGGTATGTGATGCGGCTTGAAGCGACGTCGGTATTTCCCCAAAAAGGAAGGGATGATGCAGCACAACGGCGGTAGGTATTTCCCTCAGTGATGAAACCAAGGTTATCGAACCAGTAGGAGAACCAAGCAACACTACGTAAACAGCACCTGCACACAAATAACAAATACTCGCAACCCGACGTGTAAAAGGGGTTGTCAATCCCTTTCGGGCAACGGCGCCAAAAATTGGCAAACGGACGTGAGAGAGTAGTAAATATTGATAGATCGAACGCCAAATAAAATAAAGTGCAGCAAGGTATTTTTGTATTTTTGGTTTAATAGATCTGAAAATAAAAGTTGCAAATAAAGAAAAGAGCGAATAGCAAAACAGATCTTGAAAGCAAATATATTGGAAAAGAGACCCGGGGGCCGTAGGTTTCACTAGTGGCTTCTCTCGAGAAAAATAGCAAACGGTGGGTGAACAAATTACTGTTGGGCAATTGATAGAACTTCAAATAATCATGACGATATCCAGGCAATGATCATTATATAGGCATCACGTCCAAGATTAGTAGACCGACTCCTGCCTGCATCTACTACTATTACTCCACACATCGACCACTATCCAGCATGCATCTAGTGTATTAAGTTCATGGAGAAACGGAGTAATGCAATAAGAACGATGACATGATGTAGACAAGATCTATTTATGTAGAAATAGACCCCATCATTTTATCCTTAGTAGCAACGATACATACGTGTCGGTTCCCCTTCTGTCACTGGGATCAAGCACCGTAAGATCGAACCCACTACAAAGCACCTCTTCCCATTGCAAGATAAATAGATCAAGTTGGCCAAACAAAACCCAAATATCAGAGAAGAAATATGAGGCTATAAGCAATCATGCATATAAGAGATCAAAGAAGACTCAAATAACTTTCATGGATAAAAAGATAGATCTGATCATAAACTCAAAGTTCATTGGATCCCAACAAACACACCGCAAAAAGAGTTACATCATATGGATCTCCAAGAGACCATTGTATTGAGAATCAAACGAGAGAGAGAAAGCCATCTAGCTACTAACTACGGACCCGTAGGTCTACAAAGAACTACTCACGCATCATCGGAGATGCACCAATGGAAGTGGTGAACCCCTCCATGATGGTGTCTAGATTGGATCTGGTGGTTCTGGACTCTGCGGCGGCCGGAATTGATTTTCGTCGACTCCCCTAGGGTTTCTGGAATATTGGGGTATTTATAGAGCAAAGAGGCGGTTCGGGGGGGCACCCGAGGTGGGCACAACCCACCAGGGCGCGCCTGGGCCTCCAGGCGCGCCCTAGTGGGTTGTGCTCCCCTCGGAGCACCCCCCAGGCGCTTCTCCGGCCCACTAGATGTCTTCTGGTCCAAAAAAAATCCACAAAAAGTTTCGCTGCGTTTGGACTCCATTTGGTATTGATTTCCTGCGATGTAAAAAACATGCAAAAAACAGCAACTGGCACTTGGCACTATGTCAATAGGTTAGTACCAAAAAATGATATAAAATGATTGTAAAACATCCAAAAATGATAATATAACAACATGGAACAATAAAAAATTATAGATACGTTGGAGGCGTATCAGCATCCCCAAGCTTAATTCCTGCTCGTCCTCGAGTAGGTAAATGATAAAAACAGAATTTTTGATGTGGAATGCTGCCTAACATGTCATATCATATTCTTTATTTTATAGCATGGACATTTGGACTTTTATATGGTTCAAAGCAATAGTCTAGTTTTGACATGATGACTTAAATACTCAAGCATATCAACAAGCAACTATGTCTTTCAAAATATCAATGCTAAAATAAGTTATCCATAGCCCATCATGTTCAACCATTGATCCATTCATGAAACACACTCGTATATTAACTACACCCAATGCTCAAGTACGATCATAGTGCCTCCTAGTTGGTGCTTTATAAGAGAAGATGGAGACTCAAATTAAAAATAAAAATTGCATAAAGTAAAGAAAGGCCCTTCGTAGAGGGAAGTAGGGATTTGTAGAGGTGTCAGAGCTCAAAGCGAAAAACTTAGAGATAAAAAAACATTTTGGGAGGTGTGCTTTTCCCACCAACGAAAATGACTTAGAGTTCCCAACACTTTCCATGCTAGATATATCATAGGTGGTTCCCAAACAGAAAATAAAGTTTATTCCTTTTTCCACCATTTCTTTCACTTTCCATGGCTAGCCGTATCCACGGGTGCCCACCATACCAACACTTTCCAAGGAATTTATTATTTGACAACATAAAGTAAATTCATTTTTCATTTCGGGACTGGGCATCCCTAATACCTTTGTCTTACTCTCGTGCAATGACAAGTGAATAAACACTCATCGTGAGAATAACACATCTAGCATGGAAAATATTAGCCACCCCTCACCGCCTCGTGAGCGGTACGAACACACAAAAGAGAAATTTATTTTGAAAATTAGAGATGACACATGCAAATTTGCTTAGAACGGCAAAATAATACCGCATATAGGTAGATATAGTGGACTCATATGGCAAAACTGGTTTAAAGGGTTTGGATGCACAAGTAGTGATCATACTTAGTGCAAAATGAAGGCTAGCAAAAGATTGAGAAGCGACCAACCAAAAAAAGAATAATCTCATAAGCGAGCATTAAGCATAATTAACACCGAATAATGCACCACAAGTAGGATATAATTTCATTGCATGACTATTGACTTTCGTGCTTGCATAGGGAATCACAAACCTTAACACCTATATTCTTACTAAAGCACAATTACTCATCAACATAACTCACATATCACATCATCATATCTCAAAACTATTACAAGGAATCAAGTTTATTTTGTCCAATGATCTTCATGAAAGTTTTTATTATATCCTTCTTGGATATCTATCACTTTGGGACTAATTTTCATGTGTTGCTTTTGATAAGCTCAAACAAATATAAGTGAAGATCATGAGCATAATATTTCTTTCTCTCAAATTAATTTAAGTGAAGCAAGAGAGAATTTCTTAAAAAAAATTACTAACTCCCAAATAAATCTAAGTGAAGCATGAGAGAATTTCTTCAAAAATAACAATGCACGCCGTGCTCAAAAAGATATAAGTGAAGCACTAGAGCAAATCCATAGCTCATAAAAATTTAAGTGAAGCATAGAGAGCAATTCTAACAAGTCATGTCATAATTTTGGCTCTCTCAAATAGGTGTGTCCAGCAAGGATTCATAACTTAGAACATAAAGCAAAACAAGCAAAGACTCATATCATACAAGACGCTCCAAGCAAAACTCATAGTATGTGACGAATAAAAATATAGCTTCGAGTAAAATACCGATGGTCGTTAGAAGAAAGAGAGGATGCCACTCGGGGCATCCCCAAGCTTAGTTGCTTGCTTCTCTTTGGATAATAGCTTGGGATGCCATGGGCATCCCCAAGCTTAGGCTCTTCTTACTCCTTATTCCTTCATCCATCGTAAGATAACCCAAAACTTGAAAACTTCAATCACACAAAACTCAACAAAACCTTCGTGAGATCCGTTAGTATAAGAAAGCAAATCACTACTATAAGTACTGTAGCAAACCAATTCATATTTTATTTTTGCATTATATCTACTGTATTCCAACTTTTCTATGGCAAAAACTCATCAAAGAAAACCATAGAATCATCAAAACAAGCACACAATGCAAAGAAAACAGAATCTGTCTAAAACAGAACAGTCTATAGAAATATGAATATTTTGAATACTTCTTAAACTCCAAAAATTCTGAAAAATTAGGACAACAGAGGCAATTTGTATATAAATCTTGTGTAAAAACATTCAGAATTTTTCGTCTCTGCTATGAATTTTCAAAATTGTTTTACTGGACGCAAAAGTTTCTGTTTTCCAACAAGATCAAATCAACTATCACCCAAATCAATCCTAAAGGCTTTACTTGGCACAAACACTAATTAAAACACAAAAAACACAATTATAACAGTAGCATAATTGTGCAAACACTCAAGAACAGAAAGCAAAAAGATACAAGTTGGGTTGCCTCCCAACGAGCGCTATCGTTTTACGCCCTTAGCTAGGCATAAGATTTTATTGATGCTCACTTGAAAGATAATAATGAAAACACAAAGAGAGCATCATAAAACATGTGACAAACATATTTAAGTCTAACATATTTCCGATGCATAGGAATTTTATAGGAAAACAAATTAGCAAGACAAGCAAGATCTAGCATATGCATGGAAGAAAACAATAGCAATCTCAACATGAAGAGAGGTAATTTAGTAACATGAAAATTTCTACAACCATATTTCCCTCTCTCATAATAATTACATGTGGGACCATATTCAAAATCAACAATATAACTATCACGTAACATATTCTCTACATGATCCACATGCATGCAAAGTTGACACTCTTCCAAAATAGTGGGATTATCATTAAATAAAGTCATGACCTCTCCAAGCCCACTTTTATCAAAAATTTCATAAGATTGAACACTCTCCAAATATGTGGGATTATTTTTACCTAAAGTTGACACTCTTCCAAACCCACTTTCGATATTATTGTAAACATTATTATCAATAACATATTCATCATGAGGCTTAAATAAATTTTCAAGATCATAAGAAGAATCACCCCAATCATGATCATTGCAATAAGTAGTGGACATATCAAATCTAGCATCCCCAAGCTTGGGGTTTTGCATATTATTAGCACAATTGACATTAATAGAATTTATAATAACATCATTGCAATCATGCTTTTCATTCAAGGAGCTATCATGAACCACTTTATAAATTCCTTCGTTTAACACTTCATCACAATTTTCAGATTCATAAATCTCAAGCAAAACTTCATAAAGATAATCTAGTGAACTCAATTCACTAGCAATTGGTTCATCATAATTGGATCTTTTGAAAAGATTAGCAAGTGGATGAGGATCCATAACAATAGAATTTTAGCAAGCGAAGATGCAAGCAAATAGAAGGCACATGGCAACACAAGCAAACATGAAATCTAACGAGAAAAAGGCGAACGAAAAAGAGGGCGAATAAAACGACAAATTTTTGTGAAGTGGGGGAGATGAAAACGAGAGGCAAATGGCAAATAATGTAAATTGCAAGGAGATGAGATTTGTGATTAGGAACCTGGTAGATGTTGATGATGTCTCCCCGTCAACGGCGCCAGAAATTCCTTTTGATGCGGCTTGAAGCTACGTCGGTATTTCCCCAAAGAGGAAGGGATGATGCAGCACAGCAGCGGTAGGTATTTCCCTTAGTGATGAAACCAAGGTTATCGAACCAGTAGGAGAACCAAGCAACACTACGTAAACAACACCTGCACACAAATAACAAATACTCGCAACCCGACGTGTAAAAGGGGTTGTCCATCCCTTTCGGGCAACGGCGCCAAAAATTGGCAAACGGACGTGACAGAGTAGTAAATATTGATAGATCGAATGCCAAATAAAATAAAGTGCAGCAAGGTATTTTTGTATTTTTGGTTTAATAGATCTGAAAATAAAAGTTGCAAATAAAGAAAAGAGCGAATAGCAAAACAGATCTTGAAAGCAAATATATTGGAAAAGAGACCCGGGGGCCGTAGGTTTCACTAGTGGCTTCTCTCGAGAAAAATAGCAAACGGTGGGTGAACAAATTACTGTTGGGCAATTGATAGAACTTCAAATAATCATGACGATATCCAGGCAATGATCATTATATAGGCATCACGTCCAAGATTAGTAGATCGACTCCTGCCTGCATCTACTACTATTACTCCACACATCGACCGCTATCCAGCATGCATCTAGTGTATTAAGTTCATGGAGAAACGGAGTAATGCAATAAGAATGATGACATGATGTAGACAAGATCTATTTATGTAGAAATAGACCCCATCATTTTATCCTTAGTAGCAACGATACATACGTGTCGGTTCCCCTTCTATCACTGGGATCAAGCACCGTAAGATCAAACCCACTACAAAGCACCTCTTCCCATTGCAAGATAAATAGATCAAGTTGGCCAAACAAAACCCAAATATCGGAGAAGAAATACGAGGCTATAAGCAATCATGCATATAAGAGATCAAAGAAGACTCAAATAAATTTCATGGATAAAAAGATAGATCTGATCATAAACTCAAAGTTCATCGGATCCCAACAAACACACCGCAACAAGAGTTACATCATATGGATCTCCAAGAGACCATTGTATTGAGAATCAAACGAGAGAGAGAAAGCCATCTAGCTACTAACTACGGACCCGTAGGTCTACAAAGAACTACTCACGCATCATCGGAGAGGCACCAATGGAAGTGGTGAACCCCTCCATGATAGTGTCTAGATTGGATCTGGTGGTTCTGGACTCTGCGGCGGCTGGAATTGATTTTCGTCGACTCCCCTAGGGTTTCTGGAATATTGGGGTATTTATAGAGCAAAGAGGCGGTTCGGGGGGCACCCGAGGTGGGCACAACACACCAGGGCGCGCCTGGGCCTCCAGGCGCGCCCTGGTGGGTTGTGCTCCCCTCGGAGCACCCCCCAGGCGCTTCTCCGGCCCACTGGATGTCTTCTGGTCCAAAAAAATCCACAAAAAGTTCCGCTGCGTTTGGACTCCATTTGGTAATGACTTCCTGCGATGTAAAAAACATGCAAAAAACAGCAACTGGCACTTGGCACTATGTCAATAGGTTAGTACCAAAAAGTGATATAAAATGATTATAAAATGATTGTAAAACATCCAAGAATGATAATATAACAGCATGGAACAATAAAAAATTATAGATACGTTGGAGACGTATCAGTATGAAGATACCGACGACCGAATCTCGGGCAAGTAACATACCGATGGACAAAGGGAATTACGTATGTTGTCATAATAGTTCGACCGATAAATGACGAGGAGTCTCGAAATGGTCGAGAGGTAAAGATTGATATATAGGACAATGGTATTCGGACACCGGAAGTGTTTCGGGGGGTACCGGGTACTTATCGGGTCACCGGAAGGGGGTCCGGGCACCCCCAGCAAAAGATATGGGCCTTATGGGCCAAGAGGGGAAACGCACCAGCCACAAGGGGCTGGTGCGCCCCCCATATGGGCCGGCCTAAGGAGGAGAAGGAAAGGGGAGAAGGGAAAGGTAAGTGTGGATTAGGATTCCCACTTCCTTCCCTCTCCCCCCCCTCTTTCCTTCGCTCTCCGACAAACATGGCAGGGGGGCGCGGCCAAGGGTAGGAGCCCAAGTAGGATTCGGACCTACTTGGGGCGCCTGTTGGCCTCTCCTCTCTCCCTCCCACCTATATATATGAGGAGGGGGGCGCCTAGCACACCCTAGACAATTGCCTAGCCGTGTGCGGCGCCCCCCTCCACCGTTTACACCCCCGGTCATATTTTCGTAGTGCTTAGGCGAAGCCCTGCGGAGATCACTTCACCATCACCATCACCACACCATCGTGCTGACGGAACTCATCTACTATCTCGACGTCTTGCTGGATCAAGAAGGCGAGGGACGTCACCGAGCTGAACGTGTGCAGAACGCGGAGGTGCCGTGCGTTTGGTACTTGATCGGTTGAAGCGCGAAGAAGTTCGACTACATCAACATCATTGCGTGTGCGTAGAATTTTTTTTTGTTTTCCACGCAACGATTCCCAACACTATAAAGTATGCCATGCTGTGTACCAGACCTATTGTGGGCCTTGCCAATAAGTTTGGAAAGAGGGTACAAAAGTGATCCAGGAGTGGACCACTGGACAGCGGTCAAAATTATCCTTAGGTGCCTTAAAGAGGACTAAGGAAATGTTTCTCGGTTATAGAGGTAATAAAGAGTTCATCGTAAAGGGTTACGTCGATGCAAGCTTTAATGCAGATTCGGATGACTCTGAGTCTCAATCTGAATACATGTTGAAAGTGGGAGCAATTAGCTAGAGTAGCTCCATACAGAGCTTTGTAGACATGGATATTTGCAAAATACATACGGATCTGAATGTGACAGACCCGTTGACTAAACTTCTCTCACAAGCAAACATGATCACTCCTTAGTACTCTTTGGGTGTTAATCACATGGCGATGTGAACTAGATTATTGATTCTAGTAAACTCTTTGGGTGTTGGTCACATGGCGATGTGAACTATGGGTGTTAAATCACATGGTGATGTGAACTAGATTATTGACTCTAGTGCAAGTGGGAGACTGAAGGAAATATGCCCTAGAGGCAATAATAAAGTTGTTATTTTATATTGCCTTATTCATGATAAAGGTTTATTATTCATGCTAGAATTGTATTGATCGGAAACCTAAATACATGTGTGAATACATAAACAAATATTGTGTCCCTAGTAAGCCTCTACTAGACTAGCTCGTTGATCAAAGATGGTTAAGGTTTCCTAACCATGGACATGTGTTGTCATTTGATAACGGGATCACATCATTAGGAGAATGATGTGATGGACAAGACCCATCCATTATCTTAGCATAATGATCATTCAGTTTTATTGCTATTGCTTTCTTCATGTCAAATACATATTCCTTCGACTATGAGATTATGCAACTCCCGGATACCGGAGGAATGCCTTGTGTGCTATCAAACGTCACAACGTAACTGGGTGATTATAAAGATGCTCTACAGGTATCTCCGAAGGTATTTGTTGAGTTGGCATAGATCGAGATTAGGATTTGTCACTCTGAGTATCGAAGAGGTATCTCTGGGCCCTCTCGGTAATACACATCATAAGCTTGCAAGCAATCGACTAAGGAGTTAGTCACGAGGTGATGTATTACGGAACGAGTAAAGAGACTTGCCGGTAACGAGATTGAACTAGGTATGAGGATACCGACGATCGAATCTCGGGCAAGTAACATACCGATGGACAAAGGGAATTACGTATGTTGTCATAACGGTTCGACCCATAAAGATCTTCGTAGAATATGTAGGAGCCAATAAGGGCATCCAGGTTTCACTATTGGTTATTGACCGGAGAGGTGTCTCGGTCATGTCTACATAGTTCTTAAACCTGTAGGGTCCGCACGCTTAACGTTCGATGACGATATAGTATTATATGAGTTATGTGATTTGGTGACCGAATGTTGTTCGGAGTCCCGGATGAGATCACGGACATGACGAGGAGTCTCGAAATGGTCGAGAGGTAAAGATTGATATATAGGACGATGGTATTCGGACATCAGAAGTGTTTTGGAGGGTACCGGGTACTTATCGGGTCACCGGAAGGGGTTCCGGGCACCCCCGGCAAAAGATATGGGCCTTATGGGCAAGAGGGGAAACGCACCAGCCACAAGGGGCTGGTGCGCCCCCCATATGGGCCGGCCTAAGGAGGAGAAGGAAAGGGGAGAAGGGAAAGGTAAGTGTGGATTAGGATTCCCACTTCCTTCCCTCTCCCCCCCTCTTTCCTTCCCCCTCCGACAAACATGGCAGGGGGGCGCGGCCAAGGGCAGGAGCCCAAGTAGGATTCAGACCTACTTTGGGCGCCCCTTGGCCTCTCCCCTCTCCCTCCCACCTATGTATATGAGGAGGGGGCGCCTAGCACACCCCAGACAATTGCCTAGCCGTGTGCGGCGCCCCCTCCACCGTTTACACCCCCGGTCATATTTTCGTAGTGCTTAGACGAAGCCCTGCGGCGATCACTTCACCATCACCGTCATCATGCCGTCGTGCTGACGGAAATCATCTACTACCTCGACGTCTTGCTGGATCAAGAATGCGAGGGACGTCACCGAGCTGAACGTGTGCAGAACGCGGAGGTGCCGTGCGTTCGATACTTGATCGGTTGAAGCGCGAAGAAGTTCGACTACATCAACCGCGTTGTGAAACGCTTCCGCTTACGGTCTACGAGGGTACGTAGACACACTCTCCCCCTCGTTGCTATGCATCTCCATGGGTAGATCATTGCGTGTGCGTAGATTTTTTTCATGCAACGATTCCCAACACCATAGTCCCTCAATATAAAATTGTTTTACAAAGTACGAAGGGAGTAAATGTGTAATGGGCCATGGACTCATGGGCCGACCGGCCTGACGGGTGACACCCTTTTTTATGCGAAACGACCCTTCTGGGAAAACCCTATTCGCCGCATGTCGGTGATTCGCAAAAAAGCAAGCATGCGGAGACAAGACATGGGACGGCCCACTTCAGCTTTACATTGTGCGGCTAACAGTTTTGGGAACATTCTACAAGGTTCTCTGAACCGGGTTTTTTCCTGTGTTATTTCTTTTCAGGGTTTTTCGGTTTTCATTTGGTTTTTTCCTTTTTACTTTTCTCTGATTATTTTTAGAAAAGTTTATAATTACAAAAATTGTTCAACATTTGAAAAAATGTTCGCATTTTTAAATTCTGTTCTCAAATTCAATAATTGTTTAGGACTTTCAAATTGTTCTTGTTTTAAAAAATTGTTCACAAATTCAACAAATGTTCATATTTTTTTTTTACAAATTCAATAACTGTTTGGGAATTTCAATAATTGTTCACGTTTTCAAAGTTTGTTCATGTTTTTAAAATCTGTTCACAAATTCAAAATGTGTTTGGTGAATTTCAAAAAAAGTTCACATTTTACAAATAATTGTTCGTAAGTTTGGAAAATGATCATCTTTTCAAATTATGTTTTTTCCAAAAATTGTTCTAAATTACCAAAAAATATTTGGAGTTTTATAAAAAATTTATTTAAATTTCAAATTGTTTTCACATTTCTTTCTTCATAAAACTGTATGTGTTTTCCATATTATTTTCAAATAATTCAGAAATCTATACAAAACCCTTTCCTACAGTGAATACACTGTTACACACACTTCTTAAAAGTTTTGCGATGCCATATGTCACTAGTAGCTGTTCGCTGTAGTGGCTAGCATCACTGGTAGACTATTTGGGAGTTATGACTTCGATTCCCTCCTACAACTTTTTCTTTTAGGATTTTTGTTGCGCTAGCTTTTTTTTAGGGATTCCCTCCTATATCTTTCTTTATGATGATACCATCCTCATCTTAATTTCCTATTCCACTCTTATGGAATAGAGTACCGGTATTTTACCGGAATCCATACATAAATTGTATTCCCTTTTTATTTCATACCTCTTTTCCCAATCTCACTTCTACTGCTTATTTGAATGTTTATGTGACCCGTAGAAAGTTGGTTATATAATACATACATAATTGTATGGATAACTATAAGAAAAAGGAAGGGAAGCTTCGTTGCCTTGGAGTGGGCCGGCCCAGTCGCGGCGCCCCCTGTGCGTCGGCGCGCTATTGGACGCAACAAGTTTCAAAGGCTTGTCTCAAAAAAAAAAAAAGTTTCAAAGGCGAAAACGTAGTCCATCCTCCCCTGTTTTTCTGCTACCTCCGGCGGCGGGTCCTCGCCAGTAGCGGACTTGCCGGCGGCGAGCTGAGGTGAGTCGACGATCCCAGCAATGCATCCATCGTCCCTATCCCATACCATCCCACTCTTTCCACCCCTTGCGTCTTTGACCCTGCGTCTTTTGATGGTTTCCTTTGCCTCGCACCTTTCAGCACCGACGAAGTAAGCCACCTGTTCGACGGAATGCCTCCCGGCGAAAAGGACGAGAATGCGCCGCCGGCGAGCGGCTCCGACCTCATAGGAGCTCTCCCTGATCATATTCTCCACCATCTGCTCTCCTTCCTCCCAGTGCAGGCGGCGGTGCAGACGTGCGTGCTCGCCCGGCGCTGGCGCCACCTCTGGCGGTCTACCACGGGCCTGCGAATCGTCGGCCTTGATGGTGCCGAGTCTGCCGAAGACCTCTGTGTGTTGGTGAACCATGTGCTGATCCTGCGTGAGCACACCGACCTAGACACTGTTGAGATGATATTCGATGAATGCTCGGACGATGACGAGGTCTATGTGAAACTATGGACCAGTTTTGCTATCATGTCCAAAGTCCGTGCGCTCACCCTTCATGTCCAAGCCCCTCCATATCTATGGTTCGACGCCCTGGCTCTTGTCTCTCGGCATCTGAGAACATTAGATCTGGAAGGTCTATGCGTACAACTGAGCTTTCTTGATTTTGCTGGCTGCCCAGCACTGGAGGATCTGAAGATGAACCTTTGTGACATTCTTGTTGTGAAGATATCGTCCTGTTCCCTGAAGCATTTGAGCATTACTAAGTGCTGCTCCGATTGCCATCTCCATGTTTCTACTCCAGGCCTTGTCTCTCTGAAACTAGATGACTTTACCGGCACAACTCCTTTTCTTGAAAACATGGCGTTGTTAGAGACAGCGTATGTTTATCTTGGCGATTCCTGTGAAGATTTCTGTTTGAATTACGACTCTGGTGTTTACTGTGGAGCTAGTAATATTACATGTGAGAAGTGTGATCTTTTTAATGACAATTGTGGAAGCGATCTTGTGCTTCTAGGTGGTATCTCTAGTGCTAAACATCTGAAGTTGATATCTGAATTTGGAAAGGTATGGCACTCAGTCTTTAACACCTTTAGGTCATCCCTTTTCTGATGTTGCACTATCTATTCTGTTGTCAAACATAGGCAATAAATGGATTACATATGCATCACCACCGATTTGGGTTCTTAAATCATGATCTCGCTTCTCAGTCATGGTTACTTGATTTGCTTACTTTTTGTATTTTCTTTCCAGTTCATTTTCTCAAGAGATTTGAAATACTGCCCTACGTTTAGTAAGTTAAAGACATTATTACTCAATGAGTATTGGTGCGAGGCTCCTGGCTTGGATCCACTAGCTTGCATTCTGAAAAACTCACCAGTTCTAGAGAAGCTCACTCTTCAACTTTTTTCCAAGGTATAAATCCTCTTAATGGACAATTGCCGCACTGCTAAAGTTATTATCGACTATTAATCTTGCTTAATTTTCTACTTACCATAGGGACCAAATCATAAAGTGGAAATGAAAGGAAGCTTCAGTTCAATGGAAAGATCGTCTGCAATACCAGAGCACCTTAACATAGTTGAAGTCAAGTGTACTGTGGTGGACGAGAGGATTCTCAAAGTTTTGAAGTTCCTGTGTGCATTTGACATACGTAAGCTAACTAATGACACTTTGCATGGTCCCTGTATTCTCAAATTAGCTTTCATGTGCGGGAAAGAAACTAATAGAGCAAGCAGTGAAGTAAATCCTGAATTATGTAGGAACTGTTTGTAGGGATACAAAATTGTTCGAGGCATGAAAAAACTTGACCACGTCTAGTGAGGCTAAAAGTAAATCCAGCATAATCCATTTTGTTGTTAAAGGATGTTTAATTTAACTGTGTGCAGAAACACGTACCACACCATGTGGACTTTTTTGTTGGTTCTGATCTTGTGGGTACTGGCACAAATGTTAGAATTGATTGGTTAGGAGTAGTGATACAGCATTTTCACATCTTGCTTAGCTCTGAACAGCAACTCAAATGTGTGCAGTAATACAATATTTTGACTCAATTGTGTTTTTGAATTGTTGGTGCTGATGAGTAGTAACTTTTATTGACACCATGGGCTAAATTATTCAACAGTCGATTTGCTTGTGGTTCCTCACTTTGTTTTGCGATGTCTCTACAGTTTACATAACATTTTCCTTATTGTAAAAGCCTGTTCATAACATGCCTAGTAGTGTATGTCTCATGATTCCTTATTTCTGCAAAATTTCTTGTGGCTTCTTCTGCATTCTAATCTGGGAGCAGTTTAGCTTAGATGTTTTCGTGTTAGATTATCGCCTAGAAATGGCCGTACCAAATATAAACAAAGTTTGCCCCCGTAATCATGTTAAGATAAGTTGCATTCTCCTTTATACTTAAAGAACATCATTTCAGTTTCTTTATTTTCGCTGTCAAGTAACTAGACATTTATTTTTGCAGGTAACTAAGCATTTTTTTTTTACTTCTTACACTACTGTTTCATTTCTGTACAGGATTCAGCTTCTAGTAAGGGCGAGAAGATCTGGGTCGTCGGTCATCTATGGACTATTCAGGAATGCAAGGCTTAAGCATATGCGTCTACAATTTCCTTCTCCTTTTGCGACCTCATCAGATGCCAACTCTACTCAGAGGAACGGCGTAGAATCTGCAGTCTATAACCTATTAACTCTAGACCATCTAGCTCGACTTGATCTATCGTATCATCCTGTAGTTTCTATATGCACTTGTGGTTCATAGTGACTATTTGCAGCACTTGCTAGGCGTTTCCTTTTTGGGGTTTGGCTCATAACTTGTTCTGCTATGGTTTGATCAGTTCATTCTGTCTCCTTCGCCAAGATCTGGATATTTGGAAAAGTGAAACAAGAGGTGTTAAGTTGCATATTTGTTGACTTCTTGACTTGCTGCGGTTGATCTGAAAATGAGCTGCAGTTCTGTACACATATTGTATATGTTAGCAGCAGTGGAAGGGCTACTCTGCGAGGTGATCTCAGCCGCCCATTCTCAAGTCTAATGGACCAACTGTGGTCCTCCACGCGGCCTGGTCTCGGCTCGAGGGGGGCAGGTGCTTTCGCAGCCTGGTCCGGTTCGCCTCCACTGCCCCTGCTCGCTTGGTTGCTCCTTGTCGAACAACATGTTGCTGCTTTGATGAAGGTGAAATGTCATCTTTTTCTCGGTTCGTTCTGAGAGCAGTAGACAAAAAGAAAAGCGAAGAAAACCAAAGAAAGAAACAAAAAAAACCAAAGTATAACAAAGAAAGAAGGAAAAACGAAAAAAAATGTGAAGAACAAAATAAAAAATCATTAAAAAACAAAGTTATAACGAAGAAAGAAAAGGCAAAATAAAAAAGGTGAGAAACAAAGAAAAATAAAAGAAAAAACAGTGAAAACTGACAAAGAAACAAAGAAAACCCATGAAAATCGAGAAAGAAAGAAAAACGAATAAAAAACGGGAAACCAGAGAAATGTAGAAAAGAACATCAGTAAAAACCAGGAAAAGAAACAAAGAAAACCACAAAAAAAAAAGAAAACCGAAGAAAACAATTGAAGAAAAACGTTGAAGAGAACGAAAGACCAAAAGAAAAGAATAAAAACCAACCCATTACATCAAAACATTCGAGCGAGCCTGAACGTGAACAAGCGACTTAAGCGGTAATGGGCTGACCCGATATGCAGGTAGAAATTACTCCCTCCGTCCCATAATATAAGACGTTTTTGTAAGCTAAAGTGGCCAACAATGGTATTACCGGCTAGGTGCCCAACTGTGATATTACCAGGTGCATTTTTTAGCACTAGGTAGAAATTAGTCTCTCTTCTAAAAAATGTAGAAAGGCTATGTAAGTGCAATATGAGTTTTGTGTACATGATTTAATTTCACTCATACTGTTAACACGGACCCCTCTTAATAGTACGAAACCTAACCGTCTTGTGTCATAATAATATGTCTGTATATCTCAAGTATAGGTTAATTCAAAAATTGCGCTGTCATCAACACCAAAACATTTAGGGAGCAAAAATACCCTTTCACATGTCCAATCAAACAATAACATAATTTGTATAATGTGATTCAGTCTACATGCAAAGACAACGTTAAATGTGATATTGCAACTGCTAGTCCAACTTTTGACCAAGAGTCTAACTTTTACCTAAGAGCCTATTTTATTCTTGCCCAACATTCGATTTTGCCCCCAAAAAAATTATCTTTTGTTCTTCTTCAACACCTATCCTATGTGGAGAAATTAAGAGTCGGCTAATGTAACACATTGATAAAGGACTGCACCACAAATATGACGTTAGATTTTTTACCATGGCAAAACAAACATTTTTTATGACAATTTGTGTGTGTCAAGGGTGGCAAGTTTAGTTGATAAGCATGGCAAATTTGCCTGAGTTTATTTTTTGTCAGAAAATTGCCATGCTCGTAAACTAAAATTTTCATCTTTATGCCAACTAAATTTTCCTTAAAAGAATTTGAATTGCCATGCTTAAAAGTCTGGCATCGCATTTTTAGCATTAGAATACCCTAATAGCAATGAAGCGATTGCGGGTAGGCATCAAATCTTCCTCCCCACCACGAATTCGACATCGCCATGAGTTGAATCCCCTCCGGTTGTGAGCATGAAGGTAGATGGAGTACCTAGCAAAAGAAAAAAAACCTAATAAGAGATAAGGATAACCAAAATATGCCATTCAGCATATTTTAAAGTGTACTCGCTCCGTTCCTAAATATAAGACTTTTAAAGATTTCAATATAAACTATACAAAGCAAAATGAATTAATCTTTACCCTAAAATACATTTATATATGGATACAGTCGTATGTAGTCCGTATTGAAATTTTTAGAAGGTCTTGCATTTAGAAACGGAGGGACTATTTTTTTGATAATTCAATTTTGAAGACAAATGGGGGCAGTGAGCCGATGGATGCATGGACCGATGGGCCTGGTGAGTGGGGGCTACTTCCGTTTGACGGTCACACTTACACACCGCCAACCAGTTTCAAAATGCACAGCGCCAACCAGTTTCGAAAGGGGGTCTGACGGTCGACCGCCGACGAATTTCTGGAAAGCGGGAGTCCAACCTCCGATTCTCGTGGCGGCGGCGACTGGAAGTCTGCACTTGCCGGCGGCCAGATGAGGTACGCGAGGCGACACCGCCGCAAAGCAAGTCCGTCCCATCCATCCCCACTCTCTCCAATCTCGCGTCATTTGATAAGTTCTTTGCTTCGCAGCGCCGAGGCCGCCTCCCAGCTGTTCGACGGAATGCCACCTATGAAGAAGCTCAATAGTGCGCCGCAGGTGAGCGCCACTGACCGCATCGGCGCCCTCCCTGACAATATCCTCCACCACATGCTCTCCTTTCTCCCAGCGCAGGCGGCGGTGCGGACTTGCGTACTCGCCCGTCGCTGGCGCCACCTGTGGAGGTCCACCACCGGCCTGCGCATAGTCGGCCTTGACGATGAGGAGGGTCTCCAAGTCCAAGACCTTCGGAAGTTTGTGGACCATCTGCTGATCTTGCGTGAGCGCACCGATCTAGACACTTTCGAGATCAAATTCGATGAATTCTTGGAAGACGACCAGCCCTATGTTAACCTATGGATCCGTTTTGCTGTGATGTACAAAGTTCGGGTGCTCACCCTTCATAACTATCATCATGATTACCTCTACCTAGATAACCTGCCTCTTGGCTCTCGGCGTCTGAGAACATTGGATCTTCATGGTATAGGCCTACAGGAGACCTTTCTTGACTTCGCTAGCTGTCCATCATTGGATAGTCTGAGTTTGAATACTTGCCACATCAGTGGCGGTAAGATATCGTCCCCTTCCCTGAAGCATTTGAGCATCACTAGTTGTTCCTCTGACTTGGATTGCCGGATCCGTGTTTGTGCCCCAGTCATTGTCTCCCTCATTCTAAGTGACTTTTCGGGTTTAACCCCTTCTCTTGAAAACATGCCGTTGCTAGAGACTGCATTTCTGTATCTTGGCAGTACATGCAAGGATGTCTGTTTGAATTATGACTCTGGTGTTTTCTGTGGAGCTAATAATAATACATGTGAGAATTGTGTTCCTATTAGTGACAATTATGGCAGCGATTGTGTGCTTCTTGGTGGTACCTCAAGTGCTAAACGTCTTGCATTGATATCTGAATTTGGTCAGGTATGACACTTGTCTTTTAACTCCCTTTATGTTATCCCTTTTTTGAGTTGTACTATCTACATCGTTGGTAGATGTAGGCAATAAACAGATTACATATGCATTGCCACCGATTGGGGGATCTTATATCGTCATCCCACATTCTCAGATAGGATTACTTGCTTGTTCATTTTGTATTTTTATGTTTCAGTTCATCTTCTCAAGAGATTTGAAACACTGCCCTACATTTAGCGAGTTAAAGTTTTTATTACTCAATGATTACTGGTGCGAGGCTCCTGATTTGGATCAACTATCTTGCATTCTGAAAAATTCACCGGTTCTAGAGAAGCTCACTCTTATAAAATTTCCTGAGGTATAAATCTGTGGAGAATTGCTGCACTGTTATAGTTATTATCAACTATCCATCTTTGTTAAATGTTTCTGCTTACCATAGGGACAAAAACCTAAAGTGGAAATGAAAGGAAGCTACAGTTCAATGGAGAGATCGTCTGCAATATCAGAGCACCTGAACATAGTGGAAGTCAAGTGTGATGTGGTAGATGAGAAGATTCTCAAAGTTTTAAAGTTCCTGTGTGCATTTAACATAAGTAAGTTTACTAGTGACACTTTAAATGCTTTCTATATTCTGAAATTAGCTTTCATATATGTGAAATAAAGTAAGAAATCAGGCAGAACAAGAAACTCGTGAATTATGAATAAAGAACAGTTTGTAAGGATTCCAAATTGTTAGAGACATGAAAAATCTGGACCAATTCTGGTGAGGCACAGAAATGAAAACCAGTATAATCCATTGTTGGCAAAGGATGTTTAATAACTGTGTTGCAGAAACAGTTACTGTAACACACCATGTGGACATGTTGATTAGCTGTGGTTTTGTGGGCACTAGAACAAATGTCTAAATGTATTTGTTCAGAGTAGCTATACATAGATTAGCAGTGAACAGTAGCTCAAATGCGTAGTAACACAATATTTTGACTCATTGTGTTGTTGAATAGTTGGTGCTCAATAGCATTGCAGGCTAAATTTGACACTCGGTTTGCTTTATTTGCAGCACTAAATTTGTTTGTAGGGATTCCAAATTGTTTGAGGCATGAAAAAAATCTGGACCACATCTGGTGACGCACAAAAAGAAAAACCAATTTAATCCATTTTGTTGGTAAAGGATGTTTAATTTAACTGCGTTGCAGAAACAATAAGTGTAGCACAACATGTGGTCTTGTAGGTACAGGCACACAATTTTGAATTGGCTGGTTCAGGGTAGTGATACAGTATCTTCACATGTTGCTTAGCTCTGAACAGTAACTCATATGTGTGCAGGAAAGTTGTATCTTGACTCATTGTGTTTGTGAGTAGTTGGTGCTAATGAATAACATTTTTATTGGCTTGTTAGATATAAAAAGCTCCTTGCTTATGGGTTGAATTATTCAGCACTCGATTTGCTTGTGATTCCCACTTGGTTCCTGGGATGTCTTTACAGTTACATAAGATATTCTTGAAAAATAAAAGTCTGTTCATAACATGTCTGTCATGATTCCTATTTCACATTGCCCTTGCACAAAATTGTTTATGACATTTTCTGCATTCTAAGCTGGGAGCAGGTTAGCTAGATGTTTTCGTGTTAGTTTATCAGCTAGAAATTTCCGTATCAAATATAATCAAAGTTTGTCCCCACATTCATGTTAAGGTAAGTTGCACCTGGTAAAGTGATTCTCCGTCATACTTTCCGAACTCCGTTCCAGTATCTTCATTTTCGTTGTCAAAGTAACTAGGCATTTTTTTTACTTATGCAGACACAACACTCTTACACTACTGTTTCGTTTCTGTACAGGATTCAGTTTCTAGTAAGGGCAAGAAGATCTGGGTCGCCGGTCATCTCTTAATTATTCAGAAGCGCAAGGCCTAAGCACACGTGCTGCTATAGTATTTCCATCTCCTTTTGCGAGTTCATCATATGCCAACTCTACTCAGAGGAATGGCGTAGAATCTGCAGTCTATAACCTATGAACTCTAGACTTGGTTTTATCTTATCCTGCAATTTCTATCTCACTTTTGGTTCATTTTGAATCTTTCCAGCTCCCAGACTGGTTAGTGCTTGCTAGGCGTTTCTTTTTTTGGGGGGTTTGGCCCATGACTTGTTCTGTTATGGTGTGATCCGTCTATTATGTCTCCTTTGCCAAAATCTGGATATTTGGAAAGGTGAAACAAGAGGTGTTAAGTTGCAAATGTTGGTAATCTTGACTTGCTGCCGTTGATCTGTTTGTTGGATGTTTTGCATATCTCAGGGCAGGGGGAACTGAAAATGTGCTGTAGTTCTGTACACATATATGTTAGCAGCAGTGGAAGGGCTACTCTGTGAGGTGATCTCAGCCGCCCATTCTCAAATCTAATGGGCCAACTGTTGTCCTCAACACGGCCTGGGCAGTATACTGGTCTCGGCTCACGGCTGCAGGTGCTTGGCAATGTGATCCGGTTCGCCTCCTTCGATACTGACTGCCCCTGCTTGCTTCATTGCTCCTTGTCGAACAACATGTTGTGCGTGGCTGATATATACAAGCGTTGCTGCTTTGATGAAAGTGAGATGTCATCCTTTGCTCGGTTCGTTCTGGAGAGCGGTAGACCTGCAGCGTTCTCCTCCGCAAGCACATCCTTGGCGTGAGGGTCTGGTCCCCCCTTTGCCCTGCCACACTTGAAGCCGTGGACCATCTTCATGTTCGGGTGCCCTTTTGCGCGTCGTTTCTAGGCCTCAGTTGGCGGATCCTTGGCCCATTCACAAGCTCCATGGCTTGCACCCTTTTTTGGGTGCCGATCTGTGCGATTGCAATGCTTGTTACTAATTACGCGGAGACCAAAAAATGGTCCTTTCTGATGTGGGAAGGTAAAAAAATGGTGCTTTCAAGTTTTTAAAAGAAAGAGTGTGGAACAAAATGAGAGGATGGATGGAGAAGATTCTTTCTTTAGGAGGCAATGAAGTGCTCATTAAGTCTGTTGCTCAGGCCATACCAGTTTACTCTATGGAATGCTTTAAACTTCCTAGAGGCCTTTGTCTACATATAAATTCTTTGATACGGAAATTCTGGCGGGGAAGCAAGAATGGTGAAAGGCAAACATCATGGGTATCTTGGGAAGTGATGACGAGACCAAAATAATTGGGAGATCTTGGCTTTTGAGATATAGAACTTTTTAACCTTTCTCTTCTTGCAAGATAGGCATGACGGCTCCTTCAGCAGCCGGAATCTCTGAGTGCGAAATTTTAAAAGCAAGGTATTATCCAACAACAGATATTCTTCAAGCTCAACTTGGTAATAGCCCATCTCAGATATGGAGGTCCATAATTGACGGGAGAGATGTCTTGTCTCAGGGGCTAATGAAGAGAGTGGGTGATGGAAGGAGTATTGATATTTGGGAACATAATTACTGCCGAGAGACTCTTCCATGCACCCGTATGTTTGCCTTGCACAAGAGCGACCTGTGTTTGTTTGAGAGTTGATAGATGAACTAGCGCTTCAGGGAGAAAGGAGAAAGTTGAGCGAACCTTTCTTCCAATTGATGCCGAAACTATTTTGAACATTCCTTTGAGCATAGTTCACCAAGATGATTTCTAGGCATGGGGCCGTGATAACAAGGGGGTCTTCTCTGTCAAGTTTGCACATCGAATGCTTGTGACTACCAAATAAGAGAGGGAGGCATGGCTCGAAGGAGCTGGTGGCTCATCTAATCCGACCAGGGAGCAAAGCTCATGGACTAAACTATCGCGAGTTCAAAGTTCCATCAAAGGTTAAAGTGTTCTTATGGCGCCTAGCACAACAGTCTATCCCCACGGCAGATGTGCTAAACCACAGGAACATGTATATCACTAGCAACTGTCAAATATGTGGAGTGGAGGACTCGTGGTTACACTCCCTGGTTCAGTGGACGCATACGAGATGTATGGGCTTTGGCCGAGGACGATCTAGTGCACTACATTCAGTCGACGGCGGAGCCAATAGCCTGGAACTTTCTGTTCTCTATGTTTGATACATTATCGCATGCTCAGCTAACGCATCTAGTGGTCTCGCTATGGGCGATCTGGCACGCCATAAGGAAACCGATTCATGAAGGAGAACGTACAAAGCCCGTTGGGGACACATCTGTTTATCAAACATTTCATCGAGGAGTTACAAATGGTACAAGGTTCGCCTAAAAATCAAGTATGCCGAGCGGCACCTCCTGCTGCACCGAGATGGATTGCACCCACTCTGGGTTATATCAGGATACAGAGAAAAATATGTTTTTGATCCATCAAGTTCACCAAAAGTCTACATCTAGCCCCTCAAGAATTTTTAGGCAACATTTGATCCCTCAATTCTCAAAACCGGATAAGTTTTGTCCAAAACTGGAGAAAGTGGTATTGACGTTGACGTGTCACTGGTTTTTGAATCCCATATGCCAAATCAGCAGTCAAAGTCAAATTCTCTCCCTCTCTTCGTCTCTCTTTGGGGATGCAGGAGTAGCACACTGGTGGTCAGCAACAACCAACAACCAGCAGCGCCCCACCCCGGCTATCTCCCATCGCTGCCGCACCTCATCCCTGTACCACGAGCAACCGTCGACCCTCACCACACCTCACAACAGCCCCATGCTCCGGCATGCCCATTCGGCTACCCATCGCCCGAGCCTCCCCTCAACCAAGATCCCGTGGCCAAGGGTGCCAACCACCACCGCCCTGTTCCGTCGAGCCACCGGCGGGTTCAAGCTCACACACCTCCTCCCGACCTTCTCCTCCACATCTCCACAGGGGCCGCGTAGATTGAGATTGATTGGTGTCAGGGCCATGCAGATCGAGACCAGAGGGTGAGGTGCTCCCACCGTAATGACGCCAGAAAGGGCGCCAACATGAGCGGCATCAGGGCTTGTCCTAGCATGGCCCCGCCGGGGCCACCCAGATCGAGGTTCACTACGAGGTTGCCTTGGCTTTGGATGAGCACCAGGAGGGCTACCCCCCCTCCCCCGGGGCAAGGCTCCCAAACGAGTAGTTCCAGTGGGCTGCGGCACCATCTTGCCCCCTTTGTGCCCTCCCTCTTCTCACCTCCTTTCTCGTCGGAAAGGACGTGTCACCCACCGTACCCGAGCAAGACGAAGCAGTGTTCAGCGATGCAGGATTGGAGGACACTTTGAAGTGAGAGAGCTCAAAAAGAATAACTGTCCATTCGATGTGTCATGTGAGGAGAGAGAAAACCACTGTCACATGTCCCTTTTTCCACTCAAATTTGGTTTTGGACAAAATTTACCCAGTTTTGAGACTTGAGGGACCAACTATCGCACAAAAATTCTTAAGGGACCAGAGGTAGATTTTTGGTGAATTTGAGGGACCAAAAACATACTTTTCTCCAAGATAAATGTGGATGGAGCCCTGTCCGGAGATGGAAAATGTGGATGGAGCCCTGTCCTTCCACCAAGATAAAACACAACTAAGTTGCAGTTGCAATTCGGGGAGACACTTGTAGTTGCGTGCGTAGTAGCAGACATGCAACTGCCGTCTTCCCCCCTCATCGACAAAACAACACAGAGTTGCAGTTGTAGTAGGGAGAGACACTTGTGGTTGTGTGCCTAGTGGCAGCCATGGAACAGTCGCCTTCCCCCCACACCGACAAAACAATACAGAGTTACAGTCACGTTAAATTGTACTCCCTCCGTTCCGATATGTAGTGCACATAGTCTTGCGCTCACATACCAATGAATGTGCTGGCATTAAATTTTGGACCAGAAAGCCCCCGCTCCGTTTCTATCCCACGTTCAGGTCCAACTAGTACTAGTACTCCGTCCATCTTTAGCGTTGCCCACGCTACTCTCCAGCGTGAGCATGAGGAAGCCGCACACGGGGAAGCTGGACGCGAAGACGCTGGCCACCGGCCGTGAAGTTGTACGCGGATGCAGAGACGCTGGATACCGGCGGCGGTGGACACGGGTAAGCTGTACGCGGACGCGGTGGCCGCGGAGAAGCCAGACACAGACGCGGTGGTCGTCGGCTGCCGGTGGCGGACGCGGGGGTCGCCGGCTGCCAGTGGCGGACGCGGAGAAGGTGGGCACGGACGCGGTGACGCCGGCCGCCGGCGGTGGACGCGAAGAAGTCAGCCATGGACACGAGAAGCAGGGCAGGGACGTCGGGTGTGGTCATGCCGATGCAAAATCAGACACGAGGTTCCCGCTGCCGCTCGTCGATTCCGGATCTCCTGCGCGCCCGCCATCGGCCATGGACGCAGTAACACCGGGCGTGGTCATGCCGACGAGGATGTCGATCTGGCGGCCGTGCACGTGGAATGGCCTCGACCCACCTCCATCTCCACTAATTCCCGGCGCCGCTGGTCGATTCTCGGCCTTCTTGGCCGCCAGCGCCTTCTCCGACAGCAGCACAACCTGCCTCCTCCTCTCCCTCTCACCTCCTCCATCCATCACACAGCTTAGTACTGACCGCCACGGCAGCGCCGCCTCCACCACCTATCTCTCCGCCAGATTTTCTTTTGGAGACGAATGGCCGCGTACGACGGGAAGATTGGGGATTTGGAGTTCGGCTGGTTCGAAGGAAAGGGAAGGAAGAGCGCTCGTTTCGGGAGGAAAGGGATAAGGTGGAGGGTCATTTTCGTCCAAAGGAGCCTTTCGCTGCTAATACGCACTACATATCGGAATTCTGCTCAAACACTTAGGCGCACTACATATCAGAACGGAGGGAGTAGTTGCACTCAAGAGCAACACTTGTAGTTGTGCGCGACATGCAACTGCGCCTCTTCCCCTAACAAAACACCACTAAGTTATAGTTGAGGTGACACTTGCAGTTGTGTGCCTAGTGGTCGGCATGGAAATCCACCCCCTCCTTCCTGACAAAGCATAATTTTTGTCCCCGAGTTACATTCACATTGAAGACATGTAGTTGTAGTCAGGGGCACATTTGCGGTTGTGTGAAGGTAGCAGACACGCACCCGACCCCTTCTGAACAAAACACTACTAAGTTACAGTTGTGTTTGAAGACATGCGGTTGCAGTAGTTCGTGACATTTGCAATTGTGTGCCTAGCGGCAGACATGCAATTGCCCCCTTCCTGACAAAACAATATCAGGTTGCAGTTGCGATGAAGACATGCAATTGCAGTCAGGGACGACACTTGCAGTTGTGTTTTAGTGGCAGACATGCAACTGTCCCTCCCTCGAGAAAACAACATCAAGTTGTAGTCGCGTTGAAGACATGCAATTACAGTCGGGGCGACATTTGCAGTTTCGTGTTGGTGGTAGACATGCAACTGCCCCTCCCGACAAAACAACACCAAGTTGCAGTCACGTTGAAGATATGCAATTGCAGTCGGCGGTGACACTTGCAGTTGCGAGTTGGTGGCAGATACGCAACTGTCCACGTCCCTTGACAAAACATCACTAAGTTGCAATCGCATTGAAGACATCAGTTGCAATCGGGGCGACACTTGCAATTGCGTATTGATGGTAGACATGCAACTGCCCCTCCCCCAACAAACAAAACAATACAAAGTTGTAGTTGTGTTGAAGACACGTAGTTGTAGCCGGGGGCGACACTCTTGCAGTTGCGTATTGGTGGCAGACATGCAACTGCCCCTCCCAACAAAACAACATCAAGTTGCAGTCACGTTGAAGACATGCAATTGTTATCGGGGACGACATTTGTAGTTGCGTGTTGGTGCAGACATGCAATTGCCCCTCCCTCGACGAAATAACACCAAGTTGCAGTCGCATTGAAGACATGCAATTGCAGTCAGGGGCTACACTTGCAGTTGCGTGTTGGTTGCAGATATGCAACCCTCCCCCGACAAAACATCATTGAGTTACAATTGTGTTGAAAACATGCAGTTAGAGTCAAAGGAAATTGTGCAATCAGATGACAAATATTTTCAAATGTCAAAACTAAAAGTTGCTATTTAATAAATATTTAAAACAAAATGGATAGCAAGAATCTTACTGTTAGCCAGAAAAAGGTCTAAAAATATCAATAAAAACAAGAAAAAGGTGATAAGACGAATGCAACAAAAACACCACACGTAAAACAGACGAATTTTTTTAAATCTAGAAAACTTATATTTTGAGAAATATGATGTCAAACGATATGAACCAAACAAACTAAAAAAGTGTATAAAGGAAAAATATAAAAAGGGAAAGTATATATTTCATATATACACATATACGTGTGAAATAAACATGGTCATCCTGTGTTTAAAATAATTTATGCACAAAAAATGTCCATTTAAAAAGTCTATGTATATGTTAAAGACATTGCAGATTTTTTTAATCCATACTTTCTACCCCCAGCCCCCTAACTCCTTGCGGTCAAACATCCCCATTTTAATATAAAAAGCAGTCAACAACAAAATGAAACAAAAGGTGAAAAACAAAAGAAACAAAAAGCAAAAAAGAAAAAACCTCGGCCCGTCCAACACGCTCCAACCAACAACAGGCTCGACAGCAAAAAAAAAAAACCCTAGCAGAACAAAAGGAAAGAGCCCAACCCAAAAAAGAAAAGAAAAAAAACAAACAAGCTGGTCGCATGCCTTAACAGGCAAAACAAGAAAACCCACTCTCTAGCGCGAATCTTGAAGCAAGTAACGCAGACAGTTGATGCGTGTCTTAGGACTGAGATTTAACAGTACCGAAAATAATTTTTTTGCAAAATGCATGTCAAAATGTCTATTCTAAAAAAATTAGATCTTCCAATTTTCTTATAAGAAAGTAAAAATGTAAAAATAAAAATACAAGTGACAACAACTTAATAAAAATAAAATGATAGAAGAATATTCTAAAATAAAAAAGGAAATAAAAAATAAAAAATGTACGCATCTATAATACCTAAATAGTTCATCCCCACTATGCAATTTCTCTTGACATGCAGCCTATCCACATCAGCAGGTTGGCCATGTCATCGTTCTACTACTGGCTTACATGAGGGCCCGATCAACAGCACAAGCTGCCACATCAGCACTAGCACTAGAGGGAAAAAACTTCAATGGCACGCCCGGTTCCACTAGCGTAATAAATCCTATGTTATTTCCTCTCCCTCCTTCAGTAACCGAGATGTGCAGAGAGAGGGCGAAGGGCAGGCGACAGAGGAGTCCTGCCGGCGAATCCGGCAGTCCCCTCCGCTTTTGACGGCTACTAAGGATGCCGAAAGGGCTGGGGACTCCACATCTTCGCGCGGTGGTGTATATAGGCTTAGCGGAAGTGGTGTGCCCGGACGATTTCATCGGGGAGGTGAAGATGGTGGCGCTAGGAAGAAGGTTTGTACCGGCTCTTTCCCGTCTGCTTGGTGTTGGTGGCGTCGGACTGCTGCGGATCCGGGTGGCCGAAATTTGCGCTGGGGGATCTCGCCGTCGGGAGCTGCGCCGGGTACGATGGTGGCGACCGAGGGGGCAACAGGTGCTAGGGCTGTAGGCCCTGTTTTGGGGACAAAGTTTGCGGTTGTTCGTCGATCTTCGCGACCCCGGCGAGCTAGAGTCAAGACGAAGGCTTCGATTTTTCTTCAATTGTGGGGATTGTCCATGGCCGACGCACCGGAACCTGATTCAGTTCCTGTCCGCCGTTGCGGGACTCATGTCATATGCGGCTTCTAAAGCCACTAACGACGATGCGGCTGGAAGTCTCCTTCGGTGGCTCGAGCAGAGAAGGCGAGCGGCGGCCTGGGTGTGCTGGTCATGGCCTAGCCTGGGGACTTCATGTTGTTTGGGTTGTTGTATATGGTGGGAGGCCTCTCCAGTGGGCGATTCGACGGATAGTACAGGTGGCTCCGGAGCAGATTTGCTGACAACCTAATGTGTGGACGAGGTTTCTGTGTTTCCTATCCTGGCTATGTAGCCCGTGAGGAGTACCTGGGAAAGGAGATGGAGTCGGCTGCTGTTAAGGATGGCAATGGGTAGGGTATGGGGCGGATAGAGCAATACCATACCCACATCTGTGTAGTCAATGGGTACAAAATTCTACCCATACCTGTACTCATGGATATGAAACTTTACCCGTACCCATACCCGATGGGTACCTATACCCATTGGGTACCCAACGGGTAGATCAAACTGTACACGAGTTATTCGAAATTTTACATTCATCAATAACACGTTTGACAAAAAACATTTATCTCAACTCAATAATAGATAGATGAGTACATCGATAGCATGTGACGGTGTGAGGCTTAATTATAGGAGTACTTGGGTCGCCCAACTCCTTTGACGCTACCGACCCTTGCGCATATGTTGGAGCTCCATGGATAAGGTCCACATGTTAGTATAAATGGGTAGGGTATGGGTATATCCATGGGTACAAGGCTATACCCATGCCCTACCCGTCATTTAATGGGTAGGGTACGGGTACTGCCCATGGGTATAAAATTGCGCCCATACCCTGACCATGCGGGTACGGTATCCGCGGGTACCCGTACCCATGGGTAAAATTGCCATCCTTAGCTGCTGTAACTTCCCCTACGCACCCATCCATTTAAGGTAAGTTGTAGGACAATTAGGCCACAAATTGA
This sequence comes from Thinopyrum elongatum, assembly GCA_011799875.1. Taxonomy (NCBI): domain Eukaryota; kingdom Viridiplantae; phylum Streptophyta; class Magnoliopsida; order Poales; family Poaceae; genus Thinopyrum; species Thinopyrum elongatum. The sequence continues at coordinate 83,632,956 of CM022302.1, read as the reverse complement.
TCTGCTGTTAAACGTTGTAGATACTGATACAACATATAGACAGAGTCTAGTGGGATATGTTTCTTCAAAGGTATATACTGTATGCTTCTATTTTTTACGGAGTTTGGTAATTATATCAGAGGGACATTTTCCTTGATTTTCCTCAAAGGAGTCGACCTGTACTGCAATTTTGTGCTTCTTAGGAACCCTAGTAGTAGCGCGGGTTGAGAGCCTACCAGTAGCGCTGCAGCGCTATTGGTAGGGCGCTACAGCTATTTGGTAGCAGTATCGTTGGTTGGACCAGCGCTACTGCTAACCTAACTAGCAGTAGCGTTGGCCCAACCAGCGTTACTGCTACCCTACGTAGCAGTAGTGTGGTCATGATCAGCGCTACTGCTATAATTTCCTGTATTTTTATTTTCTTCTGTGTTTTGCGCTGTATTTGTATAGATTTTATAAAGTAGTCTCATCATATGATTTTATAATGATGATGAGTTATATCACTGGATGGAAGAAACATGGATTAGATTCATGTAGATGGATCCAAAGTGACCAAAAGATGGTTCAGTAGGCCATGATATAATAACTCATCATGATCATAATAACTCATCATCATACTCATATAAGAACTCATACATCATTATTATCATAATAACAACTCATTATCATAGTCATATAGGAACTAGCTCATCATTCTAGCACAATGTAGCACATAACTCATCATCATCATCATGATAACAACTCATCATCATCATCATAGTCATAACCAACACTAGCTAATTGTTCTTAGCACATGATGAGTACGTACTACCTAAGACCTGCTACTCTCTCGAAGGTAAAATAACATAAAACAGGTAAACCCCTGAATCTCCATTATGGAGAATACAGATGAACCTGTCTCCCATTTGTGGGCTGCGCTTGATGTTGCCCCCAAGTAGTTCCCTGTGATCATTCATAACTTTTCTCCAGTCTTTAATTGTGAGGACGTCATCTCTTTGACGAATCGTGTATGCACTGCAGTGAAGCGTAGGCCAACTTGGCCGTAAGCTAATAATGTTCATGTCACCTTTCATTTTCATAAGACGAGGTACACAATCCGTCGGGAGTTTCTGTTGAAGAACATCATAATAACATACTTACCAAAATGTAGTTTAGCTTAAGAAGAATGTATGCAAAAAATGCACTGGTGACATAATAGGAAAAATCTTACCATGATATCTCGATGGATGTTACCGAAGTTCATCGCGTGGACTGGTGGCACGTATTGATCATAACTTGGAGGGATATGATGACTCATATTAAAAGTCTCAACATCATTAATCCATGAAACAAAATGATTTATCTACTCGCAAGTTAGTTCAGACCCATAACTGTAGTAGATTTTGTCTATTACTTTCCGTACATTTTTTGAAGAATGGAAATAAACTGTCAACTATTTTTAAATAAACAATATAAATTACTTAATAAATATGTTTGAGAAACTCACATAGAGGTAGAAGTGGAAGCGTATCAACATCGACCCAAATGTCAATATTATCTTCGTCGATGTCATCTTCAGGATCATCAAGATTCAAGGTGACATGCATACCCTCCTGAAAACCATACGCCTTGCATAGTGCGGCCTAATTCGAGCAACCAAAATGGGAGTAGGTCACCGCATTGTATAGCTTTACGGCAAAAGCGTAACCATGTTGGGTCCTGAGGTGAACTCTCTTTGTCTTCATATTCTCATGATCTTCGAAATTCAGCTTCTTCAAGACATAACGTCTTGCATGGCAGGGGACGCACTAGTCGAATTGTAAAAAATGGAAATTACACGTTGAAGAAGCAGAAGTCATGCTTAATTACGAAAAAAGGCTTGTCGTCGTTGCGTACCGTATAAACATCGAAGGTCTCGTCGAGCTTAACAGTGAAGCACCGACCGTCTTGCAGGTGAGGTCTGTCGCACAGACCCCGATCGTCGCCGCAGTAGTTGCACTCAGGGATCCTATCGTCGTCAGACATTTTCTACGTTCATAATTCAAAGATTAAACTTCTGAAATTCAATATATGTACTACAAAAACTAAATTAGATCATTATTATTTATCACGGGTTGACGGTCGGTCTGTCGAGTCTTTTCTTGAAAACTCTCATCTCATGTGGTGTATATGGTGGGCACTCCCTCTCTGATATATTCGACTGTCGGTGATGGTCGCTCCTCCCTTCGTTCCCGAGTGCATTACACAAAAATGTCTAGCACACAGGAATGAAGGAGAACCGACCCCCACGACAACAGTCGGGATTCTTCCTCTCTTATATTTTGACAGTATATGGTGGACACTCCCTCACAATTATTTCAACCGTCGATGATGGTCGCTTCCCCTCCTTCTCTCGTGCATTACCAAGGTATATCACGAGCAGAAGGAAGAGGAAGCAACCCCCACGACAACAGTCGGGATTCTTCCTCTCTTTTATTTTGACAGTATATGATGGACACTCCCTCACAGATATGTCAACCGTCGGTGATGGTCGCTTCCCATCCATTACCAAGGTATATTACGAGAAGAAGGAACTGAAGTGACCCCCACAACAACACTCAACATCCTTCCTTCAAGAACAGACTGAAAGTCACTCAAGTAGCATCGACAGACTGAAAGTCAACCCGTTACATATATGGAGCAATGACATAAAAAATGGCCTATGTTATGCCGGAATGTTGATTAATTTCCGTTCCGGCAAATCACAGGCACTCAATATTTCCTACTTTCTAGCACAAATCATGCCAAAATTCACGAAATTTTTCGCATGACCTTTACTAAAATAGGACATATCGAACGCCTGAAATTTGCCGGAACGAAAATGAATCAATATTTCGGCAAAACATAGGCCACTCGGAGGTGTTCCTTGCAAACAATAAAAGCCAAGATAGCACTTGGCAAGCACATACACATGCTAGTACTACACAACACAACTCCACATATCACATGTCCAAATAGATCATCTTTACTCACTAGACGGCTGTCGAGGATCTTCTGGGTGTCGTCGAGCGGCTCGTCGGTGTGATCTACCCTGCACCATATGAGGAGTCACACATGAGCATGTAAACACTATTGACATTTTCATTTCTTCACATTTTCATTTCAAAAATACTAGCTTCATTTCTTCACATGTTCAAACAGAGTCAAGTTCCTTACATTTTCATTTAAAAAAAAAATCCTAGCTTCGCATTTTCATTTCAAAAAAATACAAGCCCCACATTTTCATTTCATAAAAAAGTACAAGCCTCGCATTTTCAATTCAACATTGTTGGATTTTACTTCTCCCAATTTATAATGAGGTACAGAACATTTTTTCAGAATATAACAAGTACAGAACATTTTTAAAAATTCTACCAACTAAATATAGTAAGCTACAAACTATAATATAGAAACTATAAACTATGAACTATAAACTACTCCAGTAAACTACAAAGTAGATACTAATTTAGTTAAATGAGGGAGCTAGCTAGGAGGGAGGAGGGATGACGACGAGAGAAGAATGGGGGCGGGAGGGAGGAGAGAGGAGGGGGAGGGAGGAGGGAGGAGGAGTAGGGGGAGGGAGGAGGGAGGAGGGAGGAGGAGCAGGGGGAGGGAGGAGGAAGGAACAGGGGGGAGGGAGGAGAGGGGCGGCTAGAGGAGGGAGGAGGGAAGAAGAGGAGGATGAGGAGGCTTACCGAGGCCGGGGGATGGCGGCGACGAGAGCGGCAGTGCGGCGACGGTAGGAGGAGGAGGACGGTCGCGGCGCGCGGTGAGAGAGAGTGGCAAGGAGAGTGACGAACGGATGGGACAACCCGCGGATAATGTTTACCCTTGCAGTAGTGCGGATTACGGACCAACGCTACTGCTAAACACATTAGCTGTAGCGCTGGTCCTGGCCCAGCGCTACTGCTAAGTGGGGACAGGCAGCTGGGTCCGGGCTGGCCCCAAGGGCCGGCGCTACTGGCCCGCGCTGCTGCTATGGCAAGCCCGTGGGGCACGACGACACCATGGTGTGGGACCACTTAGCAGTAGCGCCGGTCCGCGGGCCCGCGCTACTGCTAACTTCCAGTAGCGCGGGCCCGCGGACCGGCGCTACTGCTAAGGTTCTATCTATAACCTTTCTCCTAGTAGTGGCCGGGCATAGGAAGGGGGCAGTGACACAGTGTTGTGTTGGGCAAAGCTGGCCAAACGGGCCGGCCCGGCCCGGCACGGCCCGACCCATGCTAATCGTGCCAGGCACGGCACGGTCCACGGGGCCCATTTAGTAAGCGGGTCGTGCCGTGTCAGCCCACGTGTTGCGCCTCTAGGCCCAGGCATGGCCTAGTTAGTAAACGGGCAACGTTGGCACGTTTAGGATGGTGGGCTGCACATTTTCAGCCCGTTGGGCTGATTTTTACGCATATTATATATATATATATATATATATATATTCTGTACTCCTGGGAGTATGTACTCCCATCCTCAATATACCTCTCGTACGCATTGATTATACCCCTCTATCATTCTCAATATACTTCAGTAAATATTTTAAGATACCCCAATACGAGTTTGGTTGAAAAAATATCATTTGTGACGTACTTTTTGTAATATACCTTTTTCACGTATGAACAAATCAGTATGTATGTAAACCTTCAAAAATATGTGGACTCACATGATTTTTTTATGAAACTCATTTTAGGGTATCTAGTAATTATTAATGAAGTACATTAAAAATAATAAAAAGGTATGAAAGATTCATCTATGTGGTATATGAGGTGCAGGAGTACGTACTCCCAGGAGTACTCAACAATATATGCCCGTGCTGTGCCTGGCCATGGTAGGCCGTGCTGCTCGCGGGTTGGTCTTGTTGGGCCGGCCCGTTTGAGGCTAGATGATCTTACTAGTACTACGGCTTTGACAGAGGAGGCGGGCTCAAAGGAGAGGGGTGTGTGTGTGTTTGGGGGTCGACTGCCGACGAATATGAAAAGGGAAAGCGGGAGTCCGACCTCTGATTCTTGTGGCGGCGATTGGAAATCTGGATTTGCCGGCGGCCAGACAAGGTACGTGAGACGGCGCCGCCGCAAAACTTCATTCTGTCTCATGCATCCCCACTCGATCTCTCCACTCTCGCGTCGTCTGATCGTTTCTCTTTCTATGCAGCGCCGACGACGCCCACCGTCTGTTCGACGGAATGCCTCCTGGTAGCGAGGGCGAGAATGCGCCGCTGATGAGTGCCACCGACCGCATCGGCGCACTCCCCGACCATACACCAGTAGAAAACAGGGCTTTCGTCACAGCTCAATATACACATTAGTCCCGGTTGCACTACGAACCGGGACTAATGTGAGCATTAGTCCCGGTTCAAGCGGCTAGGGCGTCGGGAAGGCATTAGTCGCGGTTCAAATGGGACCTTTAGTCCCGGTTTCAGACACGAACCGGGACTAAAGGGTGCGATGCCCTTTAGTCCCGGTTCGTATCATTAGACCTTTAGTCCCGGTTTGAGACACGAACCGGGACTATAGGGTGCGATGCCCTTTAGTCCCGGTTTGAGACACGAACCGGGACTACCCTATAGTCCCGGTTCGTGTCTCAAACCGGGACTAAAGGGGTTCTGAAATTTGTTTTTTGTTTTTAATTTCTGTTTTAAATTGCTTATATCTTTTAGGATATTTGATGTTTTTGAGTGATTCTTTTTGCATTAGATTCAAAATTTTGTCTAGTTTCTGTTTGTGCCATTAGTTTTCAAATTTGAATGATTTAAATATGAATTTGTTCAAATTTGCTTCAAACCCTAGATTATGAATAATTTGAGTTTAAAAATAGTTTTAAATTTAATTCTTTTTGCTCCTAGTCACATGTCAGATTGTTGTCACAGTAAGATTTATTTGGTTATTTTTGGAATAATATAAATTAGGATTTTAATTAAAACAGTACTGCTTTGCTTATATAGTTGTTTTAGTCCTTAAAGTGAGATGTTTTCAATTATTTTTAGTTAGTTCTTTCTGTAGATTTTAACATGTTGTTGTATTCTTCTGTTAGATAACAGTAGATACATTTTTATAATTAATTAATATTAATTTTGCTACTGTTCTGTATTAATAGTTGTTTAGCCTTTAATAATAGTTGATAGAATTAGTTTTGCTATATTAAAAAATAATTCTTTTTGCCACTTTAATAGAACGTGACTCTGGCTTGATTAACCTTAGTTGTGACTCTGGCTGGGACGGTGCTAGCAGATGTAGTCGACGGTAGAATTGGATGGACACCATCCCGGACTAAAGGGGTTCAAACTCTAAACCCCCCCCCCCCCCCCCCCCCCCCCCCCCCCCCCCCCGTGTATCGCCATTTCAGTTTTGAAAAAAACAAAAGAAAATGATAAAAACTTCAAAAATTAAAATCCTTCGAGATGGAGTTATATTACTACATCTACTAGTTGGGAAAATTAAAAAACTTAAATTTGGACATGTTTTGCAAAAAAGTGTTATGAAAAAGTAAAACGGCTATAACTTTTGCATACGATGTCGGAAAAAACGTATAATATATCAAAATGTTCAGCACGAAAATCCGGTTCCGATTTCGATCGCCGTAGGCCATTTTGCAAATTTCTAGAATCCTCAAATTCTGAAAGGAAAAAAAGTTATCCTCAAATTTCAGTTTTTTTGAATTTTTGGTCAAACTTTGGTCAAACTATTTATTCAAGAAATATTAATGTTACTAATTAATTATTGTTTTTTAGAATAATAGTTTCAAACTCAAACGGTGCTTCATGCTCAAGTTCAACTCCTAAGGGTTAATAGGATTGACAGTTTACTATTGTCAGGTAAACAACAAGTGCAGACTTGGAAACGAGGGGGAATAGAACTCGGAAGTTAAGCGTGCTCAAGCTGGAGTAGTGAGAGGATGGGTGACCGATTGGGAAGTTAGACGATTTGGAATGATGAGGGGTGATTAGAGATTAGAGATTAAATTGAGCAGTGATGAGGGGTGTTTAGAGATTAGAGATTAAATTGAGTAGTGATGAGGGGTGATTAGAGTTTAGAGATTAAATTGAGCAGTGATGAGGGGTGATTAGAGATTAAATTGTCAAATAATTCAGAAATTTGAAAATCAGGAAAAAAATTCAAATTTTTTTTTCCAAAAAAAAGTCAAAATTTTTTTTCAAAAAAATTCCTTACCAACCGGGACTAAAGGTGGAGCTCCAGACAGCGGCCACGTGGAGCCCCTTTAGTCCCGGTTCGTAAGCGAACCGGGACTAAAGGTTTGGGTTTTAGTCCCGACCCTTTAGTCCCGGTTCCAGAATCGGGACTAAAGGCCCTCTGAAACCGGGACTAAAGGCCCGTTTTCTACTAGTGATATGCTCCACCACTTGCTCTCTTTCCTCCCAGCGCAGGCAGCCGTGCGGACATGCGTGCTTGCCCGGTGCTGGCGCCACCTTTGGAAGTCCACTACAGGCCTGCGCATCGTTGGCCTTGACGATGAGGAGACTGTCCAAGTTCAAGACCACCGGAAGTTCATGGATCATCTGCTGGTCCTGCGTGAGCGCACCGACCTGGATACCGTTGAGATCAAATTCGATCTGTTCAATCATGATGACGAGCCCTATGTGAACCTATGGACCCGTTTTGCTGTGATTTGCAAAGTTCGGGTGCTCACCCTTCATATCCATGACGAGGTTGAGTACCTCTGCCTAGACGACCTGCCTCTTGTCTCTCGGCATCTGAGAACATTGAACCTTCATGGTGTAGCCCTAGGGAAGGCCTTTGTTGATTTTGCTAGCTGTACAGCATTGGTGGATCTGAAGATAGATGATTGTGTCATCAATGTCAATAAGATATCGTCCTGTTCCCTGAAGCATTTGAGCATCACTAGCTGTCAATCTGATTTGGATTGCCGGGTCCGTGTTTCTGCTCCAGGCCTTGTCTCACTGGGACTAGAAGATTTTATTGGTATAACCCCTTTGCTTGAAGACATGGCATTACTAGAAGCCGCATGTGTGAATCTTAGCGATGAATGCAAAGATGTCTGTTTGAATTATGACTCTGGTGTTTTCTGTGGAGCTAATGATAATACATGCAAGAATTGTGTTCCTAGTAGTGACGATTGCAGCAGCGATTGTGTGCTTCTGGGTGGTATCTCAAGTGCTAAACACCTCAAGTTGATATCTGATACTGGAAAGGTACGCCACTTGTCTTTAACTTCTTTATGCTATCCCTTTCTGTGTTGCACTATCTACATCATTGCTGGATATAGGCAATAAACTGATCACATATGCATCTTGATTGTTTACTTTTGTATTTTCTTTCCAGTTCATTTTCACAAGAGATTTGAAACATTGCCCTACATTTAGCAAGTTAAAGACTTTATTACTCAACAAGTACTGGTGCGAGGCTCCTGATTTGGATCCACTATCTTGCATTCTGACAAACTCACTAGTTCTCGAGAAGCTCACTCTTGAACTTTCTCCCAAGGTATAAATCTTCTAAAATGGGCAATTGCTGCACTATTAAAGTTATTATCGATTATCCATCTTTGTTAAATGTTTGTGTGTACCATAGGCGCAAAATCCTAAACTGGAGATAAAAGGAAGCTACTGTTGCATGGAGAGACCGTCTGCAATATCAGAGCACCTCGACATAGTTGAAGTCAAGTGTGATGTGATCGATGAGATGATTCTTAAAGTTTTGAAGTTCTTGTGTGCATTTAACATACGTAAGTTAACTAATGACACCTCGCATGCTCTCTATATCCTGAAATTAGCTTTAATATAAGCGAAAAATGTAGAAAGCATGCAGTCAATACGAATCTTCTGAATTATGAATGAAGAACAGTTTGTAGGGATTCCTTATTGTTTGAGGCATGAAAAATCTGGACCACGTCTGGTGATGGGCAGAAATGAAAACTAATATAATCCATTTTGTTGTAAATAATGTTTAATCTATTTGTGTTGTAAAAACTGTTAGTTGTGGACTTGTTGATTAGTTGTGGTTTTGTGGGTACTAGCACAAATGTCTGAATCTATTAGTTCAGGGTAGTTGTACAATATCTGCACTTGTTGATTTGCAGTGAACAGTAACTCAAATGCATAGTAATACAATATTTTGACTCATTGTGTTGTTGGATAATTGGTTCTAATCAATAGCAAACTTTATGGTCTAAATTTGGCACTTGGATTGCTTGTGATTCTGGCACTTATATTATTCCCTGTTTTATTAGACTTTCCTGGGGAGTCTTTACAGTTTGAAAATATTTTCTTCAAAAATAAGTCTATACATAACATGTCTAGCAGTGTATGCCATGATTGCTTATTTCACATTTCCTTTTCAATGAAATTGATTTTAATATTTTCTACATTCTCATTTGGGAGCAGTTTAACTAGATGTTCTCATGTTAGATTATCAGCTAAAGAGTTTGTGCCCAAATTAATGTTAAAATAAGCTGCACCTGCTAAGTGAATCCATCATACATTCATATTTCTGTTGTCGAGTAACTGAGCATTTTTAACACTACTGCAGAACACCAGACTCTTACATTGTTTTTTCATTTCTGTACAGGATTCAGTTTCGAGTAAGGGTAAGAAGATCTTGGTTGTTGTCGGTCTTCCATGTCTCGGCCATTATAGGAAATTCAAGGCTTAAGCATATATAAGCATCTTATGCCAACTCTACTTAGAGGAACGATGTAGAATCCCCACTATGTAACTTATGACCTGTAGACCATCTTGCTGGACTTGGTTTTATGGTATCCTGTTGCACCTAAGCGTTTCTTTGTTGGCTTGTGCCCATGACTGTTCTGTTATGATGGATCTGTATATTTTGTCTCCTGAGCTAAGACGTGGATGTTTGGAAAAATGAAACAGGAGGTGTAGAGTGTAGAGTTGCGCACATATGTTGCACTTTGACTAGCTGCTGTTGATTCATTTTTCTGATGTTGCTATATCTAGGCAGAGAAAACTAAAAATGAGCTACAGCTCTTAACTTATGTTACAAGCAATGGGAGGGATACACAGCAGTTGCTACTCTGAGTGATCTCCGCCACCCATTTTCTCATCCATCTTTGCTGCTGGCACCTATGGGAGCACGGGAACGGTGTCATCTTAAGACGACAAAACGCTGACCTATGGTAGCGACATCTGCTGCTCAAGTCGCAGGGTGATGCCCATGCTTGGATCTCTTTCCCCGACATGAGGTGTAGTTAGGGCCGCCTCTCCTTCTCATGTGTCTCTGTTCTTTTGCAAGGTCTTCACATTTGTAGAATAATCTTGCTCAAGTTGCCGTTTTCAATACAAATTCTATGCTTCAATATAATGGTCACATTTTTTAGAAAAGGAGGAAGACCCCCGGTCTGCATCTGGACGATGCATGCAGCCACTTTATTAAATGTTCACACAAGACCTTACAAAGTAATACAACAGTAAGACTAAAGCTACCGTCTAGACAACATCTGTCGCTACTCCTATCCAAATGATGAAGGGATGCTGATAGTCTGGGCCTAATACCAAACAGACCTCGCAGCCAAACCTAACATCTAAGACCTGAGGTCCCATCCAGGACGCCTGCCGGGTATGGGGCACCCACCGGTCCGGCGCACTCCTCAACCAGGACGCCTGCCGGGTATGAGGCCGCCACAGCCACCTGCCACCAATCCATCTTCAGAGCTGTACTGCTGCATCTACCTTGCCCGATCTAGCTGCCGTCGACGCCACCACGACGCCAGACCGCGTCACCCTCATGCGCGAGTCCATCTCCGCGCATCGGACGCCGAGTCACCACGGCGCCATGCCATCGAGATCCGCCGCCATCAATGAGTGAGATGACACACCGCTCCACCAAATAATCCTTCCTCTGGTCCCTCGATTACGTGTGTACCTCCAAGAATGACGCCCCCAAGGGGGGAACGACATCAGAGCGCCGCCGTCTTCCGATCTAGGGTTTCCCCCGGAGGTAGCAGAGAGTGGCCTTGAACTTCTCCACGGCGATGCCTTGGCAGTAGCCGAAAGCAAGTTTTCACCCAGATCTGTTTGAAGGAATCGAACTCCCGTGCACGGCCGCCGCCATCAGGCTGAGCACACGCCGCCGCCGGCACCTCCACGATGCCCAGAGGCCGCGAGACTCTCCGCCACCACGCCTGACAGGTAGGACTCGCCGCCCCCTGGCCGACTGCCGCCACCGCCACACAAGCGCGCAGTATGAAGCAACCGCCACCGCCACACTGCCAGCCACATCACCGTCACTCCATAGGCCCGCCCAAGCCCATCTTGGAGCGAGGGTGCAGCAGCCACGGAGTCCCAGCCATAGATCACTGGATCCCGCCCTCCCTTGCCGGCGCCTCAGAGAGACTTCGCCGTCTGAGCATCCGCCGCCGTCGAAGAGCCAGATCCGCCGCCGCCACGATGGGGAAGATCCTCGCCGCCGCCATGGAAGTGGATCCTTGCCGTCCCCGCACGGGCTTTGCCCGGCGGCGACCGCTGGCGGCGGCGGGGGGAGGGGGGAGGTCGGAGAAGGGTGGTGGACGGCGGCTGTTGGGGACGCCCGAGTGATTGTGATCCATATGATGTAATTCCCGTGGTGAATCATATTGCTATGTGATGAACAATTACTTTATGATCAGATCATGATGTTTGATTAGAATGTCTATAGACGTATATTCCTGTCCGATTCATCAGTCCATTCATTTGTTCGACCAATATAAAAGCAACAACCACAGGATATAACAACCACACTATGCCACGCCACAACCAGAAACCAAGGAGCTAGATCAAAGGAGGGTCGAAAGTCGAAACTAGTTGCGATTACGGTATGGCCGCTCTCCCAGAATTTACAGGGTTCGTCGGGAAGACGGATAGCATACGACATGAAATGCGGCCCATCAGGTCTAAAGACGGCTACTGTCAGTCAGGGCAAGCAGAAAGGTTTTACCACGAGATGCTACAATCATGTATGTGCAGCACTTCAGTTCAGTTCCACACAGCCTAAGCAATCATCATTAGACCCGCTTGTCATCGACAGCTCCAGCCTCCTGCTGGGTAAGTGTATCTTCTGGAGTAGCCGCCGGAAAAGCTGGTGTCTCCTCCTGGGTGGTCATTGTCAGAGAAGCTGGAGTTCTTGCCGGTGGGCCTGGCAGAGTGTCCTCGCCCAGATTCGTCGACTGAGATGCCTTGGCATCAGTGGCTGGTGCCGCGACTCCATCAACTGCTGGTGGTCGATCACGATTGCACTTCTTGAAGTGCATCCCACAGATCAGTTCGGCATGCTCCGCGTAGTTCTTCCTCACATAGTTGTCCATGCACTTGTTGTAGGAGAAGTCTGTGCGGGTACCATCCGATGACACCACGTAGAAGCACCGACTTTTCTGGAAAACGTGGTGCTTGTTGACCTGCCAAACATCATGCACCATGAGCCAAATAAATATCTTGCATATTTTAGTTATGAGATGCATCACACATTAGATATAGAAGGGGAAGTGGATTTCAACACATCTCTTTGCAGGTGATTGTATGGTGAACAACACTCGTTTGACTTTGTAGTTTGTACTGTGCTGGATAACGCCATGCTCGCTGAACTATACCAGTGGTGATAATGTGCTAAATGCTAATTGGCCAAGTAGTAGTTCACCAACATGGAAAGCAATTTATACCAATGGTGACGTGCAGAAACTCTAGCCTATAGGGACGGCTTAATGCAAGCTATTGAGAATGGGCTATCAGCTAGTGGTGCTAGAAACACTGCCAAGTGGCCGTTAATTTGTGGCAAGCGGGGCAGTGGAGTGGAGTCAGCAGGTGGCCATGTCATTTAGAGATCCTCAAGGTGTTATCATCTTCAGAATACAGCTAGAGGCGTTTGTATCCTTGTACAGCTAAAGGTGTTTCACCTATATATAAATATAATAAAAGATATACAAGGCAAAAGGTAGGACAAGAATCCATACCATTATATGATCAATTTCACCAGGCACCTTCTTTTCCTTTTCAGGGTGGTGCTCCAGAACTTTTTCTATGACAAACTTTTCATCCTCCAGGGAAAGTCTCGCACCATCACTGCAAGATTTAAGATAATGATAAAAATAAATATTATTTAAGATTGTAAAACAAAATAACTGTTTTGCATTCCATGAAACACACAAAGCAAACAAGTAAATCGTGAGATAATTTACCTTGATTTGCGCAAGATCTTTCTGACCATGGTTACAATGGGTTCAATTTCTTGCAGAGCCTTTTTCGCCTCGGCTGGTAGTTCGTAGCGCGGTCTTGGTGGCCTCTCAACAGGTCTCATTGGGAGCCTGCCTGGATTGCCTCTATTGTCCCTCCGGTTTTCTTTGGCGTCCGATCCATCCGATTTCCAGCCGTTGTAGTCGCCTGAAGCACTGGTCTTCCATTTATCAGCACTCGAGCCGTCGTCTTGAGCAGAACCCCAGCCATCCCAAGAATCTGGCTGCTTTGCATCGGCGTCCATCGGGCTGCAAGGCAAAGGAAGGAAATGGATTCGGATTTTGTGAGCTCAGCGATGATGTAGATTAGGAATTTCTCAAAATCGCAAGAGAAGATCCAAACCTGGCTCCGATTGGAAGCTGACACGAAGGGTCAGTTTGAAGCTGAATAGACTCGGAAGGCTCTGGGTTCTTATAGAGGATTGATGAGGCACTTAAAGAGTCACCGAGCCGCCCATGGCAATGTGAACGCAAAGCAGTTTTGCATTAAAATATATCTTCGAGATTAGCGAGACATTTTTCGAATTGCATTTTTCATTTTCAGAATTTTCATGATTAATTGGTAAAGCTTCAACTAATATGACTGCATAGCCCACAATTTTCAACAGGACGGTGGCCGCGGGGCGGCCATGCCGATTGGTGCTCCTGTTTCGCTCGTCGTCATGTGTCAGGCCTCGGATGCCGCTGCACGAAGGAATGGCACTAAAGGGCTGAGGCCATCGGGTTGTGTGTCGTACGTCGCGCTAGGAGAGCGTCACACCAAGAGAGCATCGATGGCCGTGTCACGCCCTGTTCTTCTGAAGATCAAGCTCAGTTAACTGTTCATCAGCCAGCACGCATCCTAGGCCTTCCGATCAAGATCCAACGTTCCAACACATCCCTCCGAACCAGTACGATAGAAGCTGGAAGACGACGCCAGATCTTGATCAAACGGCCTCAATTTACTTACCTTTTACCGCTACTTTTGACTGTTCCTAGTCAGCAAATGTCGCTGCTCTTTTACCCTGAGACTAGGTATATAAAGTCCTGGACTCGCTGTGAGCTGGGCATCGATTGTATTCGGGTTAAACCCTAGCCGCCACAAGTTGGCTTAGCTGCTACTTTCCCCTTTCTGAAATAGAACCCTAGCTAGCTTTTCTCCTCAAGCGGCTCTAGCACTGGTGAATTCCTCTCTGTTCTTCATGTTTGTGAGTCCTGATCATGACAATTGGTATCAGCAGCCATCCATCCTCGGCGGCGTGATGGATTTGAGGACGAGATGGAGTTCGGCTAGCCGGTAAAATCCTTCCCTCGTCTTCAGATTCCGGCGGCGGAGCAACACCAGCGGCGCAGGCGGCGGTAGACTGCTCGAGTATGAGTTAGGCGTAGAGAGTGGTTGCCGGGGAACAATTCTCTAGACTTAAAATCCCACCACCCACCCTTTCTGGCACGCTTCGAAGTCGGGCGACGGCGGCAGCGATTCGCGGCGGAGAATCCAAGTGCTTGGGTCAGGTTGACGACGGTCATCAAGACCAAGGCCATTACTACTCTGAAGATGCTCATCAAGGAGGTCCCCTGGCCACAAACAAGTTTGCAAGTTAACCCAGAAAAATATGATCCAAGCGTTACAAGCTACAACTACTGAAAATCCTGAGTTGATATACATAATTGAAAGTGAAGGAAATATGCCCTAGAGGCAATAATAAAGTTGTTATTTTATATTTCCTTATTCATGATAAAGGTTTATTATTCATGCTAGAATTGTATTGATCGGAAACCATAATACATGTGTGAAACCGTGTCCCTAGTAAGCCTCTACTAGACTAGCTCGTTGATCAAAGATGGTTAAGGTTTCCTAACCATGGACATGAGTTGTCATTTGATAACGGGATCACATCATTAGGAGAATGATGTGATGGACAAGACCCATCCGTTAGCTTAGCATAATGATCGTTCAGTTTTATTGCTAATGCTTTCTTCATGTCAAATACATATTCCTTCGACTATGATATTATGCAACTCCCGGATACCGGAGGAATACCTTGTGTGCTATCAAACGTCACAACGTAACTGGGTGATCATAAAGATGCTCTACAGGTATCTCCGAAGGTGTTTGTTGAGTTGGCATAGATCGAGATTAGGATTTGTGGCTCCGACTATCAGAGAGGTATCTCTGGGCCCTCTCGGTAATACACATCATAAGCTTGCAAGAAAATGACTAAGGAGTTGGTTGCGAGGTGATGTATTACGGAACGAGTAAAGAGACTTGCCGGTAACGAGATTGAACTAGGTATAAAGATACCGACGATCGAATCTCGGGCAAGTAACATACCGATGGACAAAGGGAATTACGTATGTTGTCATAACGGTTCGACCGATAAAGATCTTCGTAGAATATGTAGGAGCCAATATGGGCATCCAGGTTCCGCTATTGGTTATTGACCGGAGAGGTGTCTCGGTCATGTCTACATAGTTCTCGAACCCGTAGGGTCCGCACGCTTAACGTTCGTTGACGATATAGTATTATATGAGTTATGTGATTTGGTGACCGAATGTTGTTCGGAGTCCCGGATGAGAACATGGATATGACGAGGAGTCTCAAAATGGTCGAGAGGTAAAGATTGATATATAGGACGATGGTATTCGGACACCGGAAGTGTTTCGGGGGGTACCGGGTACTTATCGGGTCACCGGAAGGGGTTCCGGGCACCCCGGGCAAAAGATATGGGCCTTATGGGCCAAGAGAGAGAACGCACCAGCCACAAGGGGCTGGTGCGCCCCCCATAGCAGGCCGGCCTAGGAGGAGAAGGAAAGAGGGGAAGGGAAAGGAAAGTGTGGAGTAGGACTCCCCCTTCCTTCCCTCTCCCCCCTCTTTCCTTCCCGCTCGCTTATATATGGCAGGGGGGCGCGGCTTGGGAGGGACTCCAAGTAGGATTCCTCCTACTTGGGCGCCTCCTATGGCTGCTCCTCCCTCCCTCCCACCTATATATATGTGGGAGGGGGGCGCCTAGCACACACTAGATCAATTGTTAGCCATGTGCGGCGCCCCCCTCCACCGTTTACACCCCGGTCATATTTTCGTAGTGCTTAGGCGAAGCCCTGCGGAGATCACTTCACCATCACTGTCACCACGCCGTCGTGCTGACGGAACTCATCTACTACCTCGACATCTTGCTGGATCAAGAAGGCGAGGGACGTCACCGAGCTGAACGTGTGCAGAACGCGGAGGTGCCGTGCGTTCGGTACTTGATCAGTTGAAGCGCGAAGAAGTTCGACTACATCAACCGTGTTGTGAAACGCTTCCGCTTACGGTCTACGAGGGTACGTAGACAAACTCTCCCCCTCGTTGCTATGCACCTCCATGGATAGATCATCGTGTGTGCGTAGAATTTTTTTTGTTTTCCATGCAACAATTCCCAACAGTGGCATCATGAGCCAGGTCTATGCGTAGATGATGTGCACGAGTAGAACACAAAGAGTTGTGGGCGGTGATAGTCATACTGCTTACCACCAACGTCTTATTTTTATCCGGCGGTATTGTGGGATGAAGCGTCCTAGACCAACCTTACATGTCCACTCACATGAGACCGGTTCCACCGACTGACATGCAACTAGTTTTGCATAAAGGTGGCTGGCGGGCGTCTGTTTCTCCTACTTTAGTTGAATCGAATTTGACTGCGGCCGGTTCTTGAAAAATGTTAAAACAACAAAATTGACTAATCATCGTTGTGGTTTTTGCCATAGGTAAGAACGGTTCTTGCTAGAAGCCCGTAGCAGCCACGTAAAACTTACAACTAAATGTAGAGGACGTCTAACTTGTTTTTGCAGGGCATGTTGTGATGTGATATGGTCAAGATATGATGTGATAAACGTTATTGTATGAGATGATCATGTTTTGTAAGATATCAGGCAACCGGCAGGAGCCTTATGGTTGTCTCTTTATTGTATGAAATGCAAACGTCATGTAATTGCTTTACTTTATCGCTATGAGTTAGCAATAGTTGTAGAAGCAATAGTTAGCGAGACGACCACGACGCAACGATGGAGATCAAGGTGTTGAGCCAGTGACGATGGAGATCATGACGATGCTTTGGAGATGGAGATCAAAAGCACGAGATGATGATGGTCATATCATGTCACATATTTTGATTGCATGTGATGTTTATCTTTTATGCATATTATTTTGCTTAGTACGGTGGTAGCATTATAAGATGATCCCTTCACTAAATTTCCAGATAAAAGTGTTCTCCCTGAGTATGCACCGTTGCTACAGTTCGTCGTGTTGAGACACCACGTGATGATCGGGTGTGATAGACTCTACGTTCACATACAACGGGTGTAAGACAGTTTTGCACATGCGGAATACTTGGGTTAAACTTGACGAGCCTAGCATGTACAGACATGGCCTCGGAACACTGTAGATCGAAAGATCGAACGTGAATCATATAGTAGATATGATCAACATAGAGATGTTCACCATTGATGACTACCCCATCTCCCATGATGATCGGACATGGGTTAGTTGATTTGGATCACGTATCACTTAGATGACTTGAGGGATGTCTATTTAAATGAGAGTTCTTAAGTAATTTAATTAATTGAACTTAATTTATCATGAACTTTATTATGTGCCCATGGATTTTATTATTCTTGATATTGATTGCAATCCATCTTGTCCAATTATTCTTGGTAGACCATTTTTACATACTATTGGTGCTGTGATTGATATGAAAGAAGACAATATTAAATTTCAATTTCCACTAAGGAAGGGTATGGAACACTTCCCTAGAACAAGAATTAAGCCACCATATGAATCAATCATGAGGGCATCTTATGGATCTAGAAACAAAGATGACAATACTTAGATCCTTTGCATTATGCCTAGCTAGGGGCGTAAAACGATAGCGCTTGTTGGGAGGCAAGGCAACCCAATGAATAAAATTTATTTTTGTCTTTTTCTTTCTGTTCTTCAGTGTTTGCACAATTATGCTACTGTTATGATTGTGTTTTTTATGTTTTAATTAGTGTTTGTGCCAAGTAAAACCTTTGGGATAGCTTTGGTGATGGTTGATTTGATCTTGTTGGAAAACAGAAACTTTTACATACAGTAAAACAATTTTGATAATTCACATAAGCCACTAAAAATTCTGAATTTTTTTACAAAAGATTTATATTCAAATTGCCCACGTTTTCCTAATTTTTAAGAATTTTTGGATTTACAGAAGTATTCGAAGTTTTCAGATTGCTACAGACTTCTTCTGTTTTTGACAGATTCTGTTTTCTTTGCGTTGTGTGCTTATTTTGATGAATCCATGGTTTGTATTGGAGGGTATAAGCTATATCAAAGTTGGAATACAGTAGATATAATGCAAAAATAAAATATGAATGGGTTTGCAACACTACTTATAGTAGTGATTTGCTTTGTTATACTAATGGATCTCACGAAGGTTTTGTTGAGTTTTGTGTGATTGAAGTTTTCAAGTTTTGGGTGAGATCACGATGGATGAAGGAATAAGGAGTAAGAAGAGCCTAAGCTTGGGGATACCCCATGGCATCCCAAGCTATTATCTAAAAGAGAAGCAAGTAACTAAGCTTGGGTATGCCCGGGTGGCATCCCCTCTTTCTTCTAACGACCATCGGTATTTTACTTGGAGCTATATTTTTATTCGTCACATATCATGAGTTTTGCTTGGAGCGTCTTGTATGATATGAGTCTTTGCTTGTTTTGCTTTTTATTTTAAGTCATCTATCCTTGCTGGACACACCTATTTGAGAGAGCCAAAATTATGCTATGACTTGTTAGAATTGCTCTCTATGCTTCACTTAAATCTTTATGAGCTATGGAATTGCTCTAATGCTTCACTTATATCTTTTTTAGCACGGTGTGCTTTAGTATTTTTGAAAAAATGCTCTCATGCTTCACTTAGATTTATATGAGAGTTAGTAATTTTTTTAGAAATTCTCTCTTGCTTCACTTAAATTTTTTTGAGAACCGGGACTTCAAAGACGTTTTGAACGTCATGGAGCATATGAGATGTTCCAAGAGTTGAAGTTAATATTTCAAGCAAATGCCCGGGTTGAGAGATATGAAGTCTCCAACAAGTTCTATAGCTGCAAGATGGAGGAGAACAGTTCTGTCAGTGAACACATACTCAAAATGTCTGGGTATTATAATCACTTGACTCAGCTGGGAGTTGATCTTCCAGTTGATTGTGTCATTGACAGAGTTCTTCAATCACTGCCACCAAGCTACAAAGGCTTCGTGATGAACTATAATATGCAAGGGATGAACAAAACAATTCCCGAGCTCTTCGCAATGCTTAAAGCCATGGAGGTAGAAATCAAGAAAAAGCATCAAGTGTTGATGGTTAACAAGACCACTAGTTTCAATAAAAAGGGCAAGGGAAAGAAAGGGAACTTCAAGAAGAATGGCAAGCAAGTTGCCACTCCCGGGAAGAATCCCAAAGCTGGACCCAAGCCTGAAACTGAGTGCTTCTATTGCAAAGGGACTGGTTACTGGAAGCGGAACTGCCCCAAATACTTTGCGGATAAGAAGGATGGCAAAGTGAACAAAGGTATATTTGATATACATGTTATTGATGTGTACCTTACTAATGCTTGTAGTAGCGCCTGGGTATTTGATACTGGTTCGGTTGCTCATATTTGTAACTCGAAACAGGAGCTACGGATTAAACGAAGATTGGCTAAAGGACGAGGTGACGATGCGCGTCGGGAATGGTTCCAAGGTCGATGTGATCGCCGTCGGCACGCCTCTACATCTACCTTCGGGATTAGTTTTAGACTTGAATAATTGTTATTTGGTGCCAGCGTTGAGCATGAACATTATATCTGGATCTTGTTTAGTGCGAGACGGTTATTCATTTAAATCAGAGAATAATTGTTGTTTTATTTATATGAGTAATATCTTTTATGGTCATGCACCCTTGAAGAGTGGTCTATTCTTGTTGAATCTCGATTGTAGTGATACACATATTCATAATATTGATGCCAAAAGATGCAAAGTTGATAATGATAGTGCAACATATTTGTGGCACTGCCGTTTAGATCATATTGGTGTAAAGCAAATGAAGAAACTCCATACAGATGGACTTTTGGAATCACTTGATTATGAATCATTTGATACTTGTGAACCATGCCTCATGGGCAAGATGATTAAAACTCCGTTCTCTGGAACAATGGAGCGAGCTAATGACTTATTGAAAATAATACATACCGATGTATGCGGTCCGATGAGTATTGAGGCACGCGGCGGGTATCGTTATTTTCTGACCTTCACAGATGATTTAAGTAGATATGGGTATATCTACTTAATGAAACACAAGTCTGAAACATTTGAAAAGTTCAAAGAATTTTAGAGTGAAGTGGAGAATCATCATAACAAGAAAATAAAGTTTCTACGATCTTATCGCGGAGGGAAATATTTGAGTTACGAGTTTGGCCTTCATTTAAAACAATGTGGAATAGTTTCACAACTCACGCCACCTGGAACACCGCAGCGTAATGGTGTGTCCGAACGCCATAACCGTACTTTATTAGATATGGTGCGATCTATGATGTCTCTTACCGATTTACCACTATCGTTTTGGGGTTATGTATTAGAGAGAACTGCATTCACGTTAAATAGGGCACCGTCTAAATCCATTGAGACGACACCGTATGAACTGTGGTTTGGCAAGACACCTAAGCTGTCGTTTCTTAAAGTTTGGGGTTGCGACACTTATGTCAAAAGGCTTCAGCCTGATAAGCTCGAACCCAAATCGGAGAAGTGCGCCTTCCTAGGATACCCTAAGGAAACAATTGGGTACACCTTCTACCACAGATCCGAAGGCAAGATTTTTGTTGCCAAGAATGGAACCTTTCTAGAGAAGGAGTTTCTCTCGAAAGAATTGAGTGGGAGGAAAGTAGAACTTGATGAGGTAATCGTACCTTCTCCCGAATTGGAAAGTAGCACATCAGTGAAATCCGTTCCCGTGATGCCTACACCAACTAGAGAGGAAGCAAATGATAATGATCATGAAACTTCAGATCAAGTTGCTACTGAACCTCGTAGGTCAACCAGAGCATGATCCGCACCAGAGTGGTACGGTAATCCTGTTTTGGAAGTCATGTTATTAGACCAAGGCGAACCTACGAACTATGAAGAAGCTATGATGAGCCCAGATTCCGACAGATGGCTTGAGGCCATGAAATCTGAGATAGGATCCATGTATGAGAACAAAGTGTGGACTTTGGTGGACTTGCCCGATGATCGGCAAGCCATAGAGAATAAATGGATCTTCAAGAAGAAGACTGACGCTGATGGTAATGTTACTGTCTACAAAGCTTGACTTGTCGCAAAAGGTTTTCGACAAGTTCAAGGGGTTGACTACGATGAGACTTTCTTACCCGTAGCGATGCTTAAGTCTGTCCGAATCATGTAGCAATTGCTGCATTTTATGATTATGAAATCTGGCAAATGGACGTCAAAACCGCATTCCTTAATGGATTTCTTAAAGAAGAGTTGTATATGATGCAACCAGAAGGTTTTGTTGATCCTAAAGGTACTAACAAAGTGTGCAAGCTCCAGCGATCCATCTATGGACTGGTGCAAGCATCTCGAAGTTGGAATATACGCTTTGATGGAGTGATCAAAGCATATGGTTTTATACAGACTTTCGGTGAAGCCTGTATTTACAAGAAAGTGAGTGGGAGCTCTGTAGCATTTCTAATATTATATGTAGATGACATATTGTTGATTGGAAATGATATAGGATTTCTGGATAGCATAAAAGGATACTTGAATAAGAGTTTTTCAATGAAAGACCTCGGTGAAGCTGCTTATATATTGGGCATCAAGATCTATAGAGATAGATCGAGACGCTTAATAGGACTTTCACAAAGCACATACCTTGATAAAGTTTTGAAGAAGTTCAAAATGGATCAGTCAAAGAAAGGGTTCTTGCCTGTGTTACAAGGTGTGAAGTTGAGTCAGACTCAAAGCCCGACCACTGCAGAAGATAGAGAGAAAATGAAAGTCATTCCTTATGCCTCAGCCATAGGTTCTATCATGTATGCTATGTTGTGTACCAGACCTGATGTGTGCCTTGCCATAAGTCTGGCAGGGAGGTACCAAAGTAATCCAGGAGTGGATCACTGGACAGCGGTCAAGAACATCCTGAAGTACCTGAAAAGGACCAAGGATATGTTTCTCGTTTATGGAGGTGACAAAGAGCTCATCGTAAATGGTTACGTCGATGCTAGCTTTGACACTGATCCGGATGACTCTAAGTCACAAACCGGATATGTATTTATATTGAATGGTGGAGCTGTTAGTTGGGGCAGTTCCAAGCAGAGCTTCGTGGCGGGATCTACGTGTGAAGCGGAGTACATAGTGCTACTTTTTGAGCTTGCGTTGGTTTTTCCCTTGAAGAGGAAAGGGTGATGCAGCAAAGTAGAGATAAGTATTTCCCTCAGTTTGAGAACCAAGGTATCAATCCAGTAGGAGACAATGAACAAGTCACCAAATTCCTGCACAAACAATCAACAACTTGCACCCAACGCGATAAAGGGGTTGTCAATCCCTTCAAGGTTATTTGCAAAGTGAGATCTGATAGAGATAGATAAAAGGTAAAGTAAATATTTTTGGTATTTTTGGTTTATGGAACGGAAAGTAAAAGATTGCAAAATAGTAGATCGAAAACTTATATGATGGAAAATAGACCCGGGGCCATAGGTTTCACTAGAGGCTTCTCTCAAGATAGAAAATATTACGGTGGGTGAACAAATTACTGCCGAGCAATTGATAGAAAAGCGCAAAGTTATGACGATATCTAAGGCAATGATCATGAATATAGGCATCATGTCCGTGTCAAGTAGACCGAAACAATTCTGCATCTACTACTATTACTCCACACATCGACCGCTATCCAGCATGCATCTAGAGTATTAAGTTCATAAAGAACGGAGTAACGCATTAAGCAAGATGACATGATGTAGAGGAATTAACTCAAGCAATATGATGAAAACCCCATCTTTTTTACCCTTGATGGCAACAATACAATACGTGCCTTGCTGCCCCTACTGTCACTGGGAAAGGACACCGCAAGATTGAACCCAAAGCTAAGCACTTCTCCCATTGCAAGAAAAACCAATCTAGTTGGCCAAACCAAACCGATAGTTCAAAGAGAATTACAAAGATATCAAATCATGCATAAAAGAATCCAGAGAAGATTCAAATAATATTCATAGATAAGCTGATCATAAATCCACAATTCATCGGATCTCGGCAAACACACCGCAAAAAAGTATTACATTGAATAGATCTCCAAGAACATCGAGGAGAACATGGTATTGAGAATCAAAGAGAGAGAAGAAGCCATCTAGCTACTAGCTATGGGCCCGTAGGTCTGAGGTAAACTACTCACGCTTCATCGGAAGGGCAATGGTGTTGATGTAGAAGCCCTCCGTGATCGAATGCCCCTCCGGCAGGATGCCGGAAAAGGCCCCTAGATGGGATCTCACGGGTACAGAAGGTTGCGGCGGTGGAAAAGTGTTTTTGTGGATGCCTCCGTTGGTTTGGGGATATAAGAGTATATATAGGCAAAAGAATTAGGTCAGGAGGTGCACGAGGGGCCCACAAGGGTGGGGGGCGCGCCCTACCCCCCTAGGCATGCCCTCCGTCCTCGTGGCTGCCTCGTGGCTCCTTCGACTTCATCTCCAAGTCTCCTGGTTCCTTCTGGTCCAAGAAAAATCATCGCGAAAGTTTTATTCCGTTTGGACTCCGTTTGGTATTCCTTTTCTGCGAAACTCAAAAACAAGGAAAAACAGGAACTGGCACTGGGCTCTAGGTTAATAGGTTAGTCCCAAAAATAATATAAAATAGCATATAAAACATCCAAAAAAGATAATATAATAGCATGGAACAATCAAAAATTATAGATACGTTGGAGACGTATCAAGCATCCCAAGCTTAATTCCTGCTCGTCCTCGAGTAGGTAAAATGATAAAAACAAAATTTTTGATGTGGAATGCTACCTAACATATTTATCCATGTAATTTGTTTATTGTGGCATGAATGTTCAGATCCGTATGATTCAAAACAAAAGTTTAATATTGACATAAAAACAATAATATTTCAAGCATACTAACAAGGCAATTATGTCTTCTCAAAATAATATGGCCAAAGAAAGCTTATCCCTACAAAATCATATAGTCTGGCTATGCTCCATCTTCATCACACAAAATATTTAAATCATGCACAACCCCGATGACAAGCCAAGCAATTGTTTCATACTTTTAATGTTCTCAAACTTTTTCAACTTTCACGCAATACATGAGCGTGAGCCATGGACATAGCACTATAGGTGGAATAGAAGGTGGTTGTGGAGAAGACAAAAAGAAGGAGATAGTCTCACATCAACTAGGCGTATCAACGGGCTATGGAGATGCCCATCAATAGATATCAATGTGAGCGAGTAGGGATTGCCATGCAACGGATGCACTAGAGCTATAAGTTTATGAAAGCTCAAAAAGAAAACTAAGTGGGTGTACATCCAACTCGCTTGCTCACGAAGACCTAGGGCAATTTGAGGAAGCCCATCATTGGAATATACAAGCCAAGTTCTATAATGAAAAATTCCCACTAGTATATGAAAGTGACAAAATAGGAGACTCTCTATTATGAAGATCATGGTGCTACTTTGAAGCACAGGTGTGGTAAAAGGATAGTAACATTGCCCCTTCTCTCTTTTCTCTAATTTTTTTTATTTTCTCTTTTTTTTATTTGGGCCTTCTCTCAATTTTTTTTGGCCTCTTTTTTTTTGTCCGGAGTCTCATCCCGACTTGTGGGGGAATCATAGTCTCCATCATCCTTTCCTCACATGGGACAATGCTCTAATAATGAAGATCATCACACTTTTATTTACTTACAACTCAAGAATTACAACTCAAAACTTAGAACAAAATATGACTCTATATGAATGCCTCCGAAGGTGTACCGGGATGTGCAATGAATCAAGAGTGACATGTATGAAAGAATTATGAATGGTGGTTTGCCACAAATACGATGTCAACTACATGACCATGCAAAGCAATATGACAATGATGGAACGTGTCATAATAAATGGAACGGTGGAAAGTTGCATGGCAATATATCTCGGAATGGCTATGGAAATGCCATAATAGGTAGGTATGGTGGCTGTTTTGAGGAAGGTATATGGTGGGTTTATGGCACAGGCGAAAGTTGCGTGGTACTAGAGAGGCTAGCAATGGAGGAAGGGTGAGAGTGCGTATAATCCATGGACTCAACATTAGTCATAAGAAATCACATACTTATTGCAAAAATCTATTAGTTATCGAAATGAAGTACTACGCGCATGCTCCTAGGGGGATAGATTGGTAGAAAAAGACCATCGCTCGTCCCCGACCGCCACTCATAAGGAAGACAATCAAAAAATAAATCATGCTCCGACTTCATCACATAACGGTTCACCATACGTGCATGCTACGGGAATCACAAACTTTAACACAAGTATTTCTCAAATTCACAATTACTCACTAGCATGACTCTCATATCACCATCTTCATATCTCAAAACAATCATAAGGAATCAACTTCTCATAGTATTCAATGCACTTTATATGAAAGTTTTTATTATATCCCTCTTGGATGCCTATCATATTAGGACTAAATTTATAACCAAAGCAAATTACCATGCTGTTTAAAGACTCTCAAAATAATATAAGTGAAGCATGAGAGTTCATCAATTTCTATAAAATAAAACCACCGCCGTGCTCTAAAAAGATATAAGTGAAGCACTAGAGCAAAATTGCCTAGCTCAAAAGATATAAGTGAAGCACATAGAGTATTCTAATAAATCACGATTCATGCGTGTCTCTATCAAAAGGTGTGTACAGCAAGGATGATTGTGGCAAACTAAAAAGCAAAGACTCAAATCATACAAGACGCTCCAAGCAAAACACATATCATGTGATGAATAAAAATATAGCCTCAAGTAAAGTTACCGATAGACGAAGACGAAAGAGGGGATGCCTTCCGGGGCATCCCCAAGCTTAGGCTCTTGGTTGTCCTTGAATATTACCTTGGGCATCCCCAAGCTTAGGCTCTTGCCACTCCTTATTCCATAGTCCATCAAATCCTTACCCAAAACTTGAAAACTTCACAACACAAAACTCAACAGAAAATCTCATAAGCTCCGTTAGTATAAGAAAATAAATCACCACTTTTGGTAATGTTGTGAACTCATTCTTTATTTATATTGGTGTAATATCTACTGTATTCCAACTTTTCCATGGTTCATACTGTTGGGGAACGTAGCATGCAATTTCAAAAAATTTCTACGCTCACGCAAGATCTATCTAGGTGATGCATAGCAACGAGAGGGGAGAGTGTGTCCACGTACCCTCGTAGACCGAAAGCGGAAGCGTTAGCTTAACGCGGTTGATGTAGTCGAACGTCTTCGCGATCCAACTGATCAAGCACCGAACGTACGGCACCTCCGAGTTCTGCACACGTTCAGCTCGATGACGTCCCTCGAGCTCTTGATCCAGTTGAGGACGAGGGAGAGTTCTGTCAGCACGACGGCGTGGCGACGGTGATGATGATGTTACCGGCGCAGGGCTTCGCCTAAGCACTACGACGATATGACCGAGGTGTGTAACTGTGGAAGGGGGCACCGCACACGGCTAAGAGAAGACTTTGTGTGCCCCCCTCCGACGTATATAAAGGAGTGGGAAGAGGAGGCCGGCCCAAGGGAGGGCGCGCCAAAGGGGGGAGTCCTACTTGGACTCCCGGTCCAAGTAGGATTCGGCCCCCCCTTTCCTATTCCAACTAGGAGAAGGAGGGAAGGAGGAAGAGGGGAGAAGGAAAGAGGGGGGCGCCGCCCCCTCCTAGTCCAATTCGGACCAGCCATGGGGGGGCGCGCGGCCACCCCTTGAGGCCCTTCTCTCCTTTCCACTAAAGCCCATTAAGGCCCATTACTTCCGGGGGGGGGGGGGGGGGGGTTCCGGTAACCCCCGATACTCCGAAACTCATCCGAATCAACCCGAACCATTCCGGTATCCGAATGTAACCTTCCAATATATGAATCTTTACCTCTCGACCATTTAGAGACTCCTCATCATGTCCGTGATCTCATCCGGGACTCCGAACAAACTTCGGTTCATCAAATCACATAACTCATAATACAAATCGTCATCGAACATTAAGCGTGCGGACCCTACGGGTTCAAGAACTATGTAGACATGACTGAGACACTTCTCCGGTCAATAACCAATAGCGGAACCTGGATGCTCATATTGGCTCCTACATATTCTACGAAGATCTTTATCGGTCAAACCGCATAACAGCATACGTCATTCCCTTTGTCATCGGTATGTTACTTGCCCGAGATTCGATCGTCGGTATCATCATACCTAGTTGAATCTTGTTACCGGCAAGTCTCTTTACTTGTTCCGTAATGCATCATCCCGCAACTAACTCATTAGTCACATTGCTTGCAAGGCTTATAGTGATGTGCATTACCGAGAGGGACCAGAGATACCTCTCCGATACTCGGAGTGACAAATCCTAATGTCGATCTATGCCAACTCAACAAACACCATCGGAGATACCTATAGAGCATCTTTATAATCACCCAGTTACGTTGTGACGTTTGATAGCACACAAAGTATTCCTCCGGTATTCGGGAGTTGCATAATCTCATAGTCAGAGGAACATGTATAAGTCATGAAGAAAGCAATAGCAATAAAACTAAACGATCATTATGCTAAGCTAACGGATGGGTCTTGTCCATCACATCATTCTCTAATGATGTGATCCCGTTCATCAAATGACAACACATGTCTATGGTTAGGAAACATAACCATCTTTGATTAACGAGCTAGTCAAGTAGAGGCATACTAGGGACACTCTGTTTTGTCTATGTATTCACACATGTATCAAGTTTCCGGTTAATACAATTCTAGCATGAATAATAAACATTTATCATGATATAAGGAAATATAAATAACAACTTTATTATTGCCTCTAGGGCATATTTCCTTCAGTCTCCCACTTGCACTAGAGTCAATAATCTAGATTAGATTGTAATGATTCTAACACCCATGGAGTCTTGGTGTTGATCATGTTTTGCTCGTGGAAGAGGCTTAGTCAACGGGTCTGCAACATTCAGATCCGTATGTATTTTGCAAATCTCTATGTCTCCCTCCTTGACTTGATCACGGATGGAGTTAAAGCGTCTCTTGATGTGTTTGGTTGTTTTGTGAAATCTCTATTCCTTCGCTAAGGCAATTGCTCCAGTATTGTCACAAAAGATTTTCATTGGACCCGATGCACTAGGTATTACACCTAGATCGGATATGAACTCCTTCATCCAGACTCCTTCGTTTGCTGCTTCCGAAGCAGCTATGTACTCCGCTTCACACGTAGATCCCACCACGAAGCTTTGCTTGGAACTGCACCAACTGACAGCTCCACCATTCAATATAAATACGTATCTGGTTTGAGACTTAGAGTCATCCGGATCAGTGTCAAAGCTAGCATCGACGTAACCATTTACGATGAGCTCTTTGTCACCTCCATAAACGAGAAACATATCCTTAGTCCTTTTCAGGTATTTCATGATGTTTTTGACCGCTGTCCAGTGATCCACTCCTGGATTACTTTGGTACCTCCCTGCTAAACTTATAGCAAGGCACACATCAGGTCTGGTACACATCATTGCATACATGATAGAACCTATGGCTGAGGCATAGGGAATGACTTTCATTTTCTCTCTATCTTCTGCAGTGGTCGGGCATTGAGTCTTACTCAACTTCACACCTTGTAATACAGGCAAGAACCCTTTCTTTGACTGATCCATTTTGAACTTCTTCAAAACTTTATCAAGGTATGTGCTTTGTGAAAGTCCTATTAAGCGTCTTGATCTATCTCTATAGATCTTGATGCCCAATATATAAGCAGCTTCACCGAGGTCTTTCATTGAAAAATTCTTATTCAAGTATCCTTTTATGCTATCCAGAAATTCTATATCATTTCCAATCAACAATATGTCATCCACATATAATATTAGAAATGCTACAGAGCTCCCACTCACTTTCTTGTAAATACAGGCTTCTCCAAAAGTCTGTATAAAACCATATGCTTTGATCACACTATCAAAGCGTATATTCCAACTCTGAGATGCTTGCACCAGTCCATAAATGGATCGCTGGAGCTTGCACACTTTGTTAGCACCTTTAGGATCAAGAAAACCTTCTGGTTGCATCATATACAACTCTTCTTTGAGAAATCCATTAAGGAATGCAATTTTGACATCCATTTGCCAGATTTCATAATCATAAAACGCGGCAATTGCTAACATGATTCAGACAGACTTAAGCATCGCTATGGGTGAGAAGGTCTCGTCGTAGTCAACTCCTTGAACTTGTCGAAAACCTTTCGCAACAAGTCGAGCTTTGTAGACAGTAACATTACCGTCAGCGTCAGTCTTCTTCTTGAAGATCCATTTATTCTCTATGGCTTGCCGATCATCAGGCAAGTCAACCAAAGTCCATACTTTGTTCTCATACATGGATCCCATCTCAGATTTCATGGCCTCAAGCCATTTCGCGGAATCTGGGCTCATCATTGCTTCCTCATAGTTCGTAGGTTCATCATGGTCTAGTAACATGACTTCCAGAACAGGATTACCGTACCACTCTGGTGCGGAACGTACTCTGGTTGACCTATGAGGTTCGGTAGTAACTTGATCTGAAGTTTCATGATCATCATCATTAACTTCCTCACTAATTGGCGTAGGCATCGCTGGAACTGATTTCTGCGATGAACTACTTTCCAATTCAAGAGAAGGTACCACTACCTCATCAAGTTCTACTTTCCTCCCACTCACTTCTTTCGAGAGAAACTCCTTCTCTAGAAAGGATCCATTCTTAGCAACAAATATCTTGCCTTCGGATATGTGATAGAAGGTGTACCCAACAGTTTCTTTTGGGTATCCTATGAAGACGCACTTCTCCGATTTGGATTCGAGCTTATCAGGCTAAAGCTTTTTCACATAAGCATCGCAACCCCAAACTTTAAGAAACGACAGCTTATGTTTCTTGCCAAACCACAGTTCATACGGTGTCGTCTCAACGGATTTAGATGGTGCCCTATTTAACGTGAATGCAGCTGTCTCTAATGCATAACCCCAAAATGATAGTGGTAAATCGGTAAGAGACATCATAGACCGCACCATATCTAATAAAGTACGGTTACGACGTTCGGACACACCATTACGCTGTGGTGTTCCAGGTGGCGTGAGTTGCGAAACTATTCCGCATTGTTTTAAATGAAGGCCAAACTCATAACTCAAATATTCGCCTCCACGATCAGATCATAGAAACTTTATTTTCTTGTTACGATTATTTACCACTTCACTCTGAAATTCTTTGAACTTTTCAAATGTTTCAGACTTATGTTTCATTAAGTAGATATACCCATATCTGCTAAAATCATTTGTGAAGGTCAGAAAATAACGATACCCACCGCGAGCCTCAACACTCATCGGACCGCATACATCAGTATGTATTATTTCCAATAAGTCTGTAGCTCGCTCCATTGTTCCGGAGAACGGAGTCTTAGTCATCTTGCCCATGAGGCATGGTTCGCAAGCATCAAATGATTCATAATCAAGTGATTCCAAAAGTCCATCAGCATGGAGTTTCTTCATGCGCTTTACACCAATATGACCTGAACGGCAGTGCCACAAATATGTTGCACTATCATTATCAACTTTGCATCTTTTGGCATCAATATTATGAATATGTATATCACCACGATCGAGATTCAACAAAAATAGACCACTCTTCCATGGTGCATGACCATAAAATATATTACTCATATAAATAGAACAACCATTATTCTTTGATTTAAATGAATAACCGTCTCGCATCAAACAAGATCCAGATATAATGTTCATGCTCAACGCTGGCACCAAATAACAATTATTCAGGTCTAAAACTAATCCCGAAGGTAGATGTAGAGCTAGCGTGCCGACGGCGATCACATCGACCTTGGAATCATTCCCGACGCGCATCGTCACCTCGTCCTTAGCCAATCTTTGTTTGATCCGTAGCCCCTGTTTCGAGTTACAAATATGAGCAATCGAACCGGTATCAAATACCCAGGCACTACTACGAGCATTAGTAAGGTACACATCAATAATGTGTATATCAAATATACCTTTGTTCACTTTGCCATCCTTCTTATACGCCAAATACTTGGGGCAGTTCCGCTTCCAGTGACCAGTCCCTTTGCAGTAGAAGCTCTCAGTTTCAGGTTTGGGTCCAGACTTGGGATTCTTCCTGGGAGCAGCAACTTGTTTGCCGTTCTTCTTGAAGTTCCCCTTCTTTCCCTTGCCCTTTTTCTTGAAACTAGTGGTCTTGTTAACCATCAACACTTGATGATCTTTCTTGATTTCTACCTCCGCAGCTTTGAGCATAGCGAAGAGCTCGGGAATTGTCTTATTCATCCCTTTTATATTATAGTTCATCACAAAGCCTTTGTAGCTTGGTGGCAGTGATTGAAGAACTCTGTCAATAACACAATCATCCGGAAGATTAACTCCCAGCTGAGTCAAGTGGTTATGGTACCCAGACATTTTGAGTATGTGTTCACTGACAGAACTGTTCTCCTCCATCTTGCAGCTATAGAACTTGTTGGAGACTTCATATCTCTCAACTCGGGCATTTGCTTGAAATATTAACTTCAACTCCTGGAACATCTCATATGCTCCATGACGTTCAAAACATCTTTGAAGTCCCGATTCTAAGCCGTAAAGCATGGCACACTGAACTATCGAGTAGTCATCAGATCGAGCTTGCCAGACGTTCATAATGTCAGCATCTGCTCCTGCAGCAGGCCTTTCACCCAGCGGTGCATCAAGGACATAATTCTTCTGTGCAGCAATGAGGATAATCCTCAAGTTACGGACCCAGTCCGTGTAGTTGCTACCATCATCTTTCAACTTAGCTTTCTCTAGGAACGCATTAAAATTCAAGGGAACGGTAGCACGGGCCATTGATCTACAACAACATAGATATGCAAAAACTATCATGATAAATTGAAACCATGATAAATTAAAGTTCAATTAACCATATTATTTAAGAACTCCCACTTAGATAGACATCCCTCTAGTGATCTAAATGATCACGTGATCCATATCAATTAAACCATGTTCGATCATCACGTGAGATGGAGTAGTTTTCAATGGTGAACATCTCTATGTTGATCATATCTACTATATGATTCACGTTCGACCTTTCGGTCTCCAGTGTTCCGAGGCCATATCTGCATATGCTAGGCTCGTCAAGTTTAACCCGAGTATTCCGCACGTGCAAAACTGTCTTGCACCCGTTGTATGTGAATGTAGAGCTTATCACACCCGATCATCACGTGGTGTCTCGGCACGACGAACTGTCGCAACGGTGCATACTCAGGGAGAACACTTATACCTTGAAATTTTTAGTGAGGGATCATCTTATAATGCTACCGCCGTACTAAGCAAAATAAGATGCATAAAGATAAACATCACATGCAATCAAAATATGTGACATGATATGGCCATCATCATCTTGTGCCTTTGATCTCCATCTTCAAAGCACCGTCATGATTTCCATCGTCACCGGCTTGACACCTTGATCTCCATCGTAGCGTCGTTGTCGTCTCGCCAACTATTGCTTCTACAACTATCGCTAACGCATAGTGATAAAGTAAAGCAATTACATGGCGATAGCATTTCATACACTAAAGCGACAACCATAAGGCTCCTGCCAGTTGCCGATAACTTTTACAAAACATGATCATCTCATACAATAACGTGTATCACATCATGTCTTGACCATATCACATCACAACATGCCCTGCAAAAACAAGTTAGACATCCTCTACTTTGTTGTTGCAAGTTTTACGTGGCTGCTACGGGATTCTAGTAAGAACCGTTCTTACCTACGCATCAAAACCACAACGATTTTTCGTCAAGTGTGGTGTTTTAACCTTCAACAAGGACCGGCCGTAGTCAAACTCGATTCAACTAAAGTTGGAGAAACAGACACCCGCCAGCCACCTGTGTGCAAAGCACGTCGGTAGAACCAGTCTCATGAACGCGGTCATGTAATGTCGGTACAGGCCGCTTCATCCAACAATACCGCCGAATCAAAGTACGACGTTGGTAGTAAGCAGTATGACTATTATCGCCCACAACTCTTTGTGTTCTACTCGTGCATATCATCTACGCATAGACCTGGCTCAGATGCCACTGTTGGGGAACGTAGCATGCAATTTCAAAAAATTTCTACGCTCACGCAAGATCTATCTAGGAGATGCATAGCAACGAGAGGGGAGAGTGTGTCCACGTACCCTCGTAGACCGAAAGCGGAAGCGTTAGCTTAACGCGGTTGATGTAGTCGAACGTCTTCGCGATCCAACCGATCAAGCACCGAACATATGGCACCTCCGAGTTCTGCACACGTTCAGCTCGATGACTTCCCTCGAGCTCTTGATCCAGTTGAGGACGAGGGAGAGTTCTGTCAGCACGACGGCGTGGCGATGGTGATGATGTTACCAGCGCAGGGCTTCACCTAAGCACGACGACGATATGACCGAGGTGTGTAACTGTGGAGGGGGGCACCGCACACGGCTAAGAGAAGACTTGGTGTGCCTTTGGGGTGCCCCCCTCCCACGTATATAAAGGAGGGGGAAGAGGAGGCCGGCCCAAGGGGGGCGCTCCAAAGGGGGGAGTCCTACTTGGACTCCCGGTCCAAGTAGGATTCGCCCCCCCTTTCCTATTCCAACTAGGAGAAGGAGGGAAGGAGGAAGAGGGGAGAAGGAAAGAGGGGGGCGCCGCCCCCTCCTAGTCCAATTCGGACCAGCCATGGGGGGGCGCGCGGCCACCCCTTGAGGCCCTTCTCTCCTTTCCACTAAAGCCCATTAAGGCCCATTACTTCCCGGGGGGAGGGGGGGTTCCGGTAACCCCCGGTACTCCGAAACTCATCCGAATCAACCCGAACCATTCCGGTATCCGAATGTAACCTTCCAATATATGAATCTTTACCTCTCGACCATTTCGAGACTCCTCGTCATGTCCGTGATCTCATCCGGGACTCCGAACAAACTTCGGTTCATCAAATCACATAACTCATAATACAAATCGTCATCGAACGTTAAGCGTGTGGATCCTACGGGTTCGAGAACTATGTAGACATGACCGAGACACTTCTCCGGTCAATAACCAATAGCGTAACCTGGATGCTCATATTGGCTCCTACATATTCTATGAAGATCTTTATCGGTCAAACCGCATAACAACATACGTCATTCCCTTTGTCATCGGTATGTTACTTGCCCGAGATTCGATCGTCGATATCATCATACCTAGTTCAATCTCATTACCGGCAAGTCTCTTTACTCGTTCCGTAATGCATCATCCCGCAACTAACTCATTAGTCACATTGCTTGCAAGGCTTATAGTGATGTGCATTACCGAGAGGGCCCAGAGATACCTCTCCGATACTCGGAGTGACAAATCCTAATGTCGATCTATGCCAACTCAACAAACACCATCGGAGATACCTGTAGAGCATCTTTAAAATCACCCAGTTATGTTGTGACATTTGATAGCACACAAAGTATTCCTCCGGTATTCGGGAGTTGCATAATCTCATAGTCAGAGGAACATGTATAAGTCATGAAGAAAGCAATAGCAATAAAACTAAACGATCATTATGCTAAGCTAACGGATGGGTCTTGTCCATCACATCATTCTCTAATGATGTGATCCTGTTCATCAAATGACAACACATGTCTATGGTTAGGAAACTTAACCATCTTTGATTAACGAGCTAGTCAAGTAGAGGCATACTAGGGACACTCTGTTTTGTCTATGTATTCACACATGTATCAAGTTTCCGGTTAATACAATTCTAGAATGAATAATAAACATTTATCATGATATAAGGAAATATAAATAACAACTTTATTATTGCCTCTAGGGCATATTTCCTTTACATACCCCCCGATACTACCCATAGATTCATCAAAATAAGCAAACAACACATAGAAAACAGAATCTGTCAAAAACAGAACAGTCTGCGAAGATCTGAATTGTTCTAATACTTGTGTAACTCCAAAAGTTCTGAAAAATTAGGAAAACTGAGGAAATTTGTTTATCAATCCTTTGTAAAAAATTCAGGGTTTTTCCATGCTCCAGGGAATTTAAACAATTCTGTGACTAGACGCAAAAGTTTCTGTTTTTCAGCAAGATCAAATCAACTATCACCGTAAGCTATCCCAAAGGTCTTACTTGGCACAAACACTAATTAAAACACAAAACCACACCTAACCAGAGGCTATATGAGTTATTTATTGCAAAACAGAACCTAAAAAGGGAAAACAAAAAATAAAATTGGGTTGCCTCCCAACAAGCGCTATCGTTTAACGCCCTTAGCTAGGCATAAAAACGCGAATAGATCTAGGTATTCTCATCTTTGGCAAGCAATTCTTCAATCATACACTTATAATATTTAGGAGGTTCTTTGGTTTTATCAATAATCAAACTCCTAGACAAGAAATCAAAAAATTCATTCGTGGCAATTGGTTCCTTAATAATATCGGAAAAACTGGGGTGAACACTTATTGACTTGAGATCTTCATTTTCTCTACTAGAAGATTCACCCTTATTCTTAGGAACGTAAGTAAACTTGGCAATCTTAGTAGGAGGAAGATTTTGAGTAGTTTTAACAGAGGAAAAAGTGGAACCCAAGTTGGTAATAATGTCTTCTAGTTTGCCAATTCTAGTAGAATTTTGATCTATCTTTTCGTTAACTATGGGTTCCTTTCCCCTAAGATTCTTTAAAGTAGCCCCTACTTTAGATCCATATTGAGTAATCTGATTATGAATCTTTTTATCCAAATTTTCAATCAACTCAACGGTCGCTATCTTATTCTCAATAATATCAAGCCTTTGCATTACATGTTCCAAGGTTAAAACAGTTCCATTGATCAAAAGAGGTGGTGGGCCTAACAAATCTATCATGGCATTGTAAGAATCAAAAGTATGGCTCCCTAAGAAATTCCCGGTAATGGTATCTAGAACATATCTATTCCAAGGAGTAACGCCCACATGAAAATTTCGAAGAAGAACGGCAGTAGATTGCTTTCGAGTAGATCTATTTTGAGCATTGCAAATTCTATACGAAGCATCTTTTAATTTTTCTCCCTCCCTTTGTTTAAAATTGAGGACTTCATTATCGGGAGTGCTAACAAGGATGGGAGAACTAGCCATGAAAGCAAGACAAACGATCCAACACACGAGCACACAAAAAGCAAGCGAAGAAGACGAACGAAAGAGGGGCGAAGAAAAGGCAAATCTTTTCGAAAATCGTTTTAGAAGTGGGGGAGAGGAAAACGAGAGGCGAATGGCGAATAATGTAATGCAAGAGATGAAAGTTTATGATGGGTACTTGGTATGTCTTGATTTGCCGTAGATCTCCCCGGCAATGGCGCGAGAAATTCTTCCTGCTACTTCTTGAGCTTGCGTTGGTTTTTCCCTTGAAGAGGAAAGGGTGATGCAGCAAAGTAGAGATAAGTATTTCCCTCAGTTTGAGAACCAAGGTATCAATCCAGTAGGAGACAACAAACAAGTCACCGAATACCTGCACAAACAATCAACAACTTGCACCCAATGCGGTAAAGGGGTTGTCAATCCCTTCACGGTTATTTGCAAAGTGAGATCTGATAGAGATAGATAAAAGGTAAAGTAAATATTTTTGGTATTTTTGGTTTATGGAACAGAAAGTAAAAGATTGCAAAATAGTAGATTGAAAACTTATATGATGGAAAATAGACCCGGGGCCATAGATTTCACTAGAGGCTTCTCTCAAGATAGAAAATATTACGGTGGGTGAACAAATTACTGCCGAGCAATTGATAGAAAAGCGCAAAGTTATGATGATATCTAAGGCAATGATCATGAATATAGGCATCACGTCCGTGTCAAGTAGACCGAAACGATTCTGCATCTACTACTATTACTCCACACATCGACCGCTATCCAGCATGCATCTAGAGTATTAAGTTCATAAAGAACGGAGTAACGCATTAAGCAAGATGACATGATGTAGAGGAATTAACTCAAGCAATATGATGAAAACCCCATCTTTTTACCCTTGATGGCAACAATACAATACGTGCCTTGCTGCCCCTACTGTCACTGGGAAAGGACACCGCAAGATTGAACCCAAAGCTAAGCACTTCTCCCATTGCAAGAAAAACCAATCTAGTTGGCCAAACCAAACCGATAGTTCAAAGAGAATTACAAAGATATCAAATCATGCATAAAAGAATTCAGAGAAGATTCAAATAATATTCATAGATAAGCTAATCATAAATCCACAATTCATCGGATCTCGGCAAACACACCGCAAAAAAGTATTATATCGAATAAATCTCCAAGAACATCGAGGAGAACATGGTATTGAGAATCAAAGAGAGAGAAGAAGCCATCTAGCTACTAGCTATGGACCCGTAGGTCTGAGGTAAACTACTCACGCTTCATCGAAAAGGCAATGGTGTTGATGTAGAAGCACTCCGTGATCGAATCCCCCTCCGGCAGGACGCTGGAAAAGGCCCCTAGAAGGGATCTCACGGGTACAGAAGGTTGTGGCGGTGGAAAAGTGTTTTTGTGGATGCCTCCGTTGGTTTGGGGATATAAGAGTATATATAGGCGAAAGAATTAGGTCAGGAGGTGCACGAGGGGCCCACAAGGGTGGGGGGCGCACCCTACCCCCCTGGGCGCGCCTTCCGTCCTCGTGGCTGCCTCGTGGCTCCTCCGACTTCATCTCCAAGTCTCCTGGCTTCCTTCTGGTCCAAGAAAAATCATCGCGAAAGTTTTATTCCGTTTGGACTCCGTTTGGTATTCCTTTTCTGCGAAACTCAAAAACAAGGAAAAAACAGAAACTGGCACTGGGCTCTAGGTTAATAGGTTAGTCCCAAAAATAATATAAAATAGCATATTAATGCATATAAAACATACAAAACAGATAATATAATAGCATGGAACAATAAAAAATTATAGATACGTTGGAGACGTATCACATAGCTGCTTCAGAAGCAGCAAATGAAGGAGTCTGGATGAAGGAGTTCATATCCGATCTAGGTGCAATACCTAGTGCATCGGATCCAATGAAAATCTTTTGTGACAACACTGGAGCAATTGCCTTGGCGAAGGAATCCAGGTTTCACAAGAGAACCAAACACATCAGGAGACGCTTCAACTCCATCCGTGAACAAGTCAAGGATGGAGACATAGAAATTTGCAAGATACATACGGATCTGAATGTGGAAGACCCGTTAACTAAGCCTCTTCCGCGAGCAAAACATGATCAGCACCAAGACTCCATGGGTGTTAGATTCATTACAATGTAATCTAGATTATTGACTCTAGTGCAAGTGGGAGACTGAAGGAAATATGCCCTAGAGGCAATAATAAAGTTGTTATTTTATATTTCCTTATTCATGATAAAGGTTTATTTATTCATGCTAGAATTGTATTGATCGAAAACCATAATACATGTGTGAATACATAAACAAATACCGTGTCCCTAGTAAGCCTCTACTAGACTAGCTCGTTGATCAAAGATGGTTAAGGTTTCCTAACCATGGACATGAGTTATCATTTGATAACGGGATCACATCATTAGGAGAATGATGTGATGGACAAGACCCATCCGTTAGCTTAGCATAATGATCGTTCAGTTTTATTGCTATTGCTTTCTTCATGTCAAATACATATTCCTTCGACTATGATATTATGCAACTCCCGGATACCGGAGTAATACCTTGTGTGCTATCAAACGTCACAACGTAGCTGGGTGATCATAAAGATTCTCTACAGGTATCTCCTAAGGTGTTTGTTGAGTTGGCATAGATCGAGATTAGGATTTGTCACTCCGAGTATCAGAGAGGTATCTCTGGGCCCTCTCGGTAATACACAACATAAGCTTGCAAGAAAATGACTAAGGAGTTGGTCGCGAGGTGATGTATTACGGAACGAGTAAAGAGACTTGCCGGTAACGAGATTGAACTAGGTATAAAGATACCGACGATCGAATCTCGGGCAAGTAACATACCGATGGACAAAGGGAATTATGTATGTTGTCATAACGGTTCGACCGATAAAGATCTTTGTAGAATATGTAGGAGCCAATATGGGCATCCAGGTTCCTCTATTGGTTATTGACCGGAGAGGTGTCTCGGTCATGTCTACATAGTTCTCGAACCCGTAGGGTTCGCACGCTTAAAGTTCGTTGACGATATAGTATTATATGAGTTATGTGATTTGGTGACCGAATGTTGTCCGGAGTCCCGGATGAGATCACAGACATGACGAGGAGTCTCGAAATGGTTGAGAGGTAAAGATTGATATATAGGACGATGGTATTTGGACACCGGAAGTGTTTTGGGGGGTACCGGGTACTTATCGGGTCACCGAAAGGGGTTCCGGGCACCCCGGGCAAAAGATATGGGCCTTATGGGCCAAGAGAGAGAACGCACCAGCCACAAGGGGCTGGTGCGCCCCCCATAGCAGGCCGGCCTAGGAGGAGAAGGAAAGAGGGGAAGGGAAAGGAAAGTGTGGAGTAGGACTCCCCCTTCCTTCCCTCTCCCCCCCCTCTTTCCTTCCCCCTCGGTTATATATGGCAGGGGGGCGCGGCTTGGGAGGGACTCCAAGTAGGATTCCTCCTACTTGGGCGCCTCCTATGGCTGCTCCTCCCTCCCTCCCACCTATATATATGTGGGAGGGGGCGCCTAGCACACACCAGATCAATTGTTAGCCGTGTGCGGCGCCCCCCCCTCCACCGTTTACACCCCCGGTCATATTTTCGTAGTGCTTAGGCGAAGCCCTGCGGAGATCACTTCACCATCACCGTCACCACGCCGTCGTGCTGACGAAACTCATCTACTACCTTGACGTCTTGCTGGATCAAGAAGGCGAGGGACGTCACCGAGCTGAACGTGTGCAGAACGCGGAGGTGCCGTGCGTTTGGTACTTGATCGGTTGAAGCGCGAAGAAGTTTGACTACATCAAACGCGTTGTGAAACGCTTTCGCTTACGGTCTACGAGGGTACATAGACAAACTCTCCCCCTCGTTGCTATGCATCTCCATGATCATCGTGTGTGCGTAGAATTTTTTTTTGTTTTCCATGCAACGATTCCCAACAAAAAGTGAGGAATACCTTGTGGAGTTACAAAAACAACAGGAAGATGAAGTTCTTCAGTTGTCCATGCATGCTGTCATGGGCAAGGGCACTAGCAAAACTACTTTCACAGTTAATGTCAAGATTGGGAACATTATGGCAACTGCTCTCATAGACAGTGGGAGTTCTTCTACATTCATATCCTCTGAACTAGCAGCAAAACTTCCTGAAAAGCCAGTAACAAGCAAGAAAGTGAAAGTCCAAGTTGCAAATGGAGGAGTACTGTGGAGTCAGCACACTTGCTATAACTGCAATTACAGTATTCAGGGAGAACCATTCACTGGAGACTTTAAGGTCCTACAGTTATCTGGGTATGATATAATCCTTGGGGCTGATTGGTTAAAATAGTTCAGTCCAATAGAACTGGATTTCATACAAATGATCATGAGAATCACTAAAAGCAAGGGACACAAAGTAACTTTCAAAGATGAAACTATGCCTTCCCCTGCAACAATCAAGGAAACGTCCAACTTGGTCAAACTACTGGAACAAGCAGACTGTGGAATTTTCCTTATGGTCTCAGCTTGCAGTACTGAAAAAGAAGAACATACTGTAGCAGTTCCTCCTGTCATACAACACCTCATAGAAGAGTATGCAGATATCTTTGCATAGCCAACTGAATTACCACCTTCTAGGCACTGTGACCATGCAATACCACTTCAGCCAGGAGCCAAAATTGCAAATCAAAGGCCTTACAGATTGCCCCATCATCAAAAGGATGCTTTGGAGGAAATAATCAAAAAGATGATTGCAATAGGAATAATACAGCCTAGCTCCAGTCCTTATGCAGCCCCTGCTATTTTAGTAAAGAAAAAGGATGGCACATGGAGACTATGCATTGACTACAGAAAATTAAATGCTATCACCATAAAAAACAAGTATCCTATTCTTGTGATTGAGGACCTCTTGATGAGCTACATGGAGCTAAATTCTTCACAAAAATAGACCTGAGAAGTGGATATCATCAAATTCGAATGAAACCTGAAGATGTTGAGAAAACTGCTTTCTCTACACACATGGGATTATTTGAGTTCCTAGTAATGTCCTTTGGACTTACTAATGGACCCCCTTCATTCCATTCCTTGATGCACTCTGTTTTAGGACCTCTGCTAAGGAAATGTGTGATTTTCTTCTTTGATGACATCCTGGTCTACAGCAAGACTTTGAAAGAACATGTGCAAGATCTCAAACGTGTTTTCTCCCTACTCAGAGAGCACAAATTGTATGCAAAAACTTCCAAGTGCACTTTTGGGCAGCAACAAGTTGAGTATTTGGGACATGTCATTACTGTTGAAGGAGTTGCTACTGACCCCATCAAAATTGAAGCGGTAGTTAACTGTCCTGAACCACAAAACACTACTCAATTGAGAGGTTTCCTAGGACTGACAAGGTATTACAGACGATTCATACAAAATTATGGTATAATCTGCAGACCCCTCTTTGATTCTCTGAAGAAGGACTCTTTTGTTTAGGCTACAACTCAATAGGAAGCATTCCAGACACTAAAGAACAAGATCACCACTGCACCTGTACTTGCTCTTCCCAATTTCCAGAAACCTTTCATTCTGGAAGCAGATGCAAGTGGATTTGGACTGGGAGCAGTATTAATGCAAGAAGGAAAGCCTCTTGCTTATATGAGCAAAAGCATTGGTCCCAAGGCACAATGCATGAGCACCTATGACAAGGAGGCCATGGCAATAATAGAAGCACTCAAGAAATGGAAACATTATTTTGCTGCTTCTTCTCTCATAATCAGGACAGATCAACAAAGTCTGAAATACATCCAAGAGCAAAAGCTCACTGAAGGAATGCAACACAAGTTGTTGGTTAAGCTCCTAGGATATACTACTCTATAGAGTATAAGAAAGGAAGAGAGAACAGAGCAGCTGATGCACTGTCCAGAATTAAACATGCTGTACACAGCCTGATAGCCTCAACTGTACAACCTGCATGGATATCTGATGTGGTCAAGTCCTACAAGAATGACAAGAAATGTTCTGACATCATTGCTGAAATAGCCATTAATGCTAAGAGCAAACATCACTTCACATTTATGAATGGTGTTTTGAGATACAAGAGCAGAATTGTTGTGGGCAGCAACACTAATATCAGACAAGACATTATTCAGGCCTTCCACAAGTCTGAACTAGGAGGTCATTCTAGAGAATTTGCAACCTATCAAAGAGTGCACCAACTGTTTCATTGGCCAGGCCTCAAGCAGGAAGTAGTTGACTTTGTTAAAGCTTGCCCTGTCTGCCAAATCAACAAAGCAGAGCACACTCCCTACCCTGGATTACTGCAACCACTGCCTGTCCCTGATTTTGCTTGGTATCACATTAGCATGGACTTTGTTGAAGGACTGCCTCCCTCTGAAAACAAAGATCTGATTCTGGTTGTTGTTGACAGATTCACCAAGTA
This sequence comes from Thinopyrum elongatum, assembly GCA_011799875.1. Lineage (NCBI taxonomy): Eukaryota > Viridiplantae > Streptophyta > Magnoliopsida > Poales > Poaceae > Thinopyrum > Thinopyrum elongatum. The sequence continues at coordinate 83,590,089 of CM022302.1, read as the reverse complement.
TGCTCACTTTATATCCATGAAGCACCCAATCTCAGTACAATCTGTTGCTAGAGCATTCTCTGAAAATGTCTTTAAGTTGCATGGATTACCAGCAGTAATAGTAACTAACAGAGACAAGATTTTTACTAGTCACCTGTGGCAATCCTTGTTCAAAAACTTTGGAGTAAAGTTACACATGAGCACCTCTTACCATCCATAGTCTGATGGTCAAACTGAGAGGGTCAACCAGTGCTTGGAATCCTACTTAAGGTGCATGGCTTTCAAGCATCCTAAGAAATGGCACTCTTGGTTAGCCCTAGCTGAATGGTGGTATAATACTTCTTTCCATACCTCTCTGAAAATGACCCCATTCCAAGCACTGTATGGGTTTCCACCACCACTTATTGCTGAAACAAGTCTGCCTAAATTTATTTCTATGGATAATGCTGAGTTAGCACAAAACAGAGAGCTAGTAACTCAACTGCTCAAGGAGAACTTGCAGAAAGCTCAAAACAGAATGAAACAGTTTGCTGAAAGAAAAAGAACTCCAAGAGAATTTCAAGTGGGCACCATGGTCTATCTCAAGATACAACCTTACAGGCACACTTCCTTGAGCATTCACAGACACTTCAAACTTCATTCTAAGTACTATGGGCCTTTCAGAATTCTGGAGAAGATTGGCAAATGTGCTTACAAGTTATTGCTTCCAGAGGATTGCAAATTGCACCCCACCTTCCATGTCAGCCAACTCAAGCAGCATATTGGGCCTAACGTGGTACCACATCCCTACCTGCCATTAGTGGATGACCAAGGCCAAATCAGACTGGAACCTGAAGTTGTTCTTGACAGAAAGCTTATTCCTCGGCCCCAAGGAGACATCAGTATTCCAATTGTGCAATGGCTGATCAAATGGATCAACTTGCCCCAAGAACAAGCAACTTGGGAGGATGTTGCGTTCATACAAAAAGTTTTTCCTGCCTTTACGCCTTGAGGACAAGTCTTGTCTTCGTCCGGGGGTATTGTCACGCCTGGTTCTTCTGAAGATCAAGTTTAGTTAACTGTTCATCGGCCAGCACGCATCCTACGCCTTCCGATCAAGATCCAACGTTCCAACACATCCCTCTGAACCAGTACGATAGAAGCTGGAAGACGACGCCAGATCTTGATTGAACGGCCTCAATTTACTTACCTTTTACCGCTACTTTTGACTGTTCCTAGTCAGCAAATGTCGCTGCTCTTTTACCCTGAGACTAGCTATATAAAGTCCTGGGCATCGATTGTAATCGGGTTAAACCCTAGCCGCCACAAGTTGGCTTAGCTGCTACTTTCCCCTTTCTGAAATAGAACCCTAGCTAGCTTTTCTCCTCAAGCGGGGCTAGCGCTGATGAATTCCCCTCTGTTCTTCATGTTTGTGAGTCCTGATCGTGACAGGCCGTTGGCTCGCCTTTGCTGTGGGCACGAATTAATCGACTCGATTCGGCTTTCTAAACAGAGAGCACTGATGCTTGGAGGCGAGGTGAGGTCACACCGTCGCGCAATGCGTTGAGGGCGTCGTCAGCCCCGTTTGTCATGCCACCGCCTCGCCTTTCATCTTCACGGTGTGCCGCAAGGGGTCGGCCAGGAGGAGCGGTGCCGTGAATGGGTTTGAGAGAGTGGTAAATTGGGGGAGGAAAAAAAAGGACACAACGAAATGCCGTGACAGTGAGCGGATATGGGGAAGCGACCATGCGCTCAATCGCTCGATTGCATGTCCAGCATGAACGATTGGAAAGCTGACGTGACAGTAGCTTGTTTCGTGATTCATGGTACGAAATATAAAGAATGTCAGATTTTTAGCTTTTCCGAAATAAAATCGCCAATGAAGAGGTAAGATCTTTTTTTTCCATTTAGCATACTTTGACATGTATCTAACTTTTTTTTCTTGAGGTGGATGTATCAATTTTTTTTTAGATAATTCAAAAACATAATTTTAAAGACAAACGGGCGAGTGAGGCAGTGAGCCATATGGTCACATGGGCTCATGGGCCGACCGCTTTGGTGAGTGAGTACTTCCCTTTTCTGCCTAAAAAAAAAACTTCCCTTTGACGGTCGCCTCTAAGCATTTCAGAAGGAAAGACGGGGAGTCCAACCTAGGATTCTCGCGGCGGCGGCTGGGTGGTCACTGACAGAGAAGCTGGAGTTCCTGCCGGTGGGCCTGGCAGAGTGGCCTTGCCTGGAGTCGACTGAAATGCCTTGGCTTCAGTGGCTGGTGCCGCGCCTCCATCAACTGCTGCTCGTCGATCACGATTGCACTTCTTGAAGTGCATCCCGCAGATCATTTTGGCGTGCTGCGCGTAGTTCTTCGTCACATAGTTTTCCATGCACTTGTTGTAGGAGAAGTCTGTGTGGGTCCCATCTGATGACACCACGTAGAAGCACCGATTTTCCTGGAAAATGTGGTGCTTGTTGACCTGCCATAGATCAGACACCATGAGCCAAATTAATATCTCGCATATTTTATTTATGATGTCTAACAGATTAGATATAAAAGGGAAAATGGATTTCCACATCTGCTCTTCGCAGGTCGTATGGTGTTTATGAAGGCAGATGCGCGGAGTGCCACTCGTTTAAATACAATCTTCACTTTGTAGTTCATACAGTGCTGGATCGGGTCAACGTGCCAATAAGAAGAAAATTTCAATTTATTTTATCCACAACTGTCCAGATGCTTTGAATGTTCATGTTCAGAGTGTTGTGCTGTGCCCCCCTCCCCCACGGAGAAACACTTGGGTCTGCCCACTGTGTCTGGCTGCATTACAGAACAGCATTTTGAACACATTTGTGGAACGGGCCAGACAGAGGGTGCAGGGATGGTGTGAGAAGAAACTATCTTGATGTTAGCATGCCGCATCCGAGCAGGGAGCTGCAGGTTTTTTTGGCATGGCTGGGCGAAAAGTCCGGTTTATTCTCGGTATGGTCAGCCTACAGAGAACTAGCTGTAGGTAGTTCAGATGTCTTATAAAAGAGGTGTGGAAGGCCTTGTGGGGTCTATAAGGTATGCCCAAAATTCGCATTTTTGGTGGCGTGTAGCAAAAATATATTCCCCTATTTTGGCAAGTTGAATACAAAGCACATTCAGGAGGAGTTAAGCTTCTGCCCTTTATGTGGCCGTATGGAGGAGTCACTACATCATGCTTTATTGAAGTGTGAGCATGTCGCTTTTCTGGTGTGTTGTGCAGGAGTTCTTCGGAATCGATATGCCATTTTTACACCCGGAACTTGGACGCAGGGTTTTACAGTCTTCAGAATAAAGGTAAAGGTGTTTAACCTAAATAGAAAAGATATAGAAGGCAAAAGGTAACACAAGAATCCATACCATTATATGGTCGATTCCACCAGACACCTTCTTTTCCTTTTCAGGGTGATGCTCCAGAACTTTCTCTATGATAAACTTTTCATCCTCCAGGGGAAGTCTTACGCCATCACTGCAAAATTTGAGATAATGAATATATTTAAGATGGTATGAACAAAATAACTGTTTTGTATACTATGAAGCACACAAAGCAAATCGTGAAATAATTTACCAAGATTCACGGAAGATCTTTCTGACCATTGTTACAATGGGTTCGATTTCTCGTAGAACCTTTTTCGCCTCAGGTGGTACTCCCTCCGTTCGGAATTACTTGTCGCAGAAATGAATGTATCTAGACGTATTTTAGTTCTAGATACATCCATTTCCGAGACAAGTAATTCCGAACGGAGGGAGTAGCTCGTACCGTGGTCTTTGTGGCCTCTCAAAAGGGCCTGCCTGGATTGCCTCTATGGTCCCTTCGGTTTTCTTTGGCACCCCATGCATCCGATTTCCAGCCTTTGTCATTCTCCTGGGTGGGGAAATGGGGTGGTGTAGTTTTTTTTTTGAGAGTATTGGGGTGGTGTAGTTGGATCCGTGAGTATGTGCAGAGTTTTTTTTTACTTGGTGTGTGTAGAGGGTATGTGTCACTTGCAAAGTGGCCCCACCAGTTAGTAGGGGCAACTTATGTCATTTTTGCAAATACTGACAAGTCTTTTCCTGGTCAACTGGCTAGAATAAACAGTCAACTCACGGATGTGTAACAGAATGGCATTTGTGATATATTGTCAAAAGTTATGAGTAGCAAAAGTGAGATGTCAAATTATAGAGTGGTATAAGTGAAGTTGGCAAAAACTAGAGTGGCAAAAACTAAAGTGCCTATTCTCTTCCATCAGATCAGTCTTTTGCTTGCATTGGCTAGAGTATGCACTTCTACATGGTATCAGAGCCAAGAGGTCTTGAATTCAAAACCCGGCTGACACAATTAAATTGCATCCCACTCTCGATCCTTGTTTAGGCCTGAGGGAGCCACACATAAGGGCGAGTGTTGACGTATAAATGTATTGTCTAGTATCTTACATCAGATCGGTTTTTTGGTTGCATTGGCTAGAGCATGCACTTCTACAACGCGCGACGCATAGTAAAGGGCCGAGGGCCACCGGGTTGTGTGTCGTAGGTCACACTAGGAGAGCGTCATGGCCGTCGGCTCGCCTTTGCTGTGGGCGCAAATTGATCGGTTCAATTTGGCTTTCTAAAAGGAGAGCACCGACGCTTGGAGGCGAGGCGAGGTCACACCGTCACGTAATGCGCTGAGGGCATCGACGCAGACTTGAGGGCGCTACCGGTCCCGTTTGCCATGCCGCCGCCTCGCCTTTCATCTTCACGGTGTGCCTCAAGGGCTCGGTCGGGAGGAGCGGTGTCGTGAATGGATTTGAGAGAGTGGTAAATTGGTGAAGGAAAAAAAAGAACACAACGAAGTGCCGTGACAGCGAGCGGATAAGGGGGAAGTTGGAAATGTGACATGGCAGTAACTTGTTCCGTGATTCGTGCTACGAAATCATGCGGTATAGTCAGATTTTTAGCTTTTAAATAGAATCACCAATCCAGAGGTAAGAACTTTTTTTTTTCATTCAGTATACATTGACATGTATCTAACTTCTTTTTTGACGTGGATGTATCTATTTTTTTTTTTGAGAGAATTCGAAAACACAATTTTAAAGACAAACTGGGGAATGAGGCAGTGAGCCATATGGTCGCATGGGCTCATGGGCCGACCGCTTTGGTGAGAGAGTACTTCCCTTTTCTGCCTCAAAAAAAAAAAAGAGAGAATACTTCCCTTTGGCGGTCGCCTCTAAGGATTTCAGAAGGAAAGGCGGGGAGTCCAACCTAGGATTCGCGCGGCGGCGGCTTGACAGGGGCGATCCGGCGAGGTGAGGTGAGCCGACGAGGCAGAGAGGCATCCATCCGTTCCATCCCATCTGTTTCATCTCTCCACCCTCGCGGTCGCTTGATCATTCCTTTGCTTCGCAGCGCCGACGACACCCGCCACCTACTCGACAGAATGCCTCCTAGCGGGAAGGAGTGCAAGAGTGCGCCGCCGGTAACCGCCACCGATCAAATCAGCGCCCTCCCCGACCAGATGCTCCACCGTGTGCTCTCCTTCCTCCCAGTGCAGGCGACCGTGCGGACGTGCGTCCTCGCCCGGCGCTGGCGACACCTTTGGAAGTCTACTACGGGCCTGCCCATCGTCGGCCTAGATGAGGACAAGAATGTTCAAGTTCAAGACCTCCGAAAGTTTATGCACCATCTGCTGGTCCTGCGTGATCGCACCCGCCTAGACACTGTTGAAATCAAATTCGATCATTATGGTGATGATGATGACGTGCGCTATGTGAACCTATGGACCCGTTTTGCTATGATGTGCAAAGTTCGGGCGCTCACCCTTCATATCCTTAACAATGGTTACCTCGCCCTAGACGACCTGCCTCTTGTTTCTCAGCATCTGGTAACATTGGACCTTCAAAGTGTAGCCCTAGGAAAGGCCTTTCTTGATTTTGCTAGCTGTCCAGCATTGAAGGATTTGAAGATGAATGATTGTGAAATCAATGCTGATAGGATATCATCCCGTTCCCTAAAGCATTTGAGCATCACTTGTTGCAGCTCTGACTCAGATTGCCGGGTCCGTGTTTCAGCTCCGGGCCTTGTCTCTAAAATTAGAAGGCTTTATTGGTATAACCCCTTTTCTTGAAGACATGGGTTTGCTAGAAGCTGCATGTGTGAAGCTTGGCGATGGATGCAAAGATGTCTGCTTGAATTATGACTCTGGTGTTTTTTGTGGAGTTAATGATAATGCATGTAAGAATTGTGTTCCTATTAGTGATGATTGCAGCAGCGATTGTGTACTTCTGGGTGGTATCACAAGTGCTAAACACCTCAAGTTGATGTCTGGAATTGGAAAGGTATGGCACTTGTCTTTTAACTCTTTTATAGTTAACCCTTTTTTGTGTTGCACTCTCTACGTATTTAGTAAGTTATGTACCACCTCCAGTTGAGGGTTCTTAGACACGATCTCGCATTCTCAGTAAAGGTTACTTAATTTGTTTACCTTTTGTATTTTCTACACAGTTCATTTTCACAAGAGATTTGGAATACTGCCCTGCATTTAGTAAGTTAAAGACATTAGTACTTAATGAGTACTGGTGCGAGGCTCCCGAGTTCGATGCACTAGCATGCATTCTGAAAAACTCGCCAGTTCTAGAGAAGCTCACTCTTCAACTATTTTCTGAGGTATTAAACTTCTAAATGGACAATCGCTGCACTGTTAAAGTTATTATAGTTTATCCCTCTTTGTTAATGTTTATGCTTGCCTTAGGGACCAAATCATGAAGTGGAAATGGAAGGAAGCTACTGTTGCATGGAGAGACCGTCTGCAATATCAGAGCACCTTAACATAGTTGAAGTCAAGTGTAATGTGGTGGACAAGAGGATTCTCAAAATTTTGAGGTTCCTGTGTGCATTTAACATACGTAAGCTAACTAATGGCACTTTGCATATACTCCGTATTGTGAAATTAGCTTCCATTTGTCAGAAAGAAACTAATAGAGCAAGCAGTGAATAAGAAAATCATGAAATATGTAGGAACCATTTGTAGGGTGCCAAATTGTTTGAGGCAATGCAAAATCTGGACCGCATGTGGTGACTCACAAAAGGGAAAACCAATATAATCTATTTTGTTGGCAAAGGATGTTTCATTTAACCGTGTCACGGCAGAAACAATAAGTGTAACAGAACATGTGGTCTTGTTGATTAGTTCTGGTCTTGTGGGCACTGGCACAAATGTCTGAATTGATTGGTTCAGGGTAGTGAAGTATCTTCACATGTTGCTTAGCTCTGAATTGCAGCTCAAATGTGTGCAGTAAAACAACATTTTGACCCATTGTGGTTTTGAATAGTTGGTGCTAATGAATAGCATTTTTTATTAGCTTGATCAATATTAGCAGTCCATGCACTTGTGGGCTAAATTATTCAGCACTCGATCTGCTTGTGATTCCTCACTTTGTTCCTAGGAAGTCTTTAGAGTTTTCATAAGATTTTCTTGAGAAACAAAAGGCTGTTCATAAGCATGTGTAGGACTAGTAGTGTATGTCATAATTTCTTATTTCACAATTCCCTCACCGCAAAATTGCTTCTGACATTTTCCACATTCTAATTTGGGAGCAGTTTAGCTAGATGTTTTAGTGTTAGATTATCAGCTAGAAATGGCTGTATCAAATATAATCAAAGTTTGTTCCCAAATCCATGTTAAGATAAACTGCACCTGGTAAAGTGAATCTCCTTCACGCTCTCCTAACTCTGTTTTCGTTGTCAAGTAACCAGGCATTTTTTTTTTACTTCTTCAGATACAACGCACTCTTACATTATCTTTTCATTTCTGTACAGGATTCAATTTCTAGTAAAGGCGAGAAGATCTTGGTTGGCGGTGGATAGGACATCGCTTGACTACTCAGGAATGCAAGGTTTAAGCATATATGCCGTGACAATGTTCCCATATTTTGTGTGCGTGTGTGTGCAACTGTGCATCATATGCCACCTCTACTCAGTGGTACGATGTTTAGTCTGCAGTGCAGTATACAGCCTATGAACTTTAAACCGCCTAGTTGGTTGTGGGATTTGGTTTTAGTCTAACCTGCAATTCCTATTACACTTTTGGTTGATTCTGAATTTATTCAGCTCTTGGACTGGTCAGTGCTCTCTTCGGCTTCGGCACATTAATTTGTTCCGTTATGGTGTGATCCCGTTTATTTTATCTCCCTGTTAAGATCTGGATGTTTGGAAAAGCGATACATGGGGTGTTCGTTTACGTATGTTGCAGTTTTCGACTGGGTGCCATCGATCTGGATGTTCTCCATGTTCTGCATAGCTAGGCAGAGAACTGAAAATGAGATGCAGCAGCTCTGAACAAATGTTTCCAGCAATGGAAGGGATACCCAGCAGTTGCTACTTTGAGAGGTGACCTCAGCCGCCCATTCTGAAATCAAATGGTCCAGTTAAGTTGCTGCAACAGACGTTATGGGTCAAGTAAGCTATTTGAAGTAAAACCACGACAAGAATTATGAAACAGAGGAAGCGAGTAGTAATTAACCATTTTTTTTGCAAACAACTCCTTCAGTCCCGTAATGTAAGACGCTTTTTGACACCACTAATATAAAAAAAGTGCTACATTATGGGACGGAGGGATTAGTAATTAACCTTGCCTAGCTGATTTACAGGGATTGTCGTTGTGCATTGCCCGATGTATATAGTTCATGTTCTCATATGAGGATAATTAATTATTTAATGGTTTTGATCAGCTAGCTAGATGTTTGAGAACAATCAGATAACTATACGTTAGACATTTTGGTTTAACAATAGGGAGGCACAAGGCGCCAAATTTCATTCCAAACATAGCTCAGATACATTGTACGTACAACATGAATACAAAAGTCAGGCAATCCAGACTAACAAGTTTCTGGATAAAATAACAGCTAGGTTGGCTGGCTTGGAGCATGCAAGGACAGGTCCTGAAGACGAGTTCAAAACCTGATTGGAACGATCATGCGCAATTCCATTCAAACTCCTGGATATATGGAATATTCTTGGGGCTGCTCTATGTTTGAGTTGCAATGGAAATCCGCTAAATGTTGCGTCATATCCCAGCGAGAAGAAGGGGCATTGAGTGCAGCAAGCTTGGCTAATGAAAAATTGTCTGTGAAAAAGGTGACCCATGGAGGCATGAAGATCCAGCTTTGCCGCCAAAGCTTCTGCAAGGTGTAGCGCTCCAGCTTCTGCTATTAATGGTGTGGAAGCAAGATCCATGGAGGCATGTATCATAATCTGTGCCCTGCCTTTGATTGCTTGTGATCTGAACGAAGACTCCAATACGTGTAGCTAGGAGTGCAGATCTTCCTGATATCCTGGAGTTCTTCCAAGAGGCATTAGGAAAAAAAAAAGGCATCAGACTTGTTTTTGTTTCTTGTGATTATTAGATCAGAAGAAATAGTAGTACCCTAAGCATGACTGCAGTCATGGCTATGAATTGTATGCCCTATATGAGAGGCAGGAATAGAACCCTCTTCTTGTAACATGTTTGCTGCAGTAATAGCAAGCTCCATCTGATAAACCTGGTGAGGAAGAGACTTCCTTCTCTGAAAAAGAGTGGCATTCCTGGTTTTCCAAATGCTCCACAGGAAAGTGAATAGATTAGCGAGAGAAGCATATGGGTGGCCCATAGAAAGAATATGGAGAATGATATTATGCATGGCGTGAAATGCTTTTTTTTGCGGGTGACATGGTGTGAAATCTACTAGTAAGAATCTCAGAATGATACCAGGCAGCTTTAGCAAAAGGACATAGGAAGAATAAGTGTAGCTCATCTTTAGGAAGATCACACTTGCAACAACTTTTAGTATATGAATTGAGTAGTTACCTGCTCGCATACCAATAGGGAGTGCTTTCCTGAGCAATCTCCATGCAAATCTTTGGATTCTGGGGTCCAAAGTCTTGAGTTTCCATACATGCTTTAGAATGTTAGAAACCTGCGAAAGAGAAGCTATGGGCCTGTTGTTGGGAGTGATCTGAAGGTCCTGCAAGCAGGTGCTATTAGATTTGCATTTGCCTGTAGGAGTTGAGTCCCAATAGAGGATTTTTGACCCGTCATCCTGAATTATTGGAGTGTTCAAAATTAATTAGTAGGCTGAGCAAACAGCTGATTAATGAGAGCGTGGTAACAATTTTCTGATTACGAAGCCATAAATCTTTCACCATGGCAGGATAAACAAACTGGGATGTTGAATAATCAGATGAGTCTACACTTCTGACCAGGCAGAGCACCATGGGGTGCTGCACACAGTTATACTGCCTTGGGTGAGTTGATAAACGCAGTGGATTTTAAGCTTAGGCATAATTTTAAGAAGAGAAGACCAAAAACATGATTTTGGAACAGAAGAGGTGGCCAACAAAATAGAAGAATCAGGCAAGTATAAGGCCTTAAGGATGGAGTGAAGATGAGACAAAGGAGCTTCAGCAATTCTTCAGACTGCATTAAGAATTAAAGCTTGATTCATTGCAAGTTCCTAATCTCCAGGCCGCCCTCTTCTTTTGAAGTGCATGTCTTTCCAAGCTTTGAGACAAAGAGCTTGAGAGTTAGAAGTATCTCTGATCCTAGTCCACCAAAAGGTTGTAATGATGGCAAGCTTAGCTATGAACTTCTTGGAAAACATAACGTTGGCCATATAATATACTATGTTGGTTAATTAATATATGAGGTGGTTTTCAAAATAAAAAATATATAGGTATAGAGGAAAGCATGGGCTGCACAAAACGCTGGTGATAGTGTCTGAAGGATGTCTTCACGCCTGTTGGTGGTAGACTTTTTTTTTTTTTGAAACGCGGTCCCTTAGGACCCGATTCATTAAAAAAGGTAGAAGAGAATTGCCCGGTTAATTAACGGAAAACCGAGCAAAAACCGTCACAACAGGCCCGCAAAAACAAGGCACACAGAGCGACCTGGCAACCCACACAAGAACACACACACGCCGCCAAGGAGAAAAGCGTCGTCAAGGTTGCAGCCCGACGTCATCGTCATCACGCCTCCGCGAGGGCGACTCCGACTCCATCATCGACGACCACCGAAGAAACCTTCACCGCGAACAAGCGTCGAGGCCTGCGCAGGCCGATGCCAAACAGTCAGCCACACATGCCGGCCACCAGGCAGCTCCGACTCTGTCAAGGGCGTTGCAGGGGAAAAGCGTTGGGCTTGCGCCGAGCCAGCGCCAGAGCCGACCACCCGTCTCGTGCCATCGTTGCCGCAAGGGCCCTTCCTCAGCAGCTCCGACTTCAGGGAGACAAAGCGAGGCACTACGACTCCTTGAACACGCCGGAAGAGACCGACTACCAAGAACCAACAGCAAACCTGAGTCCGCCCGAAGCCGCCATCGTTGCCACACAAGAAGCCGCGCAAACATCCACATCACCGGACGGACACCTGCCGACCGCGATGTCGTGCATGTCCAGCCTGCCGGAGCACAATTGAGACCAATATCTCCAAGACAACGCCCCAAAGAGGGAATACGACGCTGAAGACGCCGCCGCCGCCCGATCCTGCAAAAGGATCATGACTTTCGCCTGAGACCTTGGGCCGAGAGCGGAGGAAGTGTAGATCTCCTCGATGGCGCCTCCAGGAAGGAAAGCGACGCCCGCGGGCGCCGCCACCGCCGGCTGTCAAGCGTCGGCAAGGCTTACGCCTGGAGCAGACATGACCACCATCCCACGCATAGCACTCCACTGGCCCGCACACCTCTGAACGGCAGACACGCCACCAACGGCGTAGCCAGGACTGGCCAACACCCCGGGCCAAAAAAATTCCCAAAATTACCCCAGTTTTAAGCATACCAAAAGTAAAGCTAATTTGCAACTGATAAGAATCTGAACACAATATTTAATACTGCCTCGTCTCATAATGTAACACATAACAAAAGACAATAAAAAGGATAAGTAATACAAAAGAGGGTACCAAATCAAAGGGTTGCTTGATTTGAGCTTCCCACGATTACATCTTCAATAGTGACAGATGATTCACCTTCAAGTATAAAATTTGATATGCAAGTCAGTGCATATAGAAAAAGCAATTAAAAAAATGATACTAGATGCAAAATATGATCAGTTGGTTGGCATGGACCCTTACTAGTGTACTCCCTTCTAGCCGGATCTCTAATGACTGGATCCAAATTCTCAATAGGTATTCTCCTACCAGGATCTGGTTCGATATCACCGGGCTTAAGTTGAGGTGTAACATGAGGAACATCATCATTTCCTGCAATTGAAGGGCCTGTTTCTGTTACTATGGAATCAGTGCTTTGTGGTTGAAAAAAAGAGGTCAGTGTCCTGGTTCTTTTGTTCATCTTGTCTTCCTGTAAATTGGAACAAAAATTAGGAAACTAGTTTCTAATGCAACAACTAAACAACCAATCAAAGTAGTATTTTGAAGCATCATTTTGAATGGAACTAATATATTGAAAGGGTAATTTGAAGAATTAATCCAGAGAGCAAAAACATCTAACCGTTGCTGCTGCCTGCTTTCTTAAAGGAAATTAGGATTTGGGAGTGGTCACTGGGCAGAGGAGGAATACCTGGCCGGCTGGCCGGACGATGGCGGGAGGCCGGAGGCGGGGCGAGGTCGCCAGACGCCCGGACGAGCGATTGCGTGCGACGTCGCTGAACGAGAGTCCGGGCGAGGTCGTGGAGCACTGGGGCGCGCGATGTCGCTGAACGAGAGGCCGGGCGAGGTTGCCGGACGATCAGATCAGATGGATGAAGACGTCGCCTCGCCGGACGAGCAGATGGACGGGGACGGGGTCGCCGGATTTGACGAGCGGGGCGGTGAGCGGCGGCCGACGGGTGGCCTTTTCTCTGCTTCTGCTCTCCTGCTCGAACGGCGGCTGGCTGCGATCAATGCGTAGGGTTCGGTCGGGCCGAGAGGGGCAGGTGCTGGGCTGGGCTGCGCCTACGCCCCGGGCCACTTCTGAAATTTTCTTAAATATAGGCTAAATTTTTTTGCCACGCCCCGGGCCATGGCCCTGGTAGCCCGGGGCCCAGCTACGCCTTTGCATGCCACTGCCGCGCAGAGCCACCACATCCCACGCCACCACCGCAGCACCACCAAGCATCGCAGCCACGCTGATGACCGAAGATGCCAGCCAGGGCAGCCTCCCCACGGTGCCAGAACCGGCCGGCTGGCCAGATTCGGCGACATCCGACGACGGGCTCCACGAGCTCGCACAGGAGGAAAAGGGGGCCGCCATCCCACACCTGTCGGAGGGGAGGCACCACACGATGCAGAGAAGGCCCGACAGCGCCGACGATGCCACACCGCGCAGAGGCCGCGGGAGGGCAGAGCCTCCTTCCGCGAGCGGATTTGGATCCAGATCCCACCAACGCTGCTGCTTGCTCCATGGAGGAATGGACCTCCAGCGCCAGCAGAGGCCGCCGTCGGTCCGCCACAGGAGACGAAGCAGCAGAGCCGCCGCCGGTGGCAATCCCGAGCACCACCTTGGATCTGACGGGAGCAGCACGACGCGGGAGAGCAAGCCCCGCCGCCGCCGTCCGCGGCACAGGCTTAGCCCGGCCGCATCTTCCGGCAGCGGCGAGGAAGGGTGGGGCGGAGGTGGGGGCGCCGAGGCGCGGCGGCGTGGTTTCCCCCCGTGTCGCCACTGGTTGCGACGCGGGGGTCGTGGGTTTCTACATCTGTGTAGTTAGTGGTCTTGGACAAAGGGCTACCTCCATTGACTATGGTGGTAGCTTGTCTACCCTACGTCGCTGCATGTGGCGATAGAGAAAAGTCAGATCGTGAAATATTGTGGAACCATATATGATCATAACTTACTAATATTGTCACTAAAGGTCAATATAGTGATTTTGGTCACACATACACACACTACGCTGGTGGGGTCCCAGTGGCGTCTTCTGCAGCACGAGCCGTGACTACTTCTCGTTTGTGTTTCTCCACCAGAGTCGGAGTTACACTGTCTGGTCCAAGGTGGTTCAGTTCTAACGCGGATCTCCATACATTTTCACACGACCTCTATAGTGTCAGTTGGGTCGACGATAGCCTATAGTGAAGTCGGAGTCGTTTGCTCAGGGTTTAGGGATGGCGATGACGCCTCTCGGGGAGGAGTGATAATGATGATGCTCGCTTGCTGTCTCAACAAAGCCCTCTTTGGAGCGTTGTGCGTAGGGTATCTTATGTGTGTCGCTCAACGATTGTGATGGTTTTCACCCGGTTCTCCAACTAAGTGGGAAATCTGGTTTTCGCTTGGTTTTCTCCAATTAACTAAGCAAATGTTTTCTTATTAATGAATGTAGAATCCTGCCATTTCGAAAAAAAGCGGAGCCGGAGTGGGCATGACACCTCTTTCTCTTTTTTCTAAGCGCTAATCAGTTGTTAAACTAAATATTTTATACAACAAATTAATTCAAGTTGGGTTTTTTATTTCTTCCCCACGAAGAAAAGAAGGCGATCTCGCCATGAGAGTTCCTTTCGTCGGCGTCCTCCAGCGGCCCCCCTCCGCCGATGAGCTCGGTCATCAGTGGTGATGGAGGTTGCCAGATCCATGCATGTGGATCGTGTAGCTTTAGATTTTAGGTCCTAGTAGCTTAGGTTTTTGAATCGTTCATCGTCTTGGGTTCGGCGGCGTCGATCGTGGTGCTGAATAAAGAAGCTTTAGATCCTTCCCGTCCAGGCAATCGACTCTATGGTTGGGGATGGATTTGAAAACCAGTCGGTCAAGCAAGGATGGCATGGCGACAGTGGCATCCTCATGGTGAACTTGTGTCCTCGGGCTCCGCCATTGCGACGACGTTTGCTCTAGTGTCGGCGCGGAGCTTGAGAGGTAGTCCAGGAGCGGATGCAGATTGTGGTCTACATTGATGGCATCTGCAAGATGGTGGATCATGTGTTGGATTCGTGGTTCATGGCTGGCAGGTATGGTTTCCTCCTCTGACGTCATAGTCGTGAGGGGGTGCTGTAAGTGCATCTAGTGCCCCTTAGTGATTTTGGTGTATTGAAGACTTATAGGTTAAGGGACTAATGTGTTTGTGAGTGTACATGGGTCTATAAGTCTATGAGGAGTTTGATATTTACAGAGAAAGTCGACCCCTAAAAATGAATGTCTTCAACTAAAGACTTTGGCTTTCTGAAGACTTTGAAAGTGAAGAAATTGGTGTGACCTTGAAGACTTGATATTCATGCGAGGAATATGAAGCGTGAAGACTTTTGTTTTCGTAGTTTTATTTTCTCTTTCTTGAGTCATAGGAAACACCGTACTGTTAAAGGGGGTCGAGGTAAAACTAAGGAAAAGTTTCCAAGTGATGCTCAACTCAAAATCCTACACCTACCAATCCTTTCGAGTGAAGCCATTGGAAATCTCATACAGTTCAGTCAATTTCTTCAGTGACAGAGACGAAGTTCTTCTGGTCTCTGAGGAATTTGTTCTGACTGAGGAGTTAGGAATTCGCCAGTGCGGATTGCCTACAAGTGAGGAGCATGATAGCCCTGAGGAATTTGATAGTCAAATTTCCGACCGTTGCTGTGATATGCGCCAGCTGTCCCAAAATATCTACCCACCTAACGGTCATATCATTGAAGGGCATTTATGTCTTATCATGTCGGGATGCTCCCTAGGCTATAAATAGCCGCCCCCTTCAACCACTAGTTGGTTGGCTGCTCCGAGAGAAACTGACACTTGTCATTGAGAGCATCCCATCCTCCTAGGACTTTGAGCAAAAATCATCAAGTGAGGAAAAACCCAAAAACCCAAACACCTACAAACCCAAAGTGATTGAGCATCACTGAAGAGATTGTTCCTGTGTGGAACCGACGCTTGTTACCTTTGAGGACTGTGCATCCTCCAGACGGTTAGGCGTCATGGTCTAGAGTATCCAAGAGGAATTATGGATCGCCGGGTGACCAAGTTTGTGAAGGTTTGGAAGTCACCTGTGAAGACTTACCACGAGTGATTGGGCGAGGTCTGTGTGACCTTAGCTCAAGGAGAATACGGTGAGGACTGTGTGTCCGGGACTGTGTGTCCTCGGGTTTAAATACCTAGCCGCACCAACCAGACGTACAACTGTCACAACAGTTGGAACTGGTCTACCAAATCACTGTCTTCACCGAGCTAACTGGTTCTATTTCCTCAACCCTTGTATTTCCTCATTACTGTGCTGTGTACTTGATTGCCACTGTTTGAAGACTTTGACTGAAGACTCTCTCAATTTCCTCAGTTCAATTTCTTCAGTCAGTTTGTCTTCAGCCTGCTTATCCTGTGTTTACGCTACTCATACTCGGTGCTTGGTTTCATTTCATCATGATGTCTGTGCTACTATTCTGTTATGCTTGCATCTAAGTACTTATTCCGCTGCTAAATTGTTCGTGACTTAGGAATTTCCTCACTGTGAAATTCCTCAGTGACGAATTTGTAAAAATCGCCTATTCAAGCCCCCCCTCTAGTCGACTTAACGCACTTTCAATTGGTATCAGAGCAAGGTACTCTCTTGTTCTGTGTGATTTTGGTTTAACCACCCGGAGTTTTAGTTATGTCGACTGCAGGTATGATCAAGGTCTCGGTTGGGTGTCCTACCTTCGATGGGACGGACTACCCCTACTGGAAGAATAAGATGCGCATGCATCTTGAGGCAATTGACAACGATCTCTGGTACATTGTGGAAAATGGAGTTCCCTCCATCACTTTTTCCGTGAACGCTGTTGATGTGAAGAGATTCAAGCAACTCGATTCTCAAGCGAAGAATATCATATGTGGCCATCTGAGCAAAGGACAGTATGGCAGAGTGAGTGCTTTGGAGACAGCTAAGCTTATCTGGGATAGGCTGTCCAAGGTCAACGAAGGAGTCTCAACTCAACGTGACTCTCGAGTTGACGTTCTTCGCAATCTCTTCAACCGCTTCAAAAGAATCGACAATGAAAATGTCCAGCAAACCTTTGATCGCCTCACTGACATTTCAAACGAGCTTCAAGCACTGGGTGCCACTGACATCACTGACCATGAGGTGGTGAAGAAATTGCTGAGGTCACTCGATTCTTCATTCGATACACTGGCACTGATGATTCAAGAACGTGGAGACTACAAGTCACTTGATCCTGCTGATATTCTCGAGAGGCTAAATACTCATGAGTTCCAACTTGCTGAGAAGAGAGATCTCTACGGACCAAGCTATGGAAGATCACGCGCACTGAAGGCCAAAGCAGTCTCCAAATCTGAAGAAGAGGATTCTGGTAGCAGCCTTGGTGACCCTGAAGAACTGAGCCAGGAGCTAGCAATGCTCGTGAGAAAATTCCAGAAGTTCTCAAGACGTGGTCTCTTTGGAAAAATCTTCAAGAGGTGATGACATGAGATCAGATTCCTCATCTCGCGATTACAAGAGGAGGACTTGTCACAAATGCAAGAAACCAGGTCACTATATGACTGATTGTCCTCAGTGGGCTAAGGAAGCAAAGAAAAAAAAAGTACAAGGATGGCAGTTCTGATGACTCGAAGAAGAAGAAGAAATATTCAAAGTCTTCATCGTCAAAACCTTTAAAGTCTTCATCTCACAAGAAGAGCAGTTACAAAAGGGCTCGGGCATTTATTGGCAAGGAAATGGACTCTGAAGCTGAATCTGAGGAAATTGAGGAAGAGGAGGAATCAGAGGAGTCAGAATCTGGTGTGGCGAGCCTAGCCCTCGCTACTGCTTTCGTCAGCAAGTCCATCTTCAACACTGAGGAACATGGCAACACCAACACCGCTGACGATGACGACGACGACTACGCTCCCACCTATTGCTTCATGGCAAAAGGTGCCAAGGTACTCAAATATCCCTCCTCTGAGTCAAGTGAGGATGAATCTGATGAAAACCTCAAACCCAGTTATTCCAAGCTTGCTAATATTGCCATTAAACAACAACAGGCTTTGGAAAAACTTCAAGATTCTCTAGACAAAAGCGATGACCTGTTGGGTGAGGAATTGGATCGAACTCAAACTTTGACTGATAATCTTCAGCGACTACAGTCTAAGTTTGATAAACTTCAAAATCATCATAACACTCTCTTAGCCGATCATGAGAAGCTTTCTTATGAATTTCTTCAAAGAAAGCAAGATCTTGAAAATCTAAGGGTGAGTTATGAAGATCTTCAGAAGGAAAACGATTCATTGCTTGCTCAACAGATCAGTTCCGCTCAGGAAGAATTCATTCCGCCATGTTTGAAATGCATTGAACTTGAATCTGCTAATTCATCACCTGAAAGTTCAAATGCTTCTATTGCTGCAAATTCTTCACCTGTCTCTGCTATCACTAATTCCTCATCTGAGGATGCTACTAGTATCTCTGACAATGCAGGGCTGAAGGAATTGTATGTGACAGGCATGTACAAAAGCCTCAAAGGGCATCAGGCACTTTGTGATGTGCTTAAAAAGCAGATCCTCAACAGGAACCCTAGGAAAGAGGGTATTGCCTTTGAGAGGAAACTCAATGCTGATGGAACATACTGGAAGCCTGAGCAGTATCCCAAAACCTCATGGGTTGCTACAAAGGGACCTCCAGTAGATCCATCTACTTTATCTGGCTTTACATGTGAATCTTCATATTCTTCTGATGAGTCATTTGACTCCAACTATAAACTGTTCAAAAATCAGAATGGTGAAGTATTTGCTAGATATGTTGGCACTAACTGTAGGAACGGTCCCCCGATGAAGAAAATCTGGGTTCCCAAAAGGTGCCTTGAAAGTCTTCAGGTGAATGTCATCATGACTCCATCTGTGAAGAAAAGGAACCCCAGATCAAATTCTTCATATGGACCAAAGTCTTCATATGGATCCAAGTCCTCGTATGGACCAAATTCCTCACGTGGATCAAATTCCTCAAGTAGATCCAAATCCTCATATGATCATCATCGTGCTAACACTTCTGTTTCGCAGGGAAAGTCTAAGGGCTATGAATATGTGCATTATTCTTCAAATCATTATGTTCATATGTCCTCAAAGAATTTATCTGCTTATTCATACGCTTACCCTAACCCCTCTTATGTGAAATGAAGTGGTCTGGCGTCTATGCCACCTTTCTCTTATGGAGCTCGCAGAATGATGAACTCTTTGCCACCCCTCCAGATGTGGGTGGTGAAGAAAAAGAACTAATCTCTTATGCAGGGTCAGGTCTCCAGACGAACTTAAATATCTGAAGAATTTGCTGGAGACCTGAATATGCTTGAAAGGACGCAAGCTAATCATGAAGAAATGAATTTTCATTTCTCACGTCCTCATACTACTTTACCTGTTCTCTTGCTAGATGAAATTGATCTGATGAATTTGATTTTATATTCTTCACTGATGAAGTATGTGAGTTCGTAAGCTGCACTAATTCATCTGCAGGATGATCAACCCAAAGCCACTGAGTGGGTCCTCGACAGTGGATGTACAAACCACATGACTGGTGACAGGAACTTATTGATGGACACTGCTTTATCTCCATCACATCTGAAGCATATCACCTACGCTGACAAAGGCAAAAGTAAGGTATTGGGCCTAGGTAAGGTTGTGATCTCAAAGGATCGACACATGGACAAAGTCATGCTTGTCGAGTCCTTAGGTTTCAACCTTATGTCTGTCTCAATGCTTTGTGATCTTGATATGGTGGTTATCTTTGGCAAGCGCCGTTGTGTTGTTATCATGGAAGCTGACCTTTCCAAAGTCTTCGAAGGCTTTAGGAGAGGAGATCTGTATATTGTTCATTTCTCTACAGGACCACAACCTGCCACATGTCTACTTGCAAAAGCTTCAGAAGGCTGGCTATGTCATCGACGACTTGGTCATGCTGGCATGAGGAACTTGCACACTCTCGCGAAGAAAAAGCATGTCATAGGCATCGAGGATGTCAAATTCCTGAAGGATCACCTGTGCGGAGCCTGTGAAGCTGGAAAGATGACCAAGGCCAAACATTCTGCAAAGACTATCATGACTACCACTCATCCATTTGAATTGCTTCACATGGATCTCTTTGGCCCTAATCACTATTCTGCATTCACAAATGAAGCATCTCTATATGGCTTTGTTATTGTTGATGATTATTCTCGTTACACATGGGTGCATATAGTCACTTACAAACATGAAGTGCAGGAAGTCTTCAAACGATTTTCCTCGAGGGCTTCAACCAACTTTGGTGTGAAGATCAAGCACATCAGAAGTGACAATGGAACTGAGTTCAAGAACACTGGTCTTGATGACTATCTTGATGAACTTGGTATTACTCATGAGTTATCTGCTCCTTATACTCTTCAGCAAAATGGCGTCGTGGAGCGCAAGAACCGGACTCTTGTTGAGATGGCTCGCACTATGCTTGATGAATACAAGACACCTCGTCGCTTCTGGCCTGAGGCAATTGATACTGCGTGCCACATCATCAACAGGGTATATCTTCACAAGTTCTTCAAGAAGACCTCATATGAACTCCTCACTGATAAGAAACCCAATGTGAGTTATTTCAAAGTCTTCGGTGCTAAATGTTGGATTAGATATCCTCATCACAATTCTAAGTTTGCACCGAAAGCACATGAAGGTTTTATGCTTGGTTACGGAAAGGACTCGCACACCTACAGAGTCTTCAACACCTTTCACCACAAGGTTGTTGAAACTATGGATGTGCGGTTCGATGAAACTAATGGCTCGCAAAGAGAGCACCTACCTCCTGTGCTAGATGAAAAGACACCTGAGGAAACCATCAAGTTCAAAGCTACTGAGGATGTCATTCCTACTGAAGAATCTGCTGAAGAAATCATGCCAGAACGTGAAGAACAGCAAGCTGGCGCACCTGAAGAAAATGGCTCTGAAGAAAATGCTGAACCAACTCAACGTCGCCAACCCACTCATCCTCGCGTTGCAAATGAAGTGCAGATTGAGAAAATCATCAGCGACATCAACGCACCAGGTCCTCTTACACGCTCAAAAGCTTCACATTTGTCTAACTTTTGTGGGCACTTTGCTTTCGTCTCTATCACAGAGCCCACTAAGGTAGATGAAGCATTTTTGGAGCCTGAGTGGATTCAAGCTATGCAAGAGGAATTGCATTAATTCGAGCTCAACAACGTCTGGGAACTTGTCAAGCGACCAGATCCTCGCAAGCACAATAGCATCGGCACCAAATGGATCTACCACAACAAGCAAGATGAAAATGGCCTTGTGGTGAGGAATAAGGCACGGCTTGTAGCTCAAGGCTACACACAAGTTGAAGGAATTGATTTCGATGAAACTTTTGCACCTGTTGCTAGACTTGAGGCTATTCGCATATTACTTGCTTATGCTAACCATCATAATATCATCTTATATCAAATGGATGTGAAAAAGTGCATTCCTCAATGGTAAGCTTGAGGAAGAAGTATATGTTGCTCAACCCCCAGGTTTTGAAGATCCAAAGCATCCTGACAAAGTCTTCAGATTAAACAAGGCCCTCTATGGCCTCAAGCAGGCCCCTCGGGCATGGTATGATACTTTGAAGGAATTCCTCATGAATAAAGGCTTCAAACCCGGTTCACTTGACCCAACTCTTTTCACCAAAACTTATGATAATGAATTATTCGTGTGCCAAATATATGTTGATGATATCATCTTTGGTTGTACTGACCAACGTTACAGTGATGAATTTGCCTATATGATGAGTGAAGAATATCAAATGTCTATGATGGGAGAATTGAAATTCTTCTTAGGTCTTCAGATACGTCAACAACGCAACGGCATCTTCATATCTCAGGAGAAATACCTCAAGGATGTGTTGAGGAAATTCGGCATGCAAGATTGCAAAGGAGTTAAAATCCCTATGCCCACAAATGGCCATCTATGCACTGATGAAAATGGTATAGACTTCGATCAAAAGGTATACCGCTCCATGATTGGCTCTTTATTGTATCTATGTGCATCTAGGCCAGATATTATGCTTAGTGTTTGCATGTGTGCCCGTTTTCAAGCTACACCGAAGGAATCACACCATAAGGCTGTGAAACATATTCTTCGATATCTAGCTCACACTCCAACACTTGGATTATGGTATCCCAAGGGCTCGGCTTTTGATCTCATTGGATATTCTGACTCTGACTATGCTGGTGATCGTGTGGACCGCAAGTCAACATCAGGCACATGCCATTTCCTCGGACGCTCCTTGGTATGTTGGTCCTCGAAGAAACAGAACTGCGTATCACTCTCTACTGTTGAAGCTGAGTATATTGCTGCCAGTTCTTGCTGTGCTCAATTGCTGTGGATGAAGCAAACCCTCAAGGACTACGGCATCAACATGAAGAATGTGCCACTCTTCTATGACAATGAGAGTGCCATCAAGATTGCTCATAACCCAGTTCAGCACTCGAAGACAAAGCACATTCAGATTCGTCATCATTTTCTTCGTGATCATGTGTTGAAGGGCGACATCTCTATTGAGCACGTGAAGACTGAAGAACAGCTAGCCGATATCTTCACAAAGCCCTTGGATGAGAAGAGATTTAGCAAGTTGCGGTGTGAGCTAAATATCTTAGAATCTTCGAATGTTCTTTGAAAAGGACACACATCCTAACACTTATGCAAAATTGATGACTTAGATGTGCAACACACGAAGTAACGTTTTTTTTCAATCAATGAAGACTAACCCTCTAAGTGTGAAGAAATTAACGAAGAATTTGATTCTCAGAGCCCTACGACAATTGTACGCGGCATCTGAAATCATCATTCTTATACGGTGGGTCACACCACCAACAAAAGTTGAAAATCTTTAATTTGAGTTTTTCCTCTTTTTTTTTAAATTCCTCAGTTGTTCAAATTCATCAACTTTGAAAGTCTTCACTTTTTCCGAATATGTTCTTCATTGACTATATATATATTTGAGTTTTTCAGTCCTCTACAGCATTCACTTATTGCTAATTCTTCAAAAAAAATTTCTAAGTGAATGTGATCGGACCCGTCCCCCTCTATGCTAAACTCAACCCAGTCAGTTCACAAATTCTTCATGTGCGTTCTATTTTGAAACCCGTTCAAAATCTTCACTGTGCCCTTGTCAGCTGAAGAATTTGCGAACGAAACATTAAAATTTTCTTATCTGAATTTTCGGCTTTTGCCGCTCAAACCGTTCCACATCCCACGATAAGACTTATCTATTCACCCACGATCTTACATGATCTACACCTCTCAGTACGTGGGTGACACATGTCGCTAGGATGAGAAGGGTCAGGGGCACGTTCGTCCATTTTCCTCAGACGAGTGGTTTATCACCTCGGCTATTCTGTCTAACCTCTACAGTGCTGAAGATCTCAAGGAGATGGAATTTCAACAGGACTTTGACTGGGCTCAACCACCTCTGAAGAAATTCAAGAAGGTCAAAGTTCCTCACTTGGTGGCCAACTCTTATTCTTCATCATGCGAGACTGATGAAAATGAAGACTTGGACGACACTGCGGTAGGCCCTACTTCAACAACCGACCCCAACAACGCTGGCGCTCCTACATCGACTTCATGATGTTATTCTTCAGGGGCGTTAGTCCTCATTTTTCGACCCTTTTGGTCATTCGATGACAAAGGGGGAGAAATTTGAGTTAGTCTTCAAGCGGGTCTATCTATATATGGGCGTTTTTTTTTCTAAGTTACAACTCTCGTTCTTTTGAAGTCTTTACTAGATCGAGTTGTAAACTTAAACCTGATGGTGATCTGATACTTTTGCTATGTTCTTCTGCATGCTATTTCCTCATATATGTTAATGCACGCATGCTGAATTACATCAGTCACCATATTTCATCATGCATTTCAAATTCTTCATAACATATGTTAATGCGTGTATGAATTACAAGATATAGGGGGAGATCTCCATGATTCTACTCTTCAATGTGCATTGCTTCTCAAAAGCAAATTCCTCACATATGCACATCTTCAGGGGGAGTTCTTCTATATCTTGCAATCAAATTCCTCAATATCAGTATTTACACTTCATATGTTTATCCCCATTGAAAACTTAACCTATATTGTCATCAATCACCAAAAAGGGGGAGATTGTAAGTGCATCTAGTGCCCCTTAGTGATTTTGGTGTATTGAAGACTTATAGGTTAAGGGACTAATGTGTTTGTGAGTGTACACAGGTCTATAAGTCTATGAGGAGTTTGATATTTACAGAGAAAGTCGACCCCTAAAAATGAATGTCTTCAACTGAAGACTTTGGCTTTCTGAAGACTTTGAAAGTGAAGAAATTGGTGTGACCTTGAAGACTTGATATTCATGCGAGGAATATGAAGCGTGAAGACTTTTGTTTTCGTAGTTTCATTTTCTCTTTCTTGAGTCATAGGAAACACCGTACTGTTAAAGGGGGTCAAGGTAAAACTAAGGAAAAGTTTCCAAGTGATGCTCAACTCAAAATCCTACACCTACCAATCCTTTCGAGTGAAGCCATTGGAAATCTCATACAGTTCAGTCAATTTCTTCAGTGATAGAGACGAAGTTCTTCTGGTCTCTGAGGAATTTGTTCTGACTGAGGAGTTAGGAATTCGCCAGTGCGGATTGCCTACAAGTGAGGAGCATGATAGCCCTGAGGAATTTGATAGTCAAATTTCCGACCGTTGCTGTGATATGCGCCAGCTGTCCCAAAATATCTACCCACCTAACGGTCATATCATTGAAGGGCATTTATGTCTTATCATGTCGGGATGCTCCCTAGGCTATAAATAGCCGCCCCCTTCAACCACTAGTTGATTGGCTGCTCCGAGAGAAACTGACACTTGTCATTGAGAGCATCCCATCCTCCTAGGACTTTGAGCGAAAATCATCAAGTGAGGAAAAACCCAAAAACCCAAACACCTACAAACCCAAAGTGATTGAGCATCACTGAAGAGATTGTTCCTGTGTGGAACCGACGCTTGTTACCTTTGAGGACTGTGCAACCTCCAGACGGTTAGGCGTCATGGTCTAGAGCATACAAGAGGAATTGTGGATCGCCGGGTGACCAAGTTTGTGAAGGTTTGGAAGTCACCTGTGAAGACTTACCATGAGTGATTGGGCGAGGTCTATGTGACCTTAGCTCAAGGAGAATACGATGAGGACTGTGTGTCCGGAACTGTGTGTCCTCGAATTTAAATACCTAGCCGCTCCAACCAGACGTACAACTGTCACAGCAGTTGGAACTGGTCTACCAAATCACTGTCTTCATCGAGCTAACTGGTTCTATTTCCTCAACCCTTGTATTTCCTCATTACTGTGATGTGTACTTGATTGCCACTATTTGAAGACTTTGACTGAAGACTCTCTCAATTTCCTCAGTTCAATTTCTTCAGTCAATTTGTCTTCAGCCTGCTTATCCTGTGTTTACGCTACTCGTACTCTGTGCTTGGTTTCATTTCATCATGATGTCTGTGCTACTGTTCTGTTATGCTTGCATCTGAGTACTTATTCCGCTGCTAAATTGTTCGTGACTTAGGAATTTCCTCACTGTGAAATTCCTCAGTGACGAATTTGTAAAAATCGCCTATTCACCCCCCTCTAGTCGACTTAACGCACTTTCAGGTGCCAGATCTGGAGTTCGATGGCGGTCTGAGGTGTTTCCTCGGTCTGAATCGTTCAACAACAATGGCTTTACCTTTGGTGAGCCACCTTGAAGGTTTATAAAGCTGCATATCAATGATGGAGCTGTCTCGAGCTCGGATGAGGAGGTGATCTGTTATTTTCCTTTGGTGGTGCTAGAGGTAGGGGACAAACGTTGGTGTCAAGCTCAGGTGATTTTTCGATCTTGATTGTAATTCTTCTTCATGGCTGATAGTCCTTTGAGCAAAGACTAGTGTTCTGCTGTCTTTCAGTTTTGTCAGTTCTACTGGCTTGTATTATGATCTTTATGATATGAATGAGATATGTATTACTATGAAAAAAGTAAAGTAAATATTTGTATTAAACAAGTTCAAGAAAAATAGTATTTTATCAAGCATCTCAGGAAAAAAATATCAAGAGAAGATCAACTATGTACTTTTATAATCAAACTGCGAATAGGGAAAAAATCTCCCCCCGCTTCGTCCCCACGGGCGACCGGGGGCGAACCCTAGTGCCCCGCCTCCTCGCTCCTTCTTCTGGCCCCCCTTCCCTGCCACCACACCGAGGCATCGCGGGGCAAAGCCCAGTCGGCGTGGGTGGCGGCGGGGTCCTGCTCGCTCTCGCGAGGGCTCGGGGTGGGCGCCGGACTGCTCCCCGGGCGGGAGCGCTTGGCTGTCGTGGGGCCGGGCGGTGCGACGGCGGCTCTCCAGGCGGCAGCGGGCCGCTGTGCGGCGATGCGATGAAGCTCCGGCGAAGTGCGGCGGCTACGGGGGCCATTTCCTCTGGCGGCGGTGCGTGGGTTGGCCTCTGGACCGATCTGCGGCTTGGGGGTCGGCCTGTGGCGCGGGGTGTGGGTGGAGACCCGGCTAGGCTGTGGCCATCGGCAGCTCCGGATCTCTGCCTCGCAGCAGCGGTGGAGGTGGCGATGGTGGCGGAGCGTGCCGGCCGGATTGTTGGAAACATGCCCTAGAGGCAATAATATTTGTAGTATTATATTTTCATATTCATAGTTAAGAGTTTATAGTCTATGCTATAACTGTTATGATCCTGGAATATGCGATTCAGTGGAAAACTCATATTCACGTGTGAAATGATAAACAGTAAATAAAAGGTTCCTAGTCTCGCCTCTAAGACTAGCTCAAGTGTTGTTGGTGATCACGTTTTCCGGATCTTAGGATATCGTTAAGTGTAACGATGGTCCTAAAACAACATTGAGATTATGATGTTGGAAGAATGATCATATTGAATCGACCCAATCTTGTTTGTTATGAATTGAGTTAATATCGTCTGCATTCAATTGTAATAACACGAAGTGTTAACGTGTGATATTGCTTCTTAGATCATGAGAGTATCATGGTCACTTGTTACCGGATGGTGGGCTTTGGGGTTGCTCAAACGTCACGTGTAACACGGTGATCATAACGACAACTTACAGATTCATCAGAAAGTTTGAGAAGTGGCTAGATATCTCGAGAATGGGATTTGCTCCTCCGATGATGGAGAGTATTCTTAGGTCCCTCTCGGTGTGACATCATTGATCATCGTCTGGCCAGACACACGTGACTTCGTCACAAGATGCCGGAACACAATAACGATAAAGAAGAACAAAACCGGTAACGAGGATTTCGGTATAACGAGCATGGTGATGACTCAGGAGGATACCGATGCATCCTGGGTTTTGTAAAGTATCACGATGCGAAGGGAACATCACATGATAACCAAAGGTTCACTCGAATATCATTCGTGTAATCATAGGGACCGATATGGATGTCCACGGTTCCGCTATCGATCATTGAACGAAGGGTTTCGTTCATGTCTATGATTTACCGAACCTACGGGGTCACAAGCTTAAGGTAATCATGATGTGTTAAGTGTTAGCGATACGGGAGTAATGAGAATATATTTGTGAAATTGTTTCATTAATATCCGAAATAGTTCATAGAGGTTCCGGAAGTGTTTCAGGGTCACCGGAAGGGTTTCGGTGAATATCGGGTAATACCGGGTATTACCGATTAATTATATATAGGTAAAAAAATGTTTTTGTAGATGTTAAAATATATTGGTCTAGAGGTATTTAGAACATTCTTTATTTAGTTTAAATATCAACGGGTCTAAAAAGGTCAAGAGGTGGAAGGCAACTTGGGCCAAAAAGGCCCAAGTGGGAAAGTGCCTCCCTTAGGCCTCATTTGGTAGCAGGAGTTCCCGGGGGGATCCTCGTCATTTCCCTGGGCGTGGAAACCATGATCAAATTGTGCCCCGGTTTTTCTGGAGGGCCATTCAGTCGTGGTTTCCAGAAATGCTCAGTTACTAGATGAGGATTAGGGGTGCCCCGGTTCATCTAGTTCTAGTTCTAGTTGGTCCTATTTGACTAATTAGAGATAAGCCCTAGCCACCCCTAATCCTCATAATTAGAAGCCCCGTGTGGTTCTAATCTGCTCCCTCTAATTTTCCGGCGACGATTAGCTCTGGACGGCCAAATGCTGCCGGATCATGAAGACCGTATGCTTGCAACCAAGTAGAGAGGCCGTGCTTTCGGTAGTTCGAGGTATCATTCGAGGGCAGTTCGCGGAATCGTCATCAACGTTCGAGGGACTCCAAGTACGATCTACACCAACTCGTCTACTTTCGCTGTACTCCGGAGTCGGTAACGATCGTTAATCCAAACCCTATATGCATCTTCATATTGTTCCTGGGTGTTCGTAGGGCAATTTTTTTGTTTTCTACTTCGTTTCCCAACACGAATCTGGCACAGTTTTTTCGGCGGGCGGCGCGGGTTGGGACATCGGCCCGGTGTGGCTGCTGCTCCGGTCGTGGGCGGTGGCGGCGAGGTGGCTCGGCTCTCTCGGTGTGGAGGCTTCCATTCATCGCGCCGGCATCACGGCAGCTCGGTCGGCCGGCTGCGGCGGCGGCTGTTTTTCGGCGTCAGCTCGTTTGTAGGCGGTCCGTTTCAACCTTCGCCCCCTCCTCGTCGTTTGGTCGCTACCTTCGTCTAATGGTTGGCCCTTCCCTGGCTGCGGTCCATCGCCAACCTCGCACTCGGCAGCAGGACCGAGCTCGTCTCGCGCCCGGCAGCAGGACCAAGCTCGTCTCGTGCCCGGTAGCAGGACCGAACTCGTCTCGCGCCCGGTGCCACAGGATGGGTCAATGGAGGCCAGTTTTGGCCGGTCTATTGGGTTTCGGCGCTGGGGGCCGCCCAAGGGTGCGAAAGGCGGGTCCTTTCCGCTCGTATCTTTGGTTGGGGTAGCGGTGGGTCTCGGGTGAGGTGGTGTCAAGGTCTTGGGTGTCGGGGCGGCAGCCCTGGTGGTGGTTCCACGGTGCTCATGGGCAGATCCCGTGGCTCGGTGTTGCCTGGTGGCCATGGCCGTGTGGGCGGCATGGTCGCCGGGGGGTGGCGTTCGGTGACGGTGAGTGTTGGCCGGGTGAAAACCTGATCTATTTTCGGACGGACCGGCGACGGCGAAGCTCGTTCTCTTCTTGAAGGCGTCATCGTGGCTCTCATTGCCCGTCGTGTTGATTCAGAGGAAACTCTGATCCTTGAGTCGGGCGATGGCGGCGATCTGGTGTCGTAACTTTCCTGAACGCGCCGCCTTGAAGCACACGGTTCGTTGTATGCGGCTTCATCTTTTCACGGTGACGTGTTCACGGTTGAGGATCTCTTGTAGTGCTAGGGGTGGTGTTACTGTGCTCAGTGCCTATGTATCCTGCCTTGGGTATGTGCCTGCGTTGTCGTGACGTGCGTTTGTATCGAGTCATGGTTGATCTTTGCTTTATATATAAAGCGTGGTGAAAGCTTTTTTTTAATAATGAAACTGCAAAAAACTTGATCATAAATAGTCAATCCGGGTTTAGCCTTTCAGAAAGAAAGGCGGGAGTCCAGTCTAGGTTTCTCGCGGCGGCGGCGACTCGTGACGAGTGGATTTGCCGGGGGCGAGCCGGCGAGGTGGGGTGAGGCGACGTCGCCGACAGGCATCCACCCGTTCCATTCCATCCCCGCTCTCTCCACCCTCGCGGTGGTTTGATCCTTCCTTTGCTTCGCAGCGCCGACGACGCGCGCCACCTACTCGACAGAATGCCTCCTAGTAGGAAGAAGCGCAAGAGTGTGCCGCCGGTGACCGCCACCGACCACATCAGCGCCCTCCCCGACCATATGCTCTCCTTCCTCCCAGTGCAGGCGGCCGTGCAGACGTGCGTGCTCGCCCGGCGCTGGCGACACCTTTGGAAGTCCACTACAGGCCTGCGCATCGTCGGCCTTGACGATGACGGGTTGGTCTCAGTTCAAGACCTCCGGAAGTTCATGCACCATCTGCTGGACCTGCGTGAGCGCACCTACCTAGACACTGTTGAGATCAAATTCGATCTGTATAATGATGATGATGACGACGACTACGACGGTGACGACGTGCGCTATGTGAACATATGGACACGTTTTGCTGTGATGTGCAAAGTTCGGGCACTCACCCTTCATATCAAGGATAGTTACCTCGCCCTAGACGACCTGCCTCTTGTCTCTCGGCATCTGGAAACATTGGACCTTCAAGGTGTGGCCCTAGGAAAGGCCTTCCTTGATTTTGCTAGTTGTCCAGCATTGAAGACTCTGAAGATGAATGATTGCGAAATCAATGCTGAGAGGATATCATCCAGTTCCCTAAAGCATTTGAGCATCATTTGTTGCCGCTCTGACTCAGATATCCGGGTCCGTGTTTCAGCTCCGGGCCTTGTCTCTCTAGAATTAGAAGGCTTTATTGGTTTAACCCCTTTTCTTGAGGGCATGGCGTTGCTAGAGGCTGCATGTCTGAATCTTGGCGATCAATGCCGGGACGTCTGTTTGAATTATGACACTGGTGTTTTCTGTGGAGCTAATAATAATACATGTAAATATTGCTTTCCTATTAATGATGATTGCAGTAGCGATTGTGTGCTTCTGGGTGGTATCTCAAATGCTAAACATCTGGAGTTGATATCTGAAATTGGAACGGTATGGCACTTGTCTTTTAACTCTTTTATACCTAACCCCTTTTTTTGTGTTGTGCTATCTACGTATTTATTAAGTTATGTATCACCACCAATTGGGGGTACTTAGATCACGATCTCGCATTCTCAGTAAGGATGACTTAATTTGTTTACTTTCTGTATTTTCTACCCAGTTCATTTTCACAAGAGATCTGAAACACTGCCCCACATTTAGTAAGTTAAAGACATTATTACTCAATGAGTACTGGTGCGAGGTTCCTGACTTGGATCCACTAGCATGCATTCTGAAAAACTCGCCAGTTCTAGAGAAGCTCACTCTTCAACTATTTTCGGAGGTATTAATCTTCTAAATGGAGAGTCACTGCATTGTTAAAGTTATTATCGATTATCCATCTTTTTTTAAATGTTTATGCTTGACTTAGGGACCAAATCATGAAGTGGAAATGAAAGGAAGGTACTACTGTTGCATGGAGAGACCGTCAGCAATATCAGAGCACCTTAACATAGTTGAAGTCAAGTGTAATGTGGTGGACAAGAGGATTCTCAAAATTTTGAGGTTCCTGTGTGCACTTAACATACGTAAGCTAACTAATAACACTTTGCATATACTCTGTATTGTGAAATTAGCTTTCATATGTCAGAAAGAAACTAATGGAGTATGCAGTGAATAAGAAAATCATGAAATATGCAGGAATCATTTGTAGGGTACCAAATTGTTCGAGGCATGAAAAATCTGGACCACCTCTGGTGACTCACAATAGCCAATAGGGAAAACCAATATAATCCATTTTGTTGGCAAAGGATGTTTCATTTAACTGTGTTGCAGCAGAAGCAATAAGTGTAACAGAGCATGTGAACTTCCTTATTAGTTCTGGTCTTGTGGGCACTGGCACAAATGTCTGAATTGATTAGTCCAGGATAGTGAAGTATCTTCACATGTTGCTTAGCTCTGAACTGTAACTCAAATGTGTGCAGTAAAACAATATTTTGACTCGTTGTGTTTTTTAATAGTAGGCACTAGTGAATAGCAGTTTTTATTGCCTCGATAAATATAAGCAGTTGTTGCACTTATGGGCTAAATTATTCAGCACCCGATTTGCTTGTGATTCATCACTTTGTTCCTAGGAAGTCTTAACAGTCTACATAAGATTTTCTTGAGAAACAAAAGTCTGTTCATAAGCATGCCTAGGACTAGTAGTGTATGTCGTAATTTCTTATTTCACAATCCCCTTGCCACGAAATTGCAAATGACATTTTCCGCATTCTAATTAGGGAGCAGTTTAACTAGATGTTTTAGTGTTAGATTATCAGCTACAAAATGGCCGTTTCAAATATAATCAAAGTTTGCCCCCAAATCTATATTAAGATAAGTTGCACCTGGTAAAGTGAATCTCCATACTTTATGAACTCTGTTCTGGTATCTTAATTTTCATAGTCAAATAACTGGGCGTTTTTTTACTCCTGCAGATACAACAAACTCTTACATTATCTTTTCATTTCTGTACAGGATTCAATTTCTAGCAAAGGCGAGAAGACTTTGGGTTGACGGTTCATATGCCATGACTTGAGTATTCAGAAATGCAAGGCTTAAGCATATATGTGGCGAGAGTGTTTCCATCTTTGTGTCTCTGTGTGCGCATCATATGTGAGTTCTTTCCGTGTACAGTCCGCAGTATACAGTCTATGAACTTTATACCGCCCAGTTGGTTGTAGGACTTGGTTTCCTATTACAGTTTTGGTTCATGCTGAATTTTATTCAGCTCTTGGACTGGCCAGTGCTATCTTAGCGGTTCTTTTTGGCTTCGGTGCATTAACTTGTTGTGTTATGGTGTGATCCTTTTATTCTATCTCCGGGTTAAGATCTTTATGTTTGGAGTAGCGAAACATGGCTTGCTCATTTACAGATATTGCAGTTTTCGGCTGGGTGCCATCGATCCGGATGTTTGTTCCATGTTCTGCACACCTAAGGCAGAGAAAACTGAAAATGAAATGCAGCAGCTCTGAACATATGTTACCAGCAATGGGAGGGATATCCACCCAGCAGTTGCTGCTCTGAGACTAGCCGTCCATTCTGAAATCAGATTGTCCAATTCAGTTGCTGCAACCGTACTGTTTCTCCACACTATTGACGATCGATGTCACGGTCTCAGTTGTCCCCAATGGCGGCCTAGACAAGTAGACAGTGCATTGGCCTCTCACGATCAACCCTGGGTGATAGCTACTAGGCTTCGCCGCCTCGCGCCCATATCCCGAATGTTTGCTGTAACATGTTTGCTGCAGTAATAGCAAGCTACATCTAATAAACCTGGTGAGGAAGAGACTTCCTTCTCTGAAAAAGGACCAAAGAAGATTAAGTGTAGCTCATCTTCAGGAAGATCACACCTGCAACAACTTTTAGCAATATGAATCGAGTAATTGCCTGCTTGCATACCATTAGGGAGAGCAGTCTCCATGCAAATGTTTGGATTCTAGGGTCCAAAGTCTTGAGTTTTCAGACCTGCTTTAGAATGTTAGAAACCTGCATAGGAGGAGGTGTGGGCTCGTTGTTGGGAGTGATCTGAAGGTCCTGCAAGCTGGGTATTGCATTTGCCTGTAGGAGTTAAGTCCCAACAGAGGATATCTGACTCTGTCATCCCGAATTATTGGAGTGTTCAAAATTATAGAAGTAGTAGGTTGAGCAAACAGCGGATTAATGAGAGCATGGTTGCAATTTTTCTGATTATGAAGCCATGAATCTTTCACCATGGCAGGATAAACAAACTGGGATGTTGAATAATCAAATGATTGTACACTTCTGACCATGAAGAGCACCAAGGGTGCTCCACACAGATATATTGCCTTGGGTGAGTAAATAAAAGCAGTGAATTTTAAGCTTAGGCATAACTTTAAGAAGAGAGGACCAAAAACCTGATTTTGGTACACAAGAGCTGGTCAACCAAATAGAGGAATCAGGGAAGTATAAGGCCTTAAGGATGCAGTGAAGATGAGACGAAGGGGCTTCAACAGTTCTCCAAGTGACATTAATAGTTAAAGCTTGATTCTTTGCAAGTTCCTAATCCCAGGGCACCCCTCTTCTTTTGAAGTGTGGGTGTCTTTCCAAGCTTTGAGACGAAGAGCTTTAGAGCTAGAAGTATCTTTGATCCTAGTCCACCAAAAAGTTGTAATGATGGCAGTAAGCTTATCTATGAACTTCTTGGAAAGCATAATGTTGGCCATGTAATATATAGGCATAGAGGAAAGATGGTCACTAAAGGTCAAAGCAGTGATTTTGGCCTCACACAAGCCAAACATCCGGAGCGCACCAAGGCCCTTGTGTCTCTGAGCTGAGCAGAGCCGAAGACCACGCCAAGTATTCGAAGCGCGCCAATGAGCAAAGGCAGCCTGCGCCAAGCGCTGCCATCGAAGACTGGAGCGCCACAAGGTCCAAACGTCGCACTGCCTCCGCAGCCACAACGACTGCCATCGCCGCGAAGCCAGGGCTGCCGCCCACAAGCCGGACCGTCACTTTGTGCCGTTGTCAGTCGAGCAACCCCTCTGTCACCGTTCGCAGCATGAGCTTATCTTGGCGGCGTCATTCGGGACGGATAGGAGGTGGAGAAGAGGGGTGGCGGCGCTCGAGCTACCATGAAGGCGATGCACGTGACGTGGGAAAAGAAGACCGTGCATTTTAATGGACTTCTTCTTTTGTTTGGTATGTGTGTCCTTGGCGAGGACGTCTTGACAGTGAACACAATGCCACAAAATAAACATACCACGACCCTGTGTCTGTATTGGTATGGCACCTGTGGCCAACTTAGCCATGATCGGTGAGCATATGGTGTTTTCGTCCAGGAGATCATTGGCTCTCGGATCTAGTGGATTGATGTATAATGCTTTAGCCTGTTTTTCATGGTGGTGGTATCGATGATGGTATCCGGCATGTGTTGGTTAGAGATTCTCCCATTTCATCATCTCTACTGTTAAAGGGAGCTGGTGTTTGTGTTCGCACATGAACACGTTACCGTGTACCCTCGACGTCGGGGGTGATGCACCGCAGATCAAGTCGAAGGAGACCCGGCCGGAAGCGCGGTAGGCAAGCAGTCCGGCGGGCGCTTTTGTAGACCCGAAACCCCACACGCGCGGGAGAGACCCCGTCATGGCGCGCGGCGGCTATGGGCCGCTCTACGTCGACCTGATCGCCCCTAGGGTCTCGAGGTTCGCCACCCTACAACAAGAAGAACAAACGAAGAACGAGGAAGAAGAAGAATAAGGGAGAGATAAAAGTAAAGGTAAAAAGTGGTAGATGAATTGATCGATTGTGTGTTGTTGTTTCAATTGGCCGTCACCCTGTGACTCCCCCGGCTCAATCGTGCACTAATTATACACGCAAATGCACACGATCAAGCCTAAGGACTCACGGGAAGATATCACAACACAACTCTAAAACATAAATAAAGTCATACAAGCTTTATATTACAAGCCAGGGCCTCGAGGGCTCGAATACATAGCTCGATGGCATACAAGCGTCAGCGGAAGCATCAGATATCTGACTACAGATATAAAAGAGAAACAGAAAGGCCTTTAGGAAGGCGGGGCAAAATAAAACACTACGATCGAAAGGCGCATGCCTCCTGCCTGGGACCCTCCGAACCTACTCCTGGTAGTCAGCCAACTCGTAGTAGTATCCACCCTCGGGGTAGAAGTAGCGATCGTCGGCGGAGGCAGCTGTATCCGGGGCTCCGTCATCTAGTCACGACAAACTGATATGGGGAGAAAAAGAAAACAAAGCAACCGTGAGTACTCCGAAGTACTCAGCAAGCAAGGATCTACACTACATATGCAACATTATCAAAAGAAGGCTGTATATGTGGACTGGGCTGCAGAAATGCCAGAATAGAGAGATGGCCTAGTCCTATCGAAGACTAGCATCTTCATCATCTTCAGCGGTCTTACAGCAATAGAAGAGAGTAGAACAACACAATATATATAATAGTAGTAGTATAATCAACCTCACCCAGAGATCCTTTCTCGACTCCCTGCGAGAAAGCAATCCCAGAGCCATACTGTCATCAACCTCATCCAGAGATCCCTTCTCGACTCCCTGCGAGAAGCAATCCCAGAACCATAGTATCCAATACTAGTTGTATCGATCGGGATACAACTCCGAGTGTCCGTTACCGAGGATCCGACTATGCATAGATTAGTTCTTCCCTGCAGGGGTGCACCAACTTACCCACCACGCTCGCTTAACTCCGGCCGGACACACTTTCTGGGTCATGCCCGGCCTCAGCCAAATGATACACCGCAACCCTACCTACAGCTCAGCAGAGAGGTCCCCGACGGTCTACATCCTAAGCACTCAGGGGTCTTGGGCCATCGCCCTGTGCACTCCGGGTCGTTGCGAGCAGGGTGGATACCAGCGCCAACGGCACGATCCGACCCGGCCGCAGTGCTGAACTGGACGTCTGACAGAGCTTTCGGCTGATGCTACGATGCAGAATGCCCATACTATGCCCACATGATGGTTAGTGCTATCAGGCCAGAGGCCTGCTCGGATCAAATATCCAAATCGTTAGTACCTTGGGGGTGCAGTAACGAGCAGAGACTCACGATCGATGTGACCCCGTCGCCCCGTCTCGAGGACTTGCGGCAAGGGCCAAGAATGCCCGGCCACGCCTCGTATTCATCACCCGGGCACCATCCAGGCAACCCGTCTTAACATCACACGCAGGTACCCCTCAGGGTTGACCCGCCTTTCCAAGTAACAGTGTAAAGTCCAAGTATCCGTGTATCCATAACATCAAGGGAATCCGAGGTATCACCCTCGATGGATACCCACTCGATGTAACTATCAAGGTGAATGTAGGAGGAATCACCCTCGATGGGTTCACACTTGATGTGTTGCACGACAGGGTCGTATCGGAAGTGGAGAAGGAGGAATCACCCTCGATGATCACGACCAAATAGCTACTCTACAGAGTTACATATGAAGTGCTACACGAGGTATCACCCTCGGCACTCGATAGTAAGGCTGTAGTGTCGTTACAACTAAGGGGGTGATGTGCGGTGCCGGGGCCTATCTTCGATCCCGCCGATCGGGTCTTCTGATGATCCAGCGGGGCAGTCGGGACAAGTGGGGTCACTGATAGGTCTCTACCCAGCCTATACTAAGCAGTTTAGGATAAGCAGGTAAGGTTTCAATAGCAGGTTACAATAAACAGACTATGCATCAGAATAGGTAAAGCAGTAGCAGCAGCAATTCTAATGCAAGCATGAGAAAATAGAATGGCGATATCGGGATGATCAAAGGGGGGGGGGGCTTGCCTGGTTGCTCTGCGGCAAAGGCAAGGTCGTCAACGGGCTGCTCGTCTGGAGCGTAGTCGTACTCAGCTGCAACGGCGTCGGTCTCGGCGTCTATCGAGAGAGAAGTAGGGGGGAAGAAACAGTAAATACTAAGCAAGCAAGTGCATGACATGACAAAACGCAGAGCTAGGGGTGTTTTGACGCGGTGCTACACGATACAGGTGAAGAGGGAAAACATCCGGGAATGTTTTCCCGGGGGTTAGGTATTTTCGGACAGATGAAAGAGAGGAGACGGTTGCATGTTCGATATGCTAAGGACGTGTGGCGGACGAACGGACCGCATATTCGAATTCGTCTCGTCGTTCTGAGCAACTTTCATGTACAAAGTTTTTCGATCCGAGGTACGGTTTAAAAGATATGATTTTCTAAAGATTTAAACAATATTCTAAAATTATAGATTTATTATTAATTCGAATTATCCAAAATAGCAAACGGTGACGTCAGCATGACGCAAAGATGACGTCAGCAGTCAACTCTGGCTGACCAGAGTCAAACCTGACAGGTGGGTCCAGTGGGGCCCACATGTCAGCCTCTGATAGTACTCCCTCCGTTCCTTTATATAAGGTGTATTATTTTCGACACGGTGACCAAGGCACATGATTATGGACATGTTAGGACTAAATTACCCTTAGAAAATTTATTGGTTTGTGGCAGGTAAATCAGTTAGTCCAGGAAAGTATGAGATACATGCAATCGACAGAGAAATACTTTCCTTCTTTTGCTACAAGGAGAGATACAGACAATCGAGAAAGAGATACTTTCCTTTTTCTGGAGGACTAAAAGGGAATTATGAGGAATTAGAAGAAATGCACCTTACGTTATGGAATTTTATTAAAAAACAAATACACCTTATATAAAGGAACGGAGGGAGTATTAAACAGAGTTAAAACTAACTAAATAACCTAATTAGCTAGTGGGCCCGCACTGTCAGTGACTGATTAAGTTAATTAATTAAATAATTAATTAACTAACATTTAGTTATTTATTTTAAAACGCTTAATGGGGTGGGGCTCGCGTGTCAGCGACAGCGGCTGCCGCGTCACCACAGTTGACCAGGTCAACTGGTCAAAGTGGGGCCCCTGGGCCCACCAGTCAGTGGCCCAGGCGGTGCCATGTCGGAGCCGGCCGCCGGAGTTGCTCCGGCGAGCCCGAATGAGGCAGAGCGAGCCGGCAAGGCTCGGGATTCGCCCACAGGGCATCGCCAGGGCTGTGGTTTGGCCCGTTAGAACGGGCGCGGCGAGCCGCATCGCGTGGTGGTGGTGGTCGGACTTGGGGGTGGCCGGAACGACACCGGCGACGATGGTTGGCGGCGGGGCTCTCGGGTGGAGCTCGGGCGCGTGGCTGCGGTGGGCTAGCGAGCAAAGTAAAGGGCGGGGCGGCCTCTGCAGCTCACCAGGAGCACGCCGGTGCTGCTGGACCGAGCCGAGCGGCTCTAGGAGCGCGACAATGGCAGCGACGGCGGCGGACAGAGCACGAGCACGGCGGCGGCTAGCTACGGCTACGGGGAAGGACAGGGAGGAGGGGGTTCCGGTGCGGCTGCTCACCGCGGAGCTGTAGGGAAGTGGCAGAGGGCTCGGGGAAGCTCGAGGTCGCCAGAATCGGCAACGGCGTGCGGCGGCGATCCGAGGAGGGAGAGGGCGGCGTGGAGGCGATGCAGTGGCTCTCCGGCTCGGGTGACTCATCGGAGAGGAAGAGGAGGTCGAGGCGGTCCTCTCTGGCGCAGAGGCGAGGCGAGGCGAGCACGGTGGCCGCGTGTGCTACGGCGGCGGCGCCATGGCTGCGTCGGCGTGGTGGGGAACGAGAGGGAGAGCGAGAGAGAGTGAGCGAGGGAGAGCCAGGGCGCACGGGAGCTGCTCTTTACCCACCAGGCGGGCGCAGGCGCGCTGTCGACCGCGAGGAGAGGGGGGGCCAGCTCGGGCGAGGCGCGCGCGGCAGATGTTCGACAGCGGCGCAGGTGAGCAGTGCGGGAGGTGGGGGGGGGGGGGGGGGGGGGGGGCGCTGCGCGGGCTGGGCCGGCACTGTGGCCACTCAGGCCCAGTGCTGTGGGCCTTTTTCTTTTTCTCATTTTATTCTCTGCTTTTCTTTTTTTTTCACTGCTTTGCAAAAATGTGTGGGCTTATATACAGCTTTATAAAATAGGTGAACTAGCCACATAAATATAGTGCAACATTTGTCACTGTTAGAAATTAGTCTGGAGGCAATTGAATTTTATTTGGATTTTATTTAAATGAAAAGGTATTAAATAAGTCTGTTTTTTGCTACTGTTTCTTGCTGTTAGTGTCATTTATTTAATTTGATTAATGTTGATTATAATTTTAGAATTGTCTCTGGAATATTTGCCATTTAATAAACATTTTAGTTTCTGGGTTTGGACAACTTTTATTTTTACTTTAAGTTTGAATTTCCATTTGAATTTGAATTAGAAAAGGGATTTATTACTAATGATGATTAAGTACTGTTGATCATGATGACATGACATAATCAAAAGGGTGATTACTGTAGCTTAATACATGGGGTGTTACACACCCCTCATGTATATCAGAGGCGGCTGGACTTTCCGTGCAAGGAAAGGTTAGAATTCACGTCCAAAACCCTAATTTGGGTCCAATTCGGATTGTTTGGTCCAAACTTTCCAAAACTGTTCGGTCTGAAAATTGGCTGCACCTTGCGGGTCATTTTTTGGGTAGTAAACGACCTCGGATCAAGATCACGTAAGAAGCAAATTTAACCGTTTCGACGAGACAAACAACATTTATGTTGAACGTTTTTCGATTCGAGGCCATCTTCAGTGCCGAATTGCTCGCGCAAAACAGACTGTTACTCGCGCTACCCATCAGACACCATGTCTGATGGGGCGGGCTAGTTTTGCCTCGTGACAGGGCCGTATTCAGATGGCTCTAACATTTACATACGACCTCGGATTGAGATGACTTTTATATCAAAATCGACCATTTCGACGAGACAAAGACAATTCATGTAGAAAGTTTTCTCATTTGAGACCGTCCTAGGGGCGTAATCGGCCGAACGGTGCTCTGGATACAAAATCTCAGTATTTTGAACACAACTTCGGCTTCGAGATGAGATTGGATGGTGATGGCCCAAACTTCAAAGATGTTCATGTCGACAATATGGAACTTTTTCATGTAGATCACTTCCCTATTTGATACCATCTTAATTGCATTTCGTACCATGCCAAAATCTGGTGTCAACACATGCCCCCCTGTTTTTCGGCAAATCTTGAATGCCGAAAAATAATTTGCACCGCGTTTGTTCTAAGGACGATGTCAACACTCCATCGGCCATTTGTACTCTTGGGGCGATAATTGTGTATCGGCCATGTCTTTGCTTAGGGCGA
Organism: Thinopyrum elongatum; assembly: GCA_011799875.1. Classification (NCBI taxonomy): domain Eukaryota; kingdom Viridiplantae; phylum Streptophyta; class Magnoliopsida; order Poales; family Poaceae; genus Thinopyrum; species Thinopyrum elongatum. The sequence goes on along the minus strand of CM022302.1, from coordinate 83,549,995 downwards.
TATTTGTGTATTGACCATGTCTTTGCTTAGGGCGATATTTATATATCGGCCGTTGCCCAACTAGGCTTCTTGCCACACACTTGGGTGGTATTTCTTTAAATATTTGCCGTTGAGAGCTCGAGGTAACAATGTCCCTTGTAAGGATTCCACCAAATATGAGTTTCCGGGAACTACTCTTGTAATCTTAAAAGGACCTTCCCAACTTGGAGACCACTTCCCGAATTTTTTGTCTTTCGAACCAATTGGTAGAATCACCTTCCACACGAGATCGCCAACTTGAAAATTCTTCAACTTGACCTTCTTATTGTAAGCTCTTGCCACCCTCAACTTATCTCTTTCTATGGCCTTCAAAGCAACCAAACATTTCTCGGCGACTTCATCAATATTGTCCATCATCAGGTTATAAAAGTCCACCGCCGATAAATCATTTTGTTTTGCTATTCTCAAAGCATTCAAATTCACTTCCACTGGTAAAACGGCCTCTTGACAATATACGAGCTCATATGGAGTTACCTTTGTAGCACCATGCCTTGAGATTCTGTGCGCCCACAAAGCTTCGGACAATAGCTCATGCCATCTCCTTGGTTAATATCTTATTACTAGATTGAGCTTGTCCATTGGCTTGGGCATAATACGGAGAGGAATTGAACAACTTTATCTTATATGATTCGCAAATTCTCTAACCTGATGTGATATAAAGGATGAACCTTGGTCTGTAGTTAATGTTTGAGGAATGCCGAATCTATGGATAATGTGCTCAGTTATGAATTGAGTTACCTCTGTATGCGTCATAGTTTTGAGCGGTATTGCTTCAGACCATTTAGTGAAATAATCAGTTGCTACCAACACGAACCGATGCCCCTTGGAAGAAGAAGGATGAACCTCTCCAATAAAGTCTAATCCCCAACCTCTAAAAGGCCACGGCTTAATAATAGGATGTAACATAGTAGCGGGAGCCAACTGAATATCACCAAACTTTTGACAAGCTTCACATCTCTTATAATACCTGAAGCAATCATTAATCATCGTCGACCAATAAAACCCAGTACGTCTCAATAACCATTTCATCTTGGGGGCCGACTGATGAGTGCCACAAATTCCCTCATGAACTTCTCCCATAGCAACTCTTGCTTGGTCCTCGTCCAAGCATTTTAAAAGAACATCATCAACCGTTCGGCGATAATTAAAGATCATCATCTCTCATTGTATACTTGAAAGCCATACGCCGAACGGTCCTGTCCACCCCTTTACTAGAATCATGCAAATAAACAATAATGGGTTTCCTCCAGTCTTGATTTTCTCCTGCATTAAAATTTTCATTAGTGAACGAAACGGTGGGCTCTGGTTCATCCTCCCCTACGTTGGCAAGACTAGACATCGGCCTTTGGGAAATATGAAACATGCCACGATCAACATGATAGTCGGATGCTGGTTGTGCCAACTCATTTGCTCTCCAATTGTCATATCTAGATATATGAGCAATGCTAAAATAATCCAAAGTAGAAATTATATCTAGACATTTATCAAGATAAACATGAAGTGATTTGTCAAAACATTGAAAGACTTTGGATATTTGTTGCACTAGTAATAACGAATCACCAAAAGCCTCAATATGTGTAGCACCTATAGCAAGCAACATCTCTAAACCGAAAAACAATGCTTCATATTCGGCCTGATTATTTGGGCAGAAATACTCTAACCGGCATGAGGCTTCAAAAACAGCACCATGAGGAGATATATAAACAGTACCAACACCTTGGCCGTTGCTACAAACTGAACCATCAAAATATAATCTCCATGGTACTGACGAGACAAGGTTTATATCAATATCATGCTTGTCATCAATCCGATGCTCAACAATAAAATTAGCAACAATTTGGCCTTTCATGGATTTCAGATATTCATAAGCCAAGTCATATTCAATTAAAGCATAAGCCCACTTGCCAATTCTACCACTAAGAATTGGCCTATGCAACATGTATTTGATGACATCGGTTTGACAAGCTATAATGCAAGTACTAGGCACTAGATAATGTCTCAATTTTGTGCAAGCATAATATAAGCATAAGCATAATTTCTCAATAAATGTATACCTTGTCTCGGCGTCCAATAAGCGTCGGCTCAAATAAGTAATAGCATGTTCTTTTCCTTTGGTATCTTGAGTCAAAACAGCACCAATAACACCTTCCTTCGTTGCAATGTAAAGTCTAAATGGCTCCCTGTGCCTGGGCGCTTTCATAACCAGAGGAGTGCACAAATATTTCTTAATCATATCAAATGCCTCTTGCTGTTTTGTCCCCCAAGTAAAATCAGCACCATTCTTTAACCGAAGGATAGGAGTAAATGCATCAACCTTCCCTGATAGATTGGCTATGAACCTCCTCAAATAATTGACCTTGCCAAGGAATTTTTGCATATCTCTCTTGCATATTGGAGCCTCTATTTTCTGTATAGCTTCTATCATTTTGGGATCAATTTCCACGCCATCTTAATGAATAATGAAACCCAGAAACTTCCCAGCCGATACACCAAAGGCACACTTCAAAGGATTCATTTTCAGCCCATATTTCTTCATTTTTTCAAAAGCCAAATGCAAATCGGTTAAGTGAGATTCAAAAGCATCCGATTTGACAACAATATCATCAATATAGACCTCAAGTATAACACCGAGTAAATCATGAAAAATTAAATTCATAGCCCTTTGATACATGGCGTCGGCATTCTTTAATCCAAAGGTCATCACGGTCCACTCAAATAAACCAAGGAAACAGGGGCATCGAAAAGCTGTTTTGGACATGTCCTCTTCGGCCATAAAAATCTGGTTATACCCCGCACTACCGTCAAGAAAGCTAATGACCCGATGTTCAGAAGCATCATTAATAAGCATATCGGCTATATGCATGGGATACTCATATTTGGGTGTAGCTCTATTCAAATCTGTGAAATCAATGCACACCCTCAACTTGCCGGAGCCTTTCTTTTCCACTGGTACAATGTTAGAAATCCACTCGGCATACCTGCAAGGTCTAATAAAATTTGCTTTAAGCAAACGACCGATCTCTTCCTTGATCATATGTTTTTGGATTAAATTTTCTGGCCGATTGCTTGTACGGTCTAAAACCGGCCTTTATAAGTAACCAATGCTCCACTAGCTCTCGGCTTAAACCTGTCATCTCATGATATTCCCATGCAAAGCAACAAACATATTCTTTCAATAGCTCGATCAACTTAGATTTATGATCGGCTCTTAAATTTTCGTTTACAAATGTCAGCCTAGGAATTGAACCATTTCCTATATCTATCTCTTCTAATGGATCGGCCGATGTAAAACCTTGTCCTAATTTATCCATATCATCTAACTCTTCTATGGGCTCATACATATCGTTCTCATTGGACCGATATTCTACAAGACGCTTTTGTAACCACTCTGAATTAGGATCCATTTAAATACATCATACCTTGGAGCCGATTATCACCAACCGGCTTTAAAGAAACGGGCACGAAACCACTTTTTGTAGCGCTAAGAAAATCAAATTCTGATAAGTCGCGCCCTGTCAAGCAAGTAGCATTGGGATGTTGCCAATCCACTGATGCATTGGCCAAAGCAACACAAGCCGAATTTTGCGCATGAATGACTTCCACTTCATCATCAACCCATTGAATTAAAAACTGGTGCATAGTAGATGGCGCGCATTGGTTTGCATGAACCCAATCACGGCCTAATATCACATTGTAGTTACCTTGCACCTCGGCGACAAAGAATGCGGTAGCCAAAGTTTTGCTTCCCACCGTAAGCTCCACATACATCACACCTTTGGCTTCAGTTTTACCTTTGCCTTCAAATCCATTGAGCACCATTCTGGTCTTTATCAACTCTTCATCACGCAGCCCCAATTTTTTGAAGACCGAATATGGCATAAGATTCACCACAGCACCACCATTAACAAGCATTCTAGCAACCGGTGATCCATTAATATGACCTTTAAGGAACAATGGCTTCAAGTGCGTTACCGGTTCTTTTGGCTTCTCAAATATAGCATTTTTAGGACCAAAATCCAACTGAGCTACTTCCCCTTCTTCACCTATAGCACAAAATTCAGCGGGTAAGTAATACACCATATTAATATCCATACCTTCATGAACCGGTGTAGACTCATAATCCAGAATATCATCTCCATCCTCAAGCATGTCCACCGACTCCAAAATATCTCAAAGTGAAGAGGAAGTAATAGGTGAAGTGGACGATGTAATAGCGGCCGCATCATCCTCCGTTGGTGGTGTTGGTGCTGCTATGACCAATGCAGAAGTTGCTGTGGTTTCCTTTTGCTTAGGCCTCCACACTTGTTTTGTGGGCATCATGGGACGGGTTTCATTGAAAAGTTTATCCCTTTGCCTCTCCGCTTCTTCTTCCTCCTTCTCGTGGCTCCTCATGCGATGCAACCTCCTTTTTTGTGCCTTGGTCAGACCAGAGGGACACCACTTAGGCTGAGTATATTTTGGATCCCTTAGCTTGGCCTTGCTTGTGCTAGCTTCATGATCATTAGCCATGGGACCTTGCTGGACAACAACCACATCCTTATTAGAATTAGCCAGATTATCAATAATAATCGGCTTTTTGATTATTAATTCTTTAGTGCCTATCATAATAGTTTCAGCACTAGTACTCTTCTCCTTTTGCTTGCTAGGTTCTGAAATTTCAACACTTGGTGATTTAATTAGCACGCCACATTTGCTTGCTGACCCCTTTTTGATTATCTTGCATTAGCTGGTTGACACCATTCTTCAAACGACCTCGTGTGGGATAAGAAAGCCTCTCACGAACGGGCCTCCTTGGTTCTGCCCACCCCGGATGAAAAGCATAAGGGGCCATTGGGGGCTGCCCCCATTCTCCATTGAAGCCTCCCATGTAGTATGGCGCATAGGGGGTTGGCGCCATCCATGGTCTTGGTGCCCATGACCCATATGGCCTTGCGTGATGCTGAAATTCTTCCCTCGGAGGTGATCTTGAGCACTTTGATGACCGGTTAGAGCTAGAACCGGCCGCTTGATTGTCATATTTGGACAACAACATATCAAAAAATGGCTTGATTCTCTTGCGCTGCACTTTAGCTTCATTCGTCTTCCAGTTGCCAACCTCTAAACTCTTAGGCTTAACAAATTTGACATGAGTGTTCTCTTGCACTTGTGGTTGCCCCCCGAGTGTAGGATTCTTGATGGTGAACTTGATTATCTCCTTGCCACTTGGTTGCTTGTCAAGCACAACTTGTCTCACCAAGACCTTGACGCTCTCCTTATTTTTCCTGGGCTCACCAATGACAACGTTATTCTTATTAGCTAATTCGGCTATGTTGGGTCGAATTAACATCTTCTTCCCCTCCAAATCCATGGTGTTCATTGGGAAGGGCTGCTTATCAACTTGCATCTCAGAAAAATTCAATCGTCCGTCATTAATGGCCGATTGTATCTGTCATCGAAAAACATTACAATCGTTAGTGGCATGAGAAAAAGAATTATTATACTTGCAATAAGCATGCCGTTTCAGCTCTTCAAACGGCGGTAAAGTATGAGATATTCTAATAATCTTGGCTTGCAACAAAGCATCAAATATTCTATCACACTTAGCAATGTTGAAACTAAATTTCATCTCTTCATCACGATTCTTATGAATCGGCTTTAAATCATTGCAAGTAAATGGTTTGGCTTTAGATGGCCAAACAAATTTAGTAGCATAAATATTACCCTCATCGTCCGAGTGCTCACTATCATACTCAACCATATTCATCTTAGGATGATCAGTTTTATACCTATGCACCTCTTTAAGATCTTTGCTTCGGCTTTCCTGAGCCAAAGCCCTTTGTAAGACTTGGTTGATATATAAAACTCATAGCCCTCTAGCCTTTCTCTAATGTGAGTTCTCAAACCACTAAGCACAAGATCAGCCAAATCTCTCTCGGTTATCACCAAACTATAGCACCGGTTTTTTGTATCTCTAAATCTCTTGACGTAATCGGAGACCGATTCATCATGCTTTTGTCTAACCGATGTAAGATGTGACAACTTAAGCTCATTATCGCCACTATAAAAATGATCATGAAACTTTTGTTTCAAGTGAAACCATGTAGTAATGGAACCGGGTGGTAATGCGGAAAACCATGAGAAAGCAGTACCGGTTAAAGATAAAGGAAAATAACATACTCTCCACTCGTCTCGTGAACTTGCCTCACCTAATTGTGCCAAGTACTGACTAACATGCTCCCATGTGGTTTTTGTGCCCTCTCCATTAAACTTAACAAAATCTAGAATTTTATATCCTGGAGGGCATTGAATTGCATCAAAGTATTCTGGATATGGCTTTCGGTAAATACGGTTCCTTGGTAACTCAACTCAAAAATTCTCTCGGAGCATCTTAGCCATCTCCTTTCTAAGATTAGCTAGACCACCATCGACAGTGGACGATGAAGCTTGTGGCAGTGGCATAGGAGGAGTAAGTGATGGAAATATGCCCTAGAGGCAATAATAAAGTTGTTATTATTATATTTCCTTATTCATGATAAAGGTTTATTATTCATGCTAGAATTGTATTGATCGGAAACTTAAATACATGTGTGGATACATAAACAAATACTATGTCCCTAGTAAGCCTCTACTAGACTAGCTCGTTGATCAAAGATGGTTAAGGTTTCCTAACCATAGACATGTGTTGTCACTTGATAACGGGATCACATCATTAGGAGAATGATGTGATGGACAAGACCCATCCGTTAGCTTAGCTTATGATCGTTCAGTTTATTGCTATTGCTTTCTTAATGTCAAATACATATTCCTTCGACTATGAGATCATGCAACTCTCCGATACCGGAGGAATACCTTGTGTGCTATCAAACATCACAACATAACTGGGTGATCATAAAGATGCTCTACAGTTATCTCCGAAGGTGTCTGTTGAGTTGGCATGGATCGAGATTAGGATTTGTCACTCCGTGTATCGGAGAGGTATCTCTGGGCCCTCTCGGTAATACAAATCACAAGAAGCTTGCAAGCAAAATGACTAAGGAGTTAGTTACGAGATGATGTATTAAAGAACGAGTAAAGATACTTGCCAGTAACGAGATTGAACTAGGTATGAAGATACCGACGATCGAATCTCGGGCAAGTAACATATCGATAGACAAAGGGAATTACGTATGTTGTCATAAGGTTCGACCGATAAAGATCTTCATAGAATATGTAGGAACCAATATGGATATCCAGGTTCCGCTATTGGTTATTGACTGGAGAGGTGTCTCGGTCATGTCTACATAGTTCTCGAACCCGTAGGGTCCGCATGCTTAACGTTCATTGACGATATAGTGTTATATGAGTTATGTGATTTGTTGACCGAATGTTGTTCAGATTCCCGGATGAGATCACGGGCATGACGAGGAGCTCTAGAATGGTCCGGAGGTAAAGATTGATATATAGGAAGATGATATTTGGACACCGGAAGAGTTTCGGGAGGTATCGGGTAGTCATCGGATCACCGGAAGGGATTCCGGGAAGCCCCGTGAGGTTTATGGGCCATATGGGCCAAGTAAGAGGAGCACACCAGCCCACAAGGGGCTGGCGCACCCTTCCTATGGCAGCCGGCCAAGGGGAGAAAAGGAAGCAGGGGGATTCGGCCTCCCCCTGCCTTCCTCTCTTCCCCCTTCCTTTCCCCCTCGGGCAAATAAGGTAGGGGGGCGGCCAGGGCAGGAGCCCAAGGGGGATTCGGCCACCCTTGGGGAGCCTCCTGGCTGCCTCCCCTCTCCCCCCCCACCTATATATATGAGGGAGGGGGCACTACAGAAGACCACGACAAATCTCTTAGCCGTGTGCGGCGCCCCTCTCCACAGTTTCGTCCCTCGGTCATATTTTCGGAGTGCTTAGGCGAAGCCCTGCGGATATAGCATCACCACCACCGCCACCATGCCATTGTGCTGCCGGAACTCATCCACTACTTCGACCATCTTGCTGGATTAAGAAGGCGAGGACGTCACCGAGCTGAACGTGTGCTGAACGCGGAGGTGCCGTATGTTCGGTACTTGATCGGTTGGATCGCGAAGAATTTCGACTACATCAACAGCGTTAATAAACGCTTTCGCTTACGGTCTACGAGGGTACATAGACATACTCTCCCCTCTCGTTGTGATGCATCTCCATGGATAGATCTTGCGTGTGCGTGGAATTTTTTTTGTTTTCCATGCAACGTTCCCCAACAGTGGCATCCGAGCCAGGTCTAGGCATAGATGATATGCACGAGTAGAACACAAAAGAGTTGTGGGCGATGATGGTCATACTCCTTACCACCAACGTCTTATTTTGATTCGGTGGTATTGTGGGATGTAGCGGCCCAGACCAACCTTACATGTCCACGCACATGAGACCGGTTCCACCGACTGACATGCAACTTGTTTTGCATAAAGGTGGCTGGTGGGTGTCCGTTTCTCCTACTTTAGTTGAATCAAATTTGACTACGGCCGGTCCTTGAAGAAGGTTAAAACAGCAAACTTGATAATCACCGTTGTGGTTTTTGCGTAATTAAGAACGGTTCTTGCTAGAAGCCCGTAGCAGCCACGTAAAACTTGCAACAACAAAGCAGAGGACGTCTAACTTGTTTTTGCAGGGCATGTTGTGATGTGATATGGTCAAGACGTGATGTGATATACGTTGTTGTATGAGATGATCATGTTTTGTAATATCGACAACCGACAGGAGCCTTAGGGTTGTCTCTTAATTATTGTATGAAATGCAAATGCCATGTAATTGCTTTACTTTATCGCTATGCGTTAGCAATAGTTGTAGAAGCAATAGTTGGCGAGACTGTTGGGAAACGTTGCATGGAAAACAAAAAAAATTCTACGCACACGTAAGATCTATCCATGGAGATGCATAGCAATGAGGGGGAAGAGTGTGTCTACGTACACTCGTAGACCGTAAGCGGAAGCGTTTGTTAAAGCGGTTGATGTAGTCGAACTTCTTCATGATCCAACCGATCGAGTACCGAACGTACGGCACCTCTGCGTTCAGAACACGTTCAGCTCGGTGACGTCCTCGCCTTCTTGATACAACAAGATGGGGAAGTAGTGGATGAGTTCCGGCAGCACGACGGTATGGTGACGATGATGGTGATGCTATCTCCGCAGGGCTTCGCCTAAGCACTACGAAAATATGACCGAGGTATGAACCTGTGGAGGGGGGGCGTCGCACACGGCTAAGAGATTGTCGTGGTTATGTGTGGCGCCCCCCTCCCACATATATATAGGTGGAGGGAGAGGGGAGCAGCCAGGGGGCGCCCCAAGTAGGGCCGAATCCTACTTGGGCTTCTGCCCTGGCCGCCCCCCTTACCATATTTGCCGGAGGGGGGAAGGAAAAGGGGGAGAGGAAAGGAAGGGGGAGGCCGACTCCCCTCCTTTCCTTCTCTCCCCAAGGGCTGCGGCCTAGGAGGGCCGTGCCAGCACCTTGTGGGCTGGTGTGTTCCCACCCCTTTGGCCTATATGGCCCATTAACCTCCCGGGGGTGTCTGGAACCCCTTCCGGTGACCCGATTTCTACCCGGTACATCCCGAAACTCTTTCGGTGTCCAAATATCATCGTCCTATAATCAATCTTTATGTTCGGACCATTCCAGAGCTCCTCGTCATGTCCGTGATCTCATCCGGGACTCCGAACAACATTCGGTCACCAAATCATATAACTCATATAACACTATATCGTCAACGGACGTTAAGCGACATGACCGAGACACCTCTAATAGCGGAACCTGGATGCCCATATTGGCTCCTACATATTCTACGAAGATCTTTATCGGTCGAACCTTATGACAACATACGTAAATCCATTTGTCCATCGGTATGTTACTTGCCCGAGATTCGATCGTTGGTATCTTCATACCTAGTTCAATCTCGTTACCGGCAAGTCTTTTTACTCGTTCCATAATACATCATCTTGTAACTAACTCCTTAGTCACTGTGCTTGCAAGGCTTCTTATGATGTGTATTACCGAGAGGGCCCAGAGATACCTCTCCGATACTCGGAGTGACAAATACTAATCTCGATCTATGCCAACTCAACAAACACCTTCGGAGATACCTGTAGAGCATCTTTTGATCACCCAGTTACGTTGTGACGTTTGATAGCACACAAGGTATTCCTCTGGTATCCGGGAGTTGCATAATCTCATAGTCGAAGGAATATGTATTTGACATTAAGAAAGCAATAGCAATAAACTGAACGATCAATATGCTAAGCTAATGGATGGGTCTTGTCCATCACATCATTCTCCTAATGATGTGCTCCCGTTATCAAATGATAACACATGTCTATGATTAGGAAACCTTAACCATCATTGATCAACGAGCTAGTCTAGTAGAGGCTTACTAGGAACACGGTATTTGTTTATGTATCCACACATGTATTTAAGTTTCCGATCAATACAATTCCAACATGAATAATAAACCTTTATCATGAATAAGGAAATATAAAATAACAACTTTATTATTGCCTCTAGGGCATATTTCCTTCAGTCTCCCACTTGCACTAGAGTCAATAATCTAGATTACAATGTAATGAATCTAACTCCCATGGAGTCTTGGTGCTGATCATGATTTGCTCGCGGAAGAGGCTTAGTCAATGGGTCTGCTACATTCAGATTCGTATGTATTTTGCAAATCTCTATGTCTCCATCCTTGACCTTTTCACGAATGGAGTTGAAGCGTCTCTTGATGTGTTTGGTTCTCTTGTGAAACCTGGATTCCTTCGCTAAGGCAATTGCTTCAGTATTTTCACAAAAGATTTTCATTGGACCCGATGCACTGGGTTTTACACCCAGATCGGATATGAACTTCTTCATCCAGACTCCTTCATGTGCTGCTTCCGAAGCAGCTATGTACTCCGCTTCACACATAGATCCTGCCACGACGCTCTGCTTGGAACTGCATGAACTGACAGCTCCACCATTCAATATAAATATGTATCCAGTTTGTGACTTAGAGTCATCCGGACCAGTGTCGAAGCTAGCATCGACGTAACCATTTACGACGAGCTCTTCGTCACCTCCATAAACGAGAAACATATTCTTGGTCCTTTTCAGGTACTTCAGGATGTTCTTGACCGCTGTCCAGTGATCCACTCCTGGATTACTTTGGTACCTCCCTGCCAAACTTATGGCAAGGCACACATCAGGTCTGGTACACAGCATAGCATACATGATAGATCCTATGGCTGAGGCATAGGGAATGACTTTCATTTTCTCTCTATCTTCTGCAGTGGTCGGGCTTTGAGTCTAACTCAACTTCATACCTTGTAACACAGGCAAGAACCCTTTCTTTGACTGATCCATTTTGAACTTCTTCAAATCTTTGTTAAGGTATGTGCTTTGTGAAAGTCCTATTAAGCGTCTTGATCTATCCCTATAGATCTTGATGCCCAATATATAAGCAGCTTCACCGAGGTCTTTCATTGAAAAATTCTTATTCAAGTATCCCTTTATGCTATCCAGAAATTCTATATCATTTCCAATCAACAATATGTCATCCACATATAATATCAGAAATGCTACAGAGCTCCCACTCACTTTCTTGTAAATACAGGCTTCACCGTAAGTCTGTATAAAACCATATGCTTTGATCACCTCATCAAAGCGTATATTCCAACTCCGAGATGCTTGCATCAGTCCATAGATGGATCGCTGGAGCTTGCACACTTTGTCAGCACCTTTAGGATCGACAAAACCTTCAGGTTGCATCATATACAACTCTTCTTTAAGATAACTGCTACTTCTTGAGCTTGCGTTGGTTTTTCCCTTGAAGAGGAAAGGGTGATGTAGCATAGTAGAGGTAGGTATTTCCCTCAGTTAAGAACCAAGGTATCAATCTAGTAGGAGAAAAATGCACAAATCACCAACACCTGCACAAACAATCAAACACTTGCACCCAACGCGATAAAGGGGTTGTCAATCCCTTCACAGTCACTTGCAAAGGTGAGATCTGATAGATAAAAGATAAAATATTTTTGGGTTTTTTGGTATATAGATCTGAAAATAAAAGATTGCAAAATAGTAGATTAGAAAGTAATATGATGGAAAATAGACCTGGGGGGCATAGGTTTCACTAGAGGCTTCTCTCATGAAGGCAAATAATACAGTGGGTGAACAAATTACTGTCGAGCAATTGATAGAAAAGCGCAAAGTTATGAAGATATCCAAGGCAATGATTATGCATATAGGCATCATGTCCGTGTCAAGTAGAACGACTCCTGCCTGCATCTACTACTATTACTCCACACATCGACTGCTATCCAGCATGCATCTAGAGTATTAAGTTCATAAAGAACGGAGTAACGCCTTAAGTAAGATGTCATGATGTAGAGGAATTAACTCAAGCAATATGATGGAAACCCCATCTTTTTATCCTTGATGGCAACAATGCAATACGTTTCTCGCTACCCCTACTTTGTCACTGGGTGAAATCACGCAAGATTGAACTCAAAGCTAAGCACCTCTCCCATTGCAAGAAAAACCAATCTAGTTGGCCAAACCAAACCGATAATTCGAAGAGAAATACAAAGATATGAAATCATGCATAAAAGAATTCAGAGAAGATTCAAATAATATTCATAGATAAGCTGATCATAAATCCACAATTCATCGGATCTCAACAAACACACCGCAAAAGAAGATTATATCGGATAGATCTCCAAGAACATCGAGGAGAACATGGTGTTGAGAATCAAAGAGAGATAAGAAGCCATCTAGCTACTAGCTATGGACCCATAGGTCTGAGGTAAACTGCTCACGCTTCATCGGAAGGGCAATAGGGTTGATGTAGAAGCCCTCCGTGATCGATTCCCCCTCCAGCAGGATGCCGGAAAAGGCCCCAAGATTGGATCTCACGGGAATAGAAGGTTGCGGCGGTGGAAAAGTGTTTTCCTGGATGCCTCTAGTGGTTCTGGAATATATGTGAATATATAGGAGGAAAAATCTAGGTCAGGTGACTCCCGAGGGGCCCACAAGGTAGGGGGCGCCCCCCTCCTAGGGCGCGCCTCCCTCCCTTGCCGCCGCCTCGTGGCTCTTCTGACTTGGACTCCAAGTCCCCTGGGTGTCTTCTGGTCCAAGAAAAATCGTCGTGAAGTTTTATTCCGTTTGGACTCCGTTTGGTATTCCTTTTCTGCGAGGCTCAAAAACAAGGAAAAAACAGAAACTGGCACTGGGCTCTAGGTTAATAGGTTAGTCCCAAAAATAATATAAAACAACATATTAATGCATATAAAACATCCCAAACAGATAATATAATAGCATGGAACAATAAAAAATTATAGATACATTGGACACATATCAAGCATCCCCAAGCTTAATTCCTGCTCGTCCTCGAGTAGGTAAATGATAAAAACAGACTTTTTTATATGGAATGCTACCTAACATACTTATCCATGTAATTTTCTTTATTGTGGCATGAATGTTCAGATCCATAAGATTCAAAACAAAAGTTTAATATTGACATAAAAATAATAATACTTCAAGCATACTAATAAAGCAATCATGTCTTCTCAAAATAACATGGCCAAGGAAAGTTATCCCTACAAAATCATATAGTCTGGCTATGCTCCATCTTTGTCACACAAAGTACTCAAATCATGCACAACCCCGATGACAAGCCAAGCAATTGTTTCATACTTTTGATGTTCTCAAACCTTTTCAACTTTCACGCAATACATGAGCGTGAGCCATGGACATAGCACTATAGGTGGAATAGAATATGGTGGTTGTGGAGAAGACAAAAAAAGAAGGAGATAGTCTCACATCAACTAGGCGTATCAACGGCTATGGAGATGCCCATCAATAGATATCAATGTGAGTGAGTAGGGATTGCCATGCAACGGATGCACTAGAGCTATAAGTTTATGAAAGCTCAAAAAGAAACTAAGTGGGTGTTCATCCAACTTGCTTGCTCATGAAGACATAGGGCAATTTGAGGAATCCCATCATTGGAATATACAAGCCAAGTTCTATAATGAAAAATTCCCAGTAGTATATGGAAGTGACAACATAGGAGACTCTCTATCATGAAGATCATGGTGCTACTTTGAAGCACAAGTGTGGAAAAAGGATAGTAACATTGCCCCTTCTCTCTTATCTCTCTTTTTTTTCTTTTTTTTCTTTTTGGTTGGCTTCTTTGGCCTCTTTTTTTATTTTGTGGGCTTCGTTGGCCTCTTTTATTTTTTTCCTCACATGGGACAATGCTCTAACAATGAAGATCATCACACTTCTATTTACTTACAACTCGATACTTAGAACAAAATATGACTCTATATGAATGCCTCCGGCGGTGTACCGGTATGTGCAATGATCTAGCGTAGCAAAGGACATAAAAAAATGGACAAGCCATGTAAACATCATGCTAGCTTTCTTATGATCATGCAAAGCAATATGACAATGATGGAACGTCTCATAATAAAACTGAATGGTGGAAAGTTGCATGGCAATATATCTCGGCATGGCTATGGAAATACCATAATAGGTAGGTATGGTGGCTGTTTTGAGGAAGGTAAAAGGTGGGTGTATGGCACCGGCGAAAGTTGCGCCGTACTAGAGAGGCTAGCAAAGGTGGAAGTGTGAGAGTGCGTATAATCCATGGACTCAACATTAGTCATAAAGAACTCACATACTTATTGCAAAAATCTATTAGTCATTGAAACAAAGTACTATGCGCATGCTCCTAGGGGGATAGATTGGTAGGAAAAGACCATCGCTCGTCCCCGACTGCCACTCATAAGGAAGACAATCAATAAATACCTCATGCTCCAACTTCATTACATAACGGTTCGCCATACGTGCATGCTACGGGAATCACAAACTTCAACACAAGTATTTCTACAATCCACAATTACTCACTAGCATGACTCTAATATCACCATCTTTATATCTCAAAACAATCATAAGAAATCAAACTTCTCATAGTATTCAATGCACTTTATATGAAAGTTTTTATTATATCCCTCTTGGATACCTATCATATTAGGACTAAATTTATAACCAAAGCAAATTACCATGCTGTTTAGAAAGACTCTCAAAATAATATAAGTGAAGCATGAGAGTTCAACAATTTCTATAAAATAAAACCACCACCGTGCTCTAAAATGATATAAGTGAAGCACTAGCGCAAAATTGCCTAGCTCAAAAGATATAAGTGAAGCACAAAGAGTATTCTAATAAATCACGATTCATGCGTGTCCCTCTCAAAAGGTGTGTATAGTGCTACTTCTTGAGCTTGCGTTGGTTTTTCCCTTGAAGAGGAAAGGGTGATGCAGCAAAGTAGAGATAAGTATTTCCCTCAGTTAGAGAACCAAGGTATCAATCCAGTAGGAGACAATGCACAAATCACCAATACCTGCACAAACAATCAAACAACTTGCACCCAACGCGATAAAGGGGTTGTCAATCCCTTCACGGTTAATTGCAAAATTGAGATCTAATAGAGATAGATGAAACTAAACAAACGGTAAAGTAATTTTTTTTGGTATTTTTGGTTTATAGATCGGAAAATAAAAGATTGCAAAATAGTAGATCGGAAACTAATATGATGGAAAATAGACCCGGGGGCCATAGGTTTGACTAGAGGCTTCTCTCATGATAGCAAATAATACGGTGGGTGAACAAATTACTGTCGAGCAATTGATAGAAAAGCACAAAGTTATGTCGATATCTAAGGCAATGATTATGAAATATAGGCATCATGTCCGTGTCAAGTAGACCGAAACGATTTTGCATCGGCTACTATTAGTCCACACATCGACCGACTCCTGGCTGCATCTAGAGTATTAAGTTCATGAAGAACAGAGTAACGCATTAAGTAAGATGACATGATGTAGTGGAATTAACTCAAGCAATATGATGAAAACCCCATCTTTTTATCCTCGATGGCAACAATACAATACGTGCCTTGCTGCCCCTACTGTCACTGGGAAAGGACATCGCAAGATTGAACCCAAAGCTAAGCACTTCTCCCATTGCAAGAAAAACCAATCTAGTTGGCCAAATGTGACGCCCCCGGTTCAATCGTACACTAATCATACACGCAAACGTGTACGATCAAACCCAGGGACTCACGGGAAGATATCACAACACAACTCTAAACACAAATAAACGGAGGTCCACAATATTACAGACCAGGGATCCGAAGATCCGAATACATAAGTCAGTCATACAAATAATATCTGGGTACAGACATAGTTAGACAAGTTTTGCCTTAAGAAGGCTAGCACAAACAGCGACACTAGATCGAAAGGCGTTGGCCTCCTGCCTGGGAGCCTCCGATCCTACTCCTGGTCAGCTGGCTCGATCCAGTAGTACGTGCCCTCTGGACCTGCCTGGTAGTAGGCTCCGGTGGTGGCGTCTGGCTCCTGGACTCCATCGTCTGGTGTATCATCAAGGTGGGGTATATGGGGGAAAAGAGAAAATAAAGCAACCGTGAGTACTCATCCGAAGTACTCAGCAAGCAAGGATCTATACTACATATGCAACATTATCAATGGAGAAAAGGCTGTATATGTGGACTGGGCTGCAGAAATGCCAGAATAGAGAGAAAGGCCTAGTCCTATCGAAGACTAGCATCTTCAAACATCTTCTCAAAGCCATCATCTTGCAGCAGTAGAAGAGAGTAGAATAGCATTTTATTTAACAAACATGTTGAAGTACAGCTCAAAGATCCTTCCTCGACTCCCAGCGAGAAAGTAATCCCGAAGCTTCAATTAAGTAACAAGTATCCAGTTTAAGTAGTAGATTGGGATACACAAACTGAGCGTCCTTTACCGTAGGACCGGCTATCGATAGAAGATTCATCCCTGCAGGGGTGCACTACTGTTACCCAACACGCTCGATCAACTCTGGCCGGACATACTTGCTGGGTAATGCCCGTCCTCGGAAGATCAACACGAAGCAGCGCTCTACCTAGGCTCAGCAGAGAGGTCAGCACGCCGGACTAACCTATGCACCTAGGGGTCTCGGGCCATCGCCCTGGGCACCCTGCGCGTTGCGTGGCTGGCCGGGGTGCAGGCGCGACACTGAACTCGCCAGTGAAGTATCCAGCCCAATCCCGACGATCAGCCCGCACGGTGAATCGTGACGTCTGATAAGCTTTCGGCGAAACGTACATCGCAGAGGGCCCCATAACCATTATCCCGCGTGGTGGCAGTGCGTATAGGGCACGTCGACCCACTCAGATCACACACCCAAATCCAATAGGCTCAATTAGTATCAAGCGGAGACAATCAGAGTCTCTGATGCTCCGCCACAATGTCACACTCGAGTGCCCTTCCGGCACACCCGAAATCATAGATCCCCAGCGGGTACCCACCGGGGTGGACCCGCCTGTGAAAAAGGTCAAGTAACCGTGTGGTCATAATCATCAGGGTGAACGTAAGAGGTATCACCCTCGAGGTTCACACTGAGGGGTTGCACGACAGAGTCGTATCGGACATGGAGAAGGAGGAATCACCCTCGATGACCACGACCGTACAGCTATGCTGCAGAGTATTCATCAGGAGTGCGTTACGAGGTATCACCCTCGGCACTCGATAGTTACTACGCAGAGTCGTACAACTAAGGGGGTGTGAAGTGAGGCGTCTGTCTCTGATCGACGATCACGTTGATCGAGTCGTTGATGAACAAGCAGGGGCGACAAGTAAGGTGGTGGGGTCACAGATGGGTCATACCAACCTATACTAAACAGTTTATCATAGGCAGGTAAGATAGCAATGAACAGGTTACAACAGCAGGCTATGCATCAGAATAGGAGCATACATTAACAGTAGCGAAATCTAATGCAAGCAGGAGAATAGAATGGGCGATATCTGGAATGCTCAAGGGGGGGGCTTGCCTGGTTGCTCTGGCAAGAGAGGGAGGTCGTCAACGGGCTGCTCGTCGGTAGAGTAGTCGTATCCTGGTGCAGCGTCGTCGGTCTCGGCGTCTATCGAGAGAGAAGGAGGGGGAGAGAAACAATAAATTCACGGCAATAATGCAAACAATATGTATGACATGCCTAAATGATATGCCGAGGTGTTCTACTGCCTAACTAAATGATTTAGTTAATTTAGGAATTTATTCGGATTTATTTAATTAAAGTTGGACACTATTCATTTATCGAAATCGGTCTAATTGTTCAACGTTCTTACAGCTGCGGGCATCTAACGGGAATACAGAGGGCGTATCCGGGTTCGTATCGTCGTTCTGAGCAAGTTTCATGTATAAAATATTTTCATCGGAGTTACGGTTTAAAAGATATGATTTTCTAAAGTTTTTATTAATTTCTGAAATTTAATTAATTATTTAATTCAACATTATCCGAAACAGTGATTGATGACGTCAGCATGACATCATGCTGACGTCAGCAGCCACCTGACAGGGTGGGTCCCACCTGTCATAGGCTGTTAGGTTAATTAGGTTTAATTAATTTAATTACTGATTAATTAACACTAATTAGTTAATTAGATTAACCTAATCAGGATTAATTAACTAATTAATTAACTAATTAATTATTTAATTAATCATTTTATTTATTTCTATTTTTATTTTCTATTTCTTTTAAATCGTTTTTAGGGGGGTGGGCCCCATCTGTCAGCGGCACAGGGGGGGCAGGGCCCACCGGGCAGTGGCCCATACGGCCACACGGGGCGGGCGTGGGCGCAGCCCGAGCGGGCGCGTCCAGGGTGCGCCCGGGCGCTGGCCACGGGCGCCGGCGAGGCGCGGCTGGACGGGTCGGTGGTGAGCGCGGGGCCACGGCGCGCGATGCGGACGAGCGCGCGGGCGAGGTGTGGGGGCGCGCGCGCGTGCGGGTGGCCGCGGCGAGCGGAGGCAGAGGCGAGAGGACGAGCGGCAGCGGCGGCTGGAGTGGGCAAAACATAATTCCATATTTATTTCAGATTTAATAAATGGTTACTAAATATTATCTTTATCCACTGTTTGAGGTTGTTCGAGTCACTTATCCAATTCCAATGATGTTGGTTTCAATTTTAGAATAGCCTCTGGAATATTTGTTATTTATCTGACATTTTAGCTCCTATGTTGGACAACTTTTATATTCCACTTTCATTTAAATTTGAATTTGACTTAGGAGTTGAAATGCAATATGATGCTAATGATGATTATGCACTGTCGATCATGCTAACATGTCATTATCAAAAGTGATTACTGTTGCTAATCACCGGGGGTGTTACAACTCTCCTCATCTATTAAGAATTCTCGTCCCGAGAATTAAGAGGAAGACTGAAAGAAAGAGGGGTATTCTTCGCGAAGACGATCCTCGCGTTCCCAAGTGGCTTCATCTTCAGAATGATTTGACCACTGAACCTTGAGGAACTTGATTGACTTTTGACGTGTTCGACGCTCAGCTTGATCAAGAATACGGATGGGATGTTCTGGATAAGACAGATCTTCCCGTAATTCAAGCACTTCATGATCCACAGCTCGAATAGGATCCTTGAAGCAGCGGCGGAGTTGGGATACATGAAAGACGTCATGTACTTGAGAAAGGTTTGGCGGCAATTGCAACTGATATGCCACTTCTCCTCGACGGGCAAGAATACGGAACGGGCCAATGTAGCGAGGGGCTAACTTGCCTTTGATTCTGAACCGATGAGTGCCTTTCAACGGAGTGACGCGGAGGTAAGCTTGCTCGCCAGGTTGATAGACTATTTCCCGGTGCTTTCGGTCATAGTTGCTCTTCTGACGAGACTGAGCAGATTTCAAATGTTCACGAACAATGCAGACTTGTTCTTTGGCTTGCCGAATAATGTCCGGTCCGACGAGTGAGCGTTCCCCAGTTTCTGACCAATTCAGAGGGGTTCGACACTTACGACCGTATAGAACTTCAAACGGTGCCATCTTCAGACTAGCTTGATAGCTATTGTTGTAAGAGAATTCGGCATACGGGAGAGATTCCTCCCATTTCTTACCGAAGGAGATGACGCAAGCTCGAAGCATATCTTCGAGCACTTGATTGACTCGTTCAACTTGACCCTGTGACTGAGGGTGAAAAGCGGTGCTGAAAGACAGATGAGTTCCCATAGCTTCTTGGAAACTATTCCAGAATCTGGAGGTGAAGAGGCTGCCACAATCAGAACTGATCTCCAACGGAACACCGTGGAGTGACACAATTCGGGAAACATACAAGTCTGCTAACTGGCTAGCAGTGATTGTCTCCTTAACAGGCAGAAAGTGGGCAACCTTAGAGAATCGGTCAATGACAACAAATATAGCATCATTACCCTTCTGGGATTTGGGAAAACCAGTAATGAAATCCATTTGGACCTTGTCCCATTTCCATTCAGGAATTTCCAGGGGTTGCAGAGTTCCTGCGGGCCTTTGATGTTGGGCTTTAACGCGGCGGCAAACATCACACTCAGAAACATAACGAGCAATGTCTCGCTTCATATTAGGCCACCAGAATCTTTGACAAATGTCACGGTACATCTTTGTGCTACCAGGGTGAATGGGCAAGGGAGTGTCATGAGCTTCCTTCATAACGTTTTCCCTCTCATTCTTGAACTTGGGTACGAAGAGACGGTGTTGGAAAAATAAGATCCCATCTGCATCAAGATGGAATTCCGACGGCTTTCCTTTCTCGAGGTATCGCTTGATCTTTTCAACTTCAGTGTCATACCTTTGCATAACCTTAATGCCGTGTTCTAAATCTGGTTCGACAACCAGGGTATTGAGATAACCCTGTGGAACAATATGGAGGTTCAATTTGCAAAGCTCTTCATGGAGAAGAGGTTGTGTTTCTTGAACCATAAGATTGTTGCTATAGGACTTGCGACTTAAAGCATCGGCCATTACATTAGCCTTGCCGGGGGTGTATGAGATATTCATATCATAATCGGCAATTGTTTCGAGCCATCTTTGTTGACGAAGGTTCAGATCTGGTTGAGTATATAAATACTTCAAGCTTTGGTGATCCGTGTATATCTCGCAACGGTTACCGAGAAGGTAATGTCGCCATAGCTTCAAGGCATAGATAACCGCCGAAAGTTCAAGATCATGCACGGGATAATTTTCTTCATGAGGACGCAATTGTCGGGAGGCATAAGCAATCACTTTGCGCTCTTGCATTAGGACACAGCCTAATCCTTGACGAGATGCATCACAGTATATCACGAAATCCTTTTGGGAATCCGGGGGTGCTAGTACTGGGGCAGATGTCAATTTATCTTTTAGTGTCTGAAAGCTTTCTTGACATTTTTCTGTCCACTCAAATTTAACACCTTTGTGAAGCAGATTTGTCAATGGTCTTGCAATCTTGGAAAAGTTCTCAACGAATCGACGGCAATAACTAGCGAGTCCGAGAAAACTTCTGGCTTGCTTAACATTCTTTGGGGGAGTCCAGTCGAGAATAGCCTGAACTCGTTCGGGGTTAACAGCAATCCCATCCTTGGAAATCACATGTCCAAGGTAAGTTACTTCAGGAAGCCAAAATTCGCATTTGGAATACTTGGCATACAACTGGTGTTCTCGGAGCCTTTCTAGAACAAGGCAGAGATGTTCAGCATGTTCCTCTTTATTCTTAGAATAGACCAGAATATCATCTAGATATACCACGACGAATTTGTCGAGGTAATCCATGAATATATAATTCATCAGACGGGAGAACGTAGCTGGGGCATTCGTTAGGCCAAATGACATGACGGTGTATTCATAGGAGCCATAACGAGTGACGAATGCAGTCTTGGGAATGTCCTCTTCACGGACACGGATCTGGTGATAACCCAACCTCAAGTCGAGTTTAGAGAACACCGATGATCCAGCGAGTTGATCATAAAGATCATTGATCCGGGGAAGTGGGTATTTATTCTGGATTGTGGCTTGGTTAATGGGCCGGTAATCCTGAACCAATCGGTTAGTTCCATCCTTCTTCTTAACGAAGAGTGAAGGTGCTCCCCAAGCAGAGGAACTGGGGCGGATGAAACCACTCTTAAGTGACTTGTCGATTTCTTCCTTAAGCTCAAGAAGGTGATGCGGAGGCATCTTATAAGGTCGCTTGGCAATAGGAACGGTGCCAGGCTTCAAGTCGATGACGAACTCGACAGCTCTAGCCGGGGGTATTCCTGGAAGTTCTTCTGGAAAGACGTCTGGAAAATCTCGAACGACAGGAACGTTCTCGATCCCTTCCAGAGGTGAGGCGTTCAAAGCATTCATAACATATACCTCAGCTTCAGCGTCTCGAGTAATTCGGGCAGTGTAGTTCACTATCTCATCGGAGGGGTGAAGAAGTTGGACGACTTTAGTGGCACAATTGATCGAAGCAATGTGAGCTTTCAACCAATCCATTCCGAGTATGAGGTCTATGGTGGAAGACTTCAGGATAATAGGGGAAGCTAGGAATTCAAATTCCTCGATTTCAACAGGGACATTATGTGCCATCATAGTGGTTTGACATTGGCCTCCAGGGGTACGGTCAACTATTGGCAGGTTCATCTTTTCGAATGCAATGTCATGAGATAATGCAAATGCTTCAGACATGAATGAATGCGATGCTCCTGAATCAAATAATACAGAAGCAGGTACTGAGTTAACAAGAAGGGTACCCATCACAGTAGCAGGTTGATCCTGGACTTCTTCAATGTCAATGTTGTAAGCCTGACCACGACCACGTGAAGCAGACCCAGTATTATAGTTGCGGGTCTGATTGTTGCCACGGCCATATCCACGGCCAGCACGAGGAAAATCTAACTGATTCTGAGTCTGGCGGCAGTCTTTAGCCTGGTGGCCTGGTTTGCGGCACTTGAAACACAAACCATCTTCAGGACGAAGAGGGGCATGGTTCTGAATAGCTTGAGCCTTTGACGGCCTCGGTGGTGGAGGAGGCAGACGTAGTGCAGCATTGTTCTTTGGCGCAGAGGCATTGGGACGGAACGCGTTGTTGGGAATCCAAACTCTACGCTTCGGTGCTGAGCCCGAAGATGAGCCAGCATCACGATAGCGCTTCTGCGAGTCCTTGTGTTCCATCTGAGCGGTCTCAACGAGAATAGCCTTGTTCACTAGAGTTGAGAAGTCATTGATGTCTTGAGCAGCTAGTGCAAGCTTGAGGTCAGGGTGTAGTCCATTACGGAACTTCTCCTGTCTGCGAGCATCTGCGGCGATGTCTTCTTCAGCATAGCGGGAGAGATCAAGAAATTCCCGCTGATAAGCTTCGACGGTTTTATTGCCCTGAGTGAGGTTGCGGAACTGGGTCTTCATGCGTTCCATAATTGCTTGAGGGATGTAACGTGTACGGAAAGCAGCCTGGAACTCATACCAAGTGATGATTGTTCCAACAGGGAGAGTACGCTTGTGTGTGTCCCACCATTGAGCAGCGGGGCCCTTTAAGAAAAAGGCCGCGAAGGTGACAAAGTTGGCGGGGGCGACATTAGCAGACTCCATCTCGTGAGTGATGTCGCGGAGCCAGTCATCGGCATCCAGGGGCTTGTCAGAGTTGCGAAACTGCGTTGGGTTGAGTCGCATAAACTCTGTCAAAGTTACTGAAGCTGGGTTCTGGTTCTGGTTGTTCTGATGCGGAAACTGAGCCATGATTCCAACCATGAACTGGCGGTTAAGCTCGAACTGTTGCATCATAGCTGCCATATAGTCTGGCGGTGGTGGACGTTCAGGGGTACGACCACGACCACGACCACCTGGTCTAACCATCCTGCTACGTATCAACAGGGGGTAGTTTAGTAAAAGCAATTGCGAGTGTTTAGCGACAAGTATGATGTAACACGACAATACCTTAAGCAGTGTAATAGATACATAACAGTAGTCGATTAAGACATACAGATCCATACACAAAGTCGGGTACATGCGGACAGCATAACGGCGCAAATTAAAAGCTAGACATACTAGGCGGCGCGCAGGCACGCGGTAAGGATGTACACAACGAGACATAGCAAAGGCTACATCAACGTCGGAGAAAACCACTGTAACGGGGTAACTGCGAGTGCGGACGACGAATATTCGTCGCGGAAGGATCCTGTGCTCCATGTGCACTCTGATGTAGAACCCGGTCTCGAACTGTAAGAAGAGGTCCACGTGTAGGTGTGTGACCTCCAACAGCAGGCCAGTCAATACCAGCATACATCTGAGTCCTGCGCGGGTAAAGGATGTGCTCCGGATGTATCCCTGCACGAACAGCGGGCATCAACTGCGTCATAGCATCGTAGAGACGTGCTCGAGTGGCAACCAACTCGACGGCGAGAGCCCGAACAGTGCGATCCAGAGCCTGAGTGCACTGAATCAGAACGCGGTGGTCATATCGGCGAGGCTCGTACGGGGCACAGATAGCTGTGTAGTATCCGGTAGCATCTCCAGCAGGGGCATACGGAATGTATCGGAACTCAGAGTCATCCAAGATATCACTGAACTGTCCTCGAAGACGTGCGACAGCAGAGTAGGCGGCATCATGTACTGCCATCTCAATAGTCACGCCTAATCCGTGAAAAAGGTGTAACTCGGTGTCTGAGTCATTCTGCCGATCATAAATCCGAACTTCAGCATAGTACTGTTCCTGATTAAACTCGCGGTAATCCTCGTAAACCATGAACTCAGGGTACCAGCGGTAGCCAAGTCTGGTCATGAGAGCGATCAGGACAGCTGGAAACCCAGGGGTATTACGAGCCCAAGTGCGAAGCACAAGCTGTGTCGTAGGACGCGGTGGAAACAAACGGTCCATCTGAAACAGAGGAAATTCAGATTTGTCAAATGACAACGAGAAGTTTAACACAACTCGGAGAGAAAGGTTAAACAAAACAATGGAAAGGAAAATGATTATCAGACTAATCAGATCAATGACTGGGAAATCGCACAGATATCCAGCTCTCCGGGTAGACGGGATTTACGAGATCCTAAGTGTCGGCGTTAGTAAAATTTTATTTAACCCGAATAGAAGAGATATTAGAGTCCCAGAGTATAGACGAGGAATAAAAGATCCTAATACCACCCAGTTGGCGACGTGGGCCCGTAAGCCACACAACCAAGTTAGTAAATTAGTTTCTCGGTTTCTAGACTCAACTTCGGCCAAGGAATTTGGAGGGGGGCTTCCTACAGGCAGTCGGCTCTGATACCAACTTGTGACGCCCCCGGTTCAATCGTACACTAGTCATACACGCAAACGTGTACGATCAAGCCCAGGGACTCACGGGAAGATATCACAACACAACTCTAAACACAAATAAACGGAGGTCCACAATATTACAGACCAGGGATCCGAAGATCCGAATACATAAGTCAGTCATACAAATAATATCTGGGTACAGACATAGTTAGACAAGTTTTGCCTTAAGAAGGCTAGCACAAACAGCGACACTAGATCGAAAGGCGTTGGCCTCCTGCCTGGGAGCCTCCGATCCTACTCCTGGTCAGATGGCTCGATCCAGTAGTACGTGCCCTCTGGACCCGCCTGGTAGTAGGCTCCGGTGGTGGCGTCTGGCTCCTGGACTCCATCGTCTGGTGTATCATCAAGGTGGGGGTATATGGGGGAAAAGAGAAAATAAAGCAACCGTGAGTACTCATCCGAAGTACTCAGCAAGCAAGGATCTATACTACATATGCAACATTATCAATGGAGAAAAGGCTGTATATGTGGACTGGGCTGCAGAAATGCCAGAATAGAGAGAAAGGCCTAGTCCTATCGAAGACTAGCATCTTCAAACATCTTTTCAAAGCCATCATCTTGCAGCAGTAGAAGAGAGTAGAATAGCATTTTATTTAGCAAACATGTTGAAGTACAGCTCAAAGATCCTTCCTCGACTCCCAGCGAGAAAGTAATCCCGAAGCTTCAATTAAGTAACAAGTATCCAGTTTAAGTAGTAGATCGGGATATACAAACTGAGCGTCCTTTACCGTAGGACCGGCTATCGATAGAAGATTCATCCCTGCAAGGGTGCACTACTGTTACCCAACACGCTCGATCAACTCTGGCCAGACATACTTGCTGGGTAATGCCCGTCCTCGGAAGATCAACACGAAGCAGCGCTCTACCTAGGCTCAGCAGAGAGGTCAGCACGCCGGACTAACCTATGCACCCAGGGGTCTCGGGCCATCGCCCTGGGCACCCTACGCGTTGCGTGGCTGGCCGGGGTGCAGGCGCGACACT
Source organism: Thinopyrum elongatum (assembly GCA_011799875.1). Classification (NCBI taxonomy): domain Eukaryota; kingdom Viridiplantae; phylum Streptophyta; class Magnoliopsida; order Poales; family Poaceae; genus Thinopyrum; species Thinopyrum elongatum. Next base: position 83,523,864 of record CM022302.1, on the reverse strand, counting down.
GAACTCGCCAGTGAAGTATCCAGCCCAATCCCGACGATCAGCCCGCACGGTGAATCATGACGTCTGATAAGCTTTCGGAGAAACGTACATCGCAGAGGGCCCCATAACCATAATCCCGCGTGGTGGTAGTGCGTATAGGGCACGTCGACCCACTCAGATCACACACCCAAATCCAATAGGCTCAATTAGTATCAAGCGGAGACAATCAGAGTCTCTGATGCTCCGCCACAATGTCACACTCGAGTGCCCTTCCGGCACACCCGAAATCATAGATCCCCAGCGGGTACCCACCAGGGTGGACCCGCCTGTGACAAAGGTCAAGTAACCGTGTGGTCATAATCATCAGGGTGAACGTATGAGGTATCACCCTCGAGGTTCACACTGAGGGGTTGCACGACAGAGTCGTATCGGACATGGAGAAGGAGGAATCACCCTCGATGACCACGACCGTACAGCTATGCTGCAGAGTATTCATCAGGAGTGCGTTACGAGGTATCACCCTTGGCACTCGATAGTTACTACGCAGAGTCGTACAACTAAGGGGGGTGTGAAGTGAGGCGTCTGTCTCTGATCGACGATCACGTTGATCGAGTCGTCGATGAACAAGCAGGGGCGACAAAGTAAGGTGGTGGGGTCACAGATGGTTCATACCAACCTATACTAAACAGTTTATCTGTGGCGCCCCCGGCTCGATCGTACACTAATCATGCACGCAAACGTGTACGATCAAGATCAGGGACTCACGGGAAGATATCACAACACAACTCTAAAACATAAATAAGTCATACAAGCATCATAATACAAGCCAGGGGCCACGAGGGCTCGAATACAAATGCTCGATCATAGACGAGTCAGCGGAAGCAACAATATCTGAGTACAGACATAGGTTAAACAAGGTGCCATAAGATGGCTAGCACAAACAGGGATACAACAGATCGAACAGGCGCAGGGCCTCCTGCCTGGGATCCTCCTAACTACTCCTGGTCGTCGGCGTCCTGGACGTAGTAGTAGGCTCCGTCCTGGTGGTAGTAGTCGTCGTAGGTGGCGTCTGGCTCCTGGGCTCCAACATCTGGTTGCGACAACCAGCAAGAAGGGAAAGGGGGGAAAAGGAGGGGGAAAGCAACCGTGAGTACTCATCCAAAGTACTCGCAAGCAAGGATCTATACTACATATGCATGGTATATGTGTAAAGAGGCAATATCGGTGGACTGAACTGCAGAATGCCAGAATAAGAGGGGGATAGCTAGTCCTGTCGAAGACTACGCTTCTGGCAGCCTTCATCTTGAAGCAATAGAAGAGATTAGTTGGAAGTTAACCAAGCAACAACGTATAGCATAATCCTACCCGTCGATCCTCTCGTCGCCACCATGCGAGAGAGCGACCACCGGGTTATAACTGTCACTTGTAAGGGTGTGTTTTATTAAGTATCCATTTCTAGTTGTCATGAGGTCGGAATACAACTCCGGGTCGTCCTTTTACCGAGGGACACGGCTATTCGAATAGATAAACTTCCCTGCAGGGGTGCACCACATATTCCCCAACACGCTCGATCCCCTTTGGCCGGACACACTTTCCTGGGTCATGCCCGGCCTCAGAAGATCCACACGTCGCAGCCCCACCTAGGCTCAACAGAGAGGTCAGCACGCCGGACTAATCCTAGGCACTCTGGGGTCTGGGCCCATCGCCCAGTGCGCTCCTGCACGTTGCGTACGCGGCCGCGAGCAAACCTAGCAACCCACACGATCACGGCGGTTACGTTATCGCGGTCCAACACGGCGCGCGCCGCTCAATCGCTGACGTCAAAAAGGCTTCAGCTGATACCACGACGCCGGGATACCCATAACTACTCCCGCGTAGTTGGTTAGTGCGTATAGGCCAGTGGCCAGACTCAGATCAAATATCCAATCTCGTTAAACGTGTTATTATGAGATCACCGCGGACGACGACCAGGGCCAGGCCCACCTCTCTCCTAGGTGGTCACAACCTGCCCTGCCGCTCCACAACAAAGAGTCACTTAGGGGGCCGTCGAGAAGGCCAATCCTTTCAGCCCCCATTCGTGAATCACCTGCGGGTGCTCCTCGAGCCGACCCGACTTTAGTATCCATCTGATGTCACATGTGATAAGTAGTATACATATCCGCAATCGCCACCCGTGGCGAGCACGGCCCAATAATGTAGCATAGCAGACAGACGAGAATGTAGGGCCACTGATGACAAACTAGCATCCTACACTAGGCATTTAGGATTGCAGGTAAGGTATCAACAACAGTAGCAACAATGACAGGCTATGCAGCAGAATGGGATTAACCGAAAGCAGTAACAGGCTACACTACTCTAATGCAAGCAGTATAGAGAAGAATAGGCGATATCTGGTGATCAAGGGGGGGGGCTTGTTGGGGAACGTAGCAGAATTTTAAAATTTTCTACGCATCACCAAGATCAATCTATGGAGTCATCTAGCAACGAGTGAGAGGGGAGTGTATCTACATACCCTTGTAGATCGCGAGCGGAAGCGTTCAAGAGAACGGGGTTGATGGAGTCGTACTCGTCGTGATCCAAATCACCGATGACCGAGCGCCGAACGGACGGCACCTCCGCGTTCAACACACGTACGGAGCAGAGACGTCTCCTCCTTCTTGATCCAGCAAGGGGGGAGGAGAGGTTGATGGAGATCCAGCAGCACGACGGTGTGGTGGTGGAAGCAGCGGGATTTCAGCAGGGCTTCGCCAAGCGCTACTGGAGGAGGAAGAGGTGTCACGGGAGGGAGAGGGAGGCGCCAGGGGCTGAGCTGTTTCTCACATGCACCTCCCCACTATATATAGGGGTGGAGGGGGCTGGTTTCTTGCCCTTCAAGTCCATTGGGGCGTTGGCAAAGGTGGAAGGAAAGAAATCCCATCCTTTCCCTTCCCCACCGATTGTTATCCCCCTTTTTTAGGGATCTTGATCTTATCCCTTCGGGATATGATCTTATTCCTTCTAAGGGGGAATCTTGGTGCGCCTTGACTAGGGGTGTGGGGCCTTGCCCCCACTACCCACGTTCATGTGGGTCCCCCCATGCAGGTGGGCCCCACTCCGGAACCTTCTAGAACCTTCTCGGTACAATACCGAAAAATCCCGAACATTTTCCGGTGGCCAAAATAGGACTTCCCATATATAAATCTTTACCTCCGGACCATTTCGGAACTCCTCGTGACGTCCAGGATCTCATCCGAGACTCCGAACAACCTTCGGGTTACCGCATACTAATATCTCTATAACCCTAGCGTCACCGAACCTTAAGTGTGTAGACCCTACGGGTTCGGGAGACACACAGACATGACCGAGACGACTCTCCGGTCAATAACCAACAGCGGGATCTGGATACCCATGTTGGCTCCCACATGCTCCTCGATGATCTCATCGGATGAACCACGATGTCGAGGATTCAATCAATCCCGTACGCAATTCCCTTTGTCTATCGGTACGATACTTGCCCGAGATTCGATCGTCGGTATCTCGATACCTTGTTCAATCTCGTTACCGGCAAGTCTCTTTACTCGTTTCCGTAACACATCATCCCGTGAACAACTCCTTGATCACATTGAGCTCATTATGATGATGTCCTACCGAGTGGGCCCAGAGGTACCTCTCCGTTACATGGAGTGACAAATCCCAGTCTCGATTTGTGCCAACCCAACAGATACTTTCGGAGATACCCGTAGTGCACCTTTATAGCCACCCAGTTACGTTGTGACGTTTGGTGCACCCAAAGCACTCCTACGGTATCCGGGAGTTGCACAATCTCATGGTCTAAGGAAAAGTTACTTGACATTGGAAAAGCTTTAGCAAACGAACTACACGATCTAGTGCTAGGCTTAGGATTGGGTCTTGTCCATCACATCATTCTCCTAATGATGTGATCCCGTTATCAATGACATCCAATGTCCATGGTCAGGAAACCGTAACCATCTATTGATCAACGAGCTAGTCAACTAGAGGCTTACTAGGGACATGTTGTGGTCTATGTATTCACACATGTATTACGATTTCCGGATAACACAATTATAGCATGAATAACAGACAATTATCATGAACAAGGAAATATAATAATAACAGACAATTATCATGAATAATATCTGCATTGCCCTTTTGTCAGCAAAATTTCATCTTTCTTTTTAACTACGGTGGAATTCAATGAACTGTTAGCACTTCGTTGATCAATCAGGATCGCGGATTGCCAGAACATTGAAACACCACCATGCTGTTATCAAGATCAGAAATATGCAAATTCTAGGGAAGCAACAAGAACATCGGGTAACAGATTTCATCTGCTACCCGCACAAATAATTTTCAGTAATAGAACTCATCTACTACCTAATTATATTGTGCAACACCCATACATCACTATGTATTCTAGATCGCAACCTGCATCTACGCATAGCACGGCTCTTGATGCCACTGTAGGGTAACGCAGCAGAAAACAAAAATTTTCCGACCTACGCACCAGCCCAGGACCACTATGGAGACTGCATACAAGGTTTGATCATTTTCGTTACCGACTCGTAGCGCAGCGGAAGTAGAGTCGATGACGATCGGTGGTGCAGATCCCCGCAGCTAGGATTTACAACCTCCCAACCGCGAGGATGTATACCCTCGTCTTCCCTTCGGACAGCCCTCCGGGAGGCGGTCGAACAGTCCCCCGGACGGTGTCGCGGACAGCCCTTCGGGAGGACCTTCGAAACTCGAACGGTCACTCGGACAGCCCTTCGGGAGGACTCACAGACCTCGGACCGTCACTTGGACAGCCCTTCAGGAGGCACTCACGAACAGCCCCTCGGGCACTAAGATCGAAACTACGACCTCTCTATAGAGTTGCACACATACGGTGTCATCTATCCGGCAGGGCTTCGCCGTCCAGAACTAGTTCCCACCAGAACCCAGACAGCCTTTCGGCTCTACGAAACTCTTTTCGTGGGAGGGAGAGAGAAGCCAGATTATTGCATGGCACTTGTATGTGAGAAGGGATGAGTGTGGAGGGCTGCCCCTCCACCTCTATTTATAGGAAAGCCAAGGGGTAGGGTAGTTATCCAATAAAACCCAAAGGCATATGAGGGAAGTCCTTCCACAAGGACCTAAAGGAGAAACCAAGGAACAAGAGGGGCTCCAAGGTGGAGCCCCTAGTGTGGCCGGCCACTCCCCCATGAGGGCCCCCCCAAAGGGGGTTCTCATCCATCCACATCACCTTCTAGAAGCCTTTAGCAAAAGCCCTAAAAGGTGGCTTCCAAAAATTATCCAAAAAACACTTTCACTATTCACGACGACATTTTTCAGCGTCCGTTCGAACTGAAAATATTTATGTGGGCTTAGAACAATTCCAGTACCCACTAAAATAATTTTCAACGCGTTCTGGAACAATTCCAGATTAGTGATTTTCATCTGCGAAAAGCATCTGAAGCGGTTCCGGCAGCTCCGAAACATTTCCGGTTTTTCTTCCAGAAAATTCCCAGAAGTTTCCAGAATGATTCTGGCACCCTCCAAGAATTATCAGGCATGTGCCGAAACCAATTTGACTTAATGGTATCCTCTGAAACAACTTTTCAGTTTCACCGGAACTCATCCGGTGACCTCTCTCTGCGGAACTTTTCCGCTGCCCGAAACTTTTTCGGTGTCCGAAACTTTTTCGGTGATTTTCTCTCAGACTCCCTGTCTAGTATTCAGCAGATAGATGACCCTTAAGCGTGTGACCCTATAGGTTCGGTGAAGTATAGACATGACCCGGAACCCCTTCCGATCAATGATCAACATCGGAGCCGTGGACACCCATATTGACCCCTATACCCACACGAATGAATATTCGAGTGAACCTCCAGTTGCCGTGTGCTATTCCTGTTGCTTCGCGATATGTTACAAATACCCGAGGTGAGACATGATGGCATTCCCGTGGATCAACAACTTGTCCACTATGCTAGTTACCTCATTACCGGTATTGTTCTCTTTTCTCGTTACCGTGTTCCGGCATCCCCGTGATCAAATCACAAAGTGTCTGGCCAGACGATGATGGATACCGTAACACCGAGAGGGCCCAGAGATATCTCTCCATTGTCGGAGGAGCAAATCCCAATCTTGAGCTATCAAGTTACTTAACATATTTTCCCATGAACCCGTAAGCCGCCGTAATAGCCATTCAGTTACGGATGACGTTTAACAAACCCCAAAGTTCATGAATCAAGCATGAAGAAACTCGATACTCTCATAGTCTGAGGAATCATGCAAACATTAACCATCTCTGTGTTATTAACCATTAACTCATGACGAATGTATCTCATAGCATAACATCAATTCGGGTCGATTCAACACAAATGTCCTTCCTGACATTGTGCCCTCAAAGTTGCTGGCATAGACATGCCCATGATTGGAAAAACATAATCATCATGCAACACTTGAGCTAGTCTTAGAGGCACGACTAGGAATACATTTTACCGTTTATTATACCACACGTGCACATGGGTTTTCCCCAGAGCCTTTATGGATATACGGGCTCGGGAACCATAGCAGTTATAGCATGGAATATAAACTTAATTATGAACAGGGAGATAATTAATAACATTTATTATTTCCTCTAGGGCATATCTCCTACATTCATAACATATATCTCAGCTTCAGCGTCTCGAGTAATTCGGGCAGTGTAGTTCACTATCTCATCGGAGGGGTGAAGAAGTTGGATAATTTTTGTGGCACAATTGATCGAAGCAATGTGAGCTTTCAACCAATCCATTCCGAGTATGAGGTCTATGGTGGAAGACTTCAGGATAATAGGGGAAGCTAGGAATTCAAATTCCTCGATTTCAACAGGGACATTATGTGCCATCATAGTGGTTTGACATTGGCCTCCAGGGGTACGGACAACTATTGGCAGGTTCATCTTTTCGAATGCAATGTCATGAGATAATGCAAATGCTTCAGACATGAATGAATGCGATGCTCCTGAATCAAATAATACAGAAGCAGGTACTGAGTTAACAAGAAGGGTACCCATCACAGTAGCAGGTTGATCCTGGACTTCTTCAATGTCAATGTTGTAAGCTTGACCACGACCACGTGAAGCAGACCCAGTATTATAGTTGCGGGTCTGATTGTTGCCACGGCCATATCCACGGCCAGCACGAGGAAAATCTAACTGATTCTGAGTCTGGCGGCAGTCTTTAGCCTGGTGGCCTGGTTTGCGGCACTTGAAACACAAACCATCTTCAGGACGAAGAGGGGCATTGTTCTGAATAGCTTGAGCCTTTGGCGGCCTCGGTGGTGGAGGAGGCAGACGTAGTGCAGCATTGTTCTTTGGCGCAGAGGCATTGGGACGGAACGCGTTGTTGGGAATCCAAACTCTACGCTTCGGTGCTGAGCCCGAAGATGAGCCAGCATCACGATAGCGCTTCTGCGAGTCCTTGTGTTCCATCTGAGCGGTCTCAACGAGAATAGCCTTGTTCACTAGAGTTGAGAAGTCATTGATGTCTTGAGCAGCTAGTGCAAGCTTGAGGTCAGGGTGTAGTCCATTACGGAACTTCTCCTGTCTGCGAGCATCTGTGGCGATGTCTTCTTCAGCATAGCGGGAGAGATCAAGAAATTCCCGCTGATAAGCTTCGACGGTTTTATTGCCCTGGGTGAGGTTGCGGAACTGGGTCTTCATGCGTTCCATAATTGCTTGAGGGATGTAACGTGTACGGAAAGCAGCCTGGAACTCATACCAAGTGATGATTGTTCCAACAGGCAGAGTACGCTTATGTGTGTCCCACCATTGAGCAGCGGGGCCCTTTAAGAAAAAGGCCGCGAAGGTGACAAAGTTGGCGGGGGCGACATTAGCAGACTCCATCTCGTGAGTGATGTCGCGGAGCCAGTCATCGGCATCCAGGGGCTTGTCAGAGTTGCGAAACTGCGTTGGGTTGAGTCGCGTAAACTCTGTCAAAGTTACTGAAGCTGGGTTCTGGTTCTGGTTGTTCTGATGCGGAAACTGAGCCATGATTCCAACCATGAACTGGCGGCTGAGCTCGAACTGTTGCATCATAGCTGCCATATAGTCTGGCGGTGGTGGACGTTCAGGGGTACGACCACGACCACGACCACCTGGTCTAACCATCCTGCTACGTATCAACAGGGGGTAGTTTAGTAAAAGCAATTGCGAGTGTTTAGCGACAAGTATGATGTAACACGACAATACCTTAAGCAGTGTAATAGATACATAACAGTAGTCGATTAAGACATACAGATCCATACACAAAGTCGGGTACATGCGGACAGCATAACGGCGCAAATTATAAGCTAGACATACTAGGCGGCGCGCAGGCACGCGGTAAGGAAGTACACAACGAGACATAGCAAAGGCTACATCAACGTCGGAGAAAACCACTGTAACGGGGTAACTGCGAGTGCGGACGACGAATATTCGTCGCGGAAGGATCCTGTGCTCCATGTGCACTCTGATGCAGAACCCGGTCTCGAACTGTAAGAAGAGGTCCAGTGTAGGTGTGTGACCTCCAACAGCAGGCCAGTCAATACCAGCATACATCTGAGTCCTGCGCGGGTAAAGGATGTGCTCCGGATGTATCCCTGCACGAACAGCGGGCATCAACTGCGTCATAGCATCGTAGAGACGTGCTCGAGTGGCAACCAACTCGACGGCGAGAGCCCGAACAGTGCGATCCAGAGCCTGAGTGCACTGAATCAGAACGCGGTGGTCATATCGGCGAGGCTCGTACGGGGCACAGATAGCTGTGTAGTATCCGGTAGCATCTCCAGCAGGGGCATACGGAATGTATCGGAACTCAGAGTCATCCAAGATATCACTGAACTGTCCTCGAAGACGTGCGACAGCAGAGTAGGCGGCATCATGTACTGCCATCTCAATCGTCACGCCGATACCGTGGAAAAGGTGCAGCTCGGTGTCTGAGTCATTCTGCCGATCATAGATACGAACATCAGCATGGTACTGCTCCTGATTAAACTCGCGGTAATCCTCGTAAACCATGTACTCAGGGTACCAGCGGTAGCCAAGTCTGGTCATGAGAGCGATCAGGACAGCTGGAAACCTAGGCTCAGCAGAGAGGTCAGCACGCCGGACTAACCTATGCACCCAGGGGTCTCGGGCCATCGCCCTGGGTACCCTGCGCGTTGCTTGGCTGGCCGGGGTGCAGGCGCGACACTGAACTCGCCAGTGAAGTATCCAGCCCAATCCCGACGATCAGCCCGCACGGTGAATCGTGACGTCTGATAAGCTTTCGGCGAAACGTACATCGCAGAGGGCCCCATAACCATTATCCCGCGTGGTGGCAGTGCGTATAGGGCACGTCGACCCACTCAGATCACACACCCAAATCCAATAGGCTCAATTAGTATCAAGCGGAGACAATCAGAGTCTCTGATGCTCCGCCACAATGTCACACTCGAGTGCCCTTCCGGCACACCCGAAATCATAGATCCCCAGCGGGTACCCACCAGGGTGGACCCGCCTGTGAAAAAGGTCAAGTAACCGTGTGGTCATAATCATCAGGGTGAACGTAAGAGGTATCACCCTCGAGGTTCACACTGAGGGGTTGCACGACAGAGTCGTATCGGACATGGAGAAGGAGGAATCACCCTCGATGACCACGATCGTACAGCTATGCTGCAGAGTATTCATCAGGAGTGCGTTACGAGGTATCACCCTCGGCACTCGATAGTTACTACGCAGAGTCGTACAACTAAGGGGGTGTGAAGTGAGGCGTCTGTCTCTGATCGACGATCACGTTGATCGAGTCGTCGATGAACAAGCAGGGGCGACAAAGTAAGGTGGTGGGGTCACAGATGGTTCATATCAACCTATACTAAACAGTTTATCATAGGCAGGTAAGGTAGCAATGAACAGGTTACAACAGCAGGCTATGCATCAGAATAGGAGCATACATTAACAGTAGCGAAATCTAATGCAAGCAGGAGAATAGAATGGGCGATATCTGGAATGCTCAAGGAGGGGGCTTGCCTGGTTGCTCTGGCAAGAGAGGGAGGTCGTCAACGGGCTGCTCGTCAGTAGCGTAGTCGTACTCGACAGCAGCGACGCCGGTCTCGGCGTCTATCGAGAGAGAAGGAGGGGGAGAGAAACAATAAATTCACGGCAATAATGCAAACAATATGTATGACATGCCTAAATGATATGCCAGGGTGTTCTACTGCCTAACTAAATGATTTAGTTAATTTAGGAATTTATTCGGATTTATTTAATTAAAGTTGGACACTATTCATTTATCGAAATCGGTCTAATTGTTCAACGTTCTTATAGTTGCGGGCATCTGACGGAGATACCGAGGGCGTATCCGGGTTCGTATCGTCGTTCTGAGCAAGTTTCATGTACAAAGTATTTTCATCGGAGTTATGGTTTATTTAATATGATTTTCTAAAGTTTTTATTAATTTCTGAAATTTAATTAATTATTTAATTCAACATTATCCGAAACAGTGCTGATGATGACATCAGCATGACCTCATGCTGATGTCAGCGGTTAATTAAGTTAATTACTAATTACTGTTTAATTAACACTAATTAGTTAATTAGATTAACCTAATCAGGATTAATTAACTAATTAATTAATTAATTATTTTAATTATTTATTTTTTTATTTTCATTACTTTTATTTGGGTCATGGGCCCCACTGGTCAGTGGACCAGGGGCGGACTCGTCCGGGGCGTGCCCCTTTTGGGACCGGACATGTCCGGTGCCCAAAGGGGACGCACGGGCGGGCGCGGGCGGTCGGGGGCGCGGCGAAGCGTGGGCGCAGGCGAGCGCACGCGGGGCCGGAGGCGGGGCGGCGGCGCGGTGGCTGGAGCGGCCGCGGGCGGCAGCGCGGTGGCTGGAGCGGCAGCGGGCGGCGGTCGCGCGGAGGCGAAGCGGGGCAAGATCCGCGAGCAGTAGCGAGGCAGGGCACGCGCGCGCGTGTGCGAGGCCCGGCGAGGCTGCGGTGCGCGCGGGCGCGTGCGCGAGCCGGCGAGCGCGGGCGGAGCGGCGGCACGGGGGCGCGGTGCGCGCGGCGAGGTGCGGGAGCAGAGAGGGGGAGGAGAGGCCCGAGGCCTCACCGTGATCCGTAGGGACGGGGCAGCGGGGGTCGGGGTGGTCGACGGGGACGACGGCGATGGGGAGGCAGGCCGGCGGGGACGAAGCGGCGACGTGCGGCGTCGGCGGCGAGATGGAGACGGGGCTGAGCAGACTTCAAATGTTCACGAACAATACGGACTTGTTCTTCAGCTTGCCGAATAATGTCCGGTCCGACGAGTGAGCGTTCCCCAGTTTCTGACCAATTCAGAGGGGTTCGACACTTACGACCGTATAGAACTTCAAACGGTGCCATCTTCAGACTAGCTTGATAGCTATTGTTGTAAGAGAATTCGGCATACGGGAGAGATTCCTCCCATTTCTTACCGAAGGAGATGACGCAAGCTCGAAGCATATCTTCGAGCACTTGATTCACTCGTTCAACTTGACCCTGTGACTGAGGGTGAAAAGCGGTACTGAACGACAGATGTGTTCCCATAGCTTCTTGGAAACTATTCCAGAATCTGGAGGTGAAGAGGCTGCCACGATCAGAACTGATCTCCAACGGAACACCGTGGAGTGACACAATTCGGGAAACATACAAGTCTGCTAACTGGCTAGCAGTGATTGTCTCCTTAACAGGCAGAAAGTGGGCAACCTTAGAGAATCGGTTAATGACAACAAATATAGCATCATTACCCTTCTGGGATTTGGGAAAACCAGTAATGAAATCCATTTGGACCTTGTCCCATTTCCATTCAGGAATTTCCAGGGGTTGCAGAGTTCCTGCGGGCCTTTGATGTTGGGCTTTAACGCGGCGGCAAACGTCACACTCAGAAACATAACGAGCAATGTCTCGCTTCATATTAGGCCACCAGAATCTTTGACAAATGTCACGGTACATCTTTGTGCTACCAGGGTGAATGGACAAGGGAGTGTCATGAGCTTCCTTCATAACGTTTTCCCTCTCATTCTTGAACTTGGGTACGAAGAGACGGTGTTGGAAAAATAGGATCCCATCTGCATCAAGATGGAATTCCGACGGCTTTCCTTTCTCGAGGTATCGCTTGATCTTTTCAACTTCAGTGTCATACCTTTGCATAACCTTAATGCCGTGTTCTAAATCTGGTTCGACAACCAGGGTATTGAGATAACCCTGTGGAACAATATGGAGGTTCAATTTGCAAAGCTCTTCATGGAGAAGAGGTTGTGTCTCTTGAACCATAAGATTGTTGCTATAGGACTTGCGACTTAAAGCATCGGCCATTACATTAGCCTTGCCGGGGGTGTATGAGATATTCATATCATAATCGGCAATTGTTTCGAGCCATCTTTGTTGACGAAGGTTCAGATCTGGTTGAGTATATAAATACTTCAAGCTTTGGTGATCCATGTATATCTCGCAACGGTTACCGAGAAGGTAATGTCGCCATAGCTTCAAGGCATAGATAACCGCAGAAAGTTCAAGATCATGCACGGGATAATTTTCTTCATGAGGACGCAATTGTCGGGAGGCATAAGCAATCACTTTGCGCTCTTGCATTAGGACACAGCCTAATCCTTGACGAGATGCATCACAGTATATCACGAAATCCTTTTGGGAATCCGGGGGTGCTAGTACTGGGGCAGATGTCAATTTATCTTTTAGTGTCTGAAAGCTTTCTTGACATTTTTCTGTCCACTCAGATTTAACACCTTTGTGAAGCAGATTTGTCAATGGTTTTGCAATCTTGGAAAAGTTCTCAACGAATCGACGGCAATAACTAGCGAGTCCGAGAAAACTTCTGACTTGCTTAACATTCTTTGGGGGAGTCCAGTCGAGAATAGCTTGAACTCGTTCGGGGTTAACAGCAATCCCATCCTTGGAAATCACATGCCCAAGGTAAGTTACTTCAGGAAGCCAAAATTCGCATTTGGAATACTTGGCATACAACTGGTGTTCTCGGAGCCTTTCTAGAACAAGGCAGAGATGTTCAGCATGTTCCTCTTTATTCTTAGAATAGACCAGAATATCATCTAGATATACCAAGACGAATTTGTCGAGGTAATCCATGAATATATAATTCATCAGGCGGGAGAATGTAGCTGGAGCATTCGTTAGGCCAAATGACATGACGGTGTATTCATAGGAGCCATAACGAGTGACGAATGCAGTCTTGGGAATGTCCTCTTCACGGACACGGATCTGGTGATAACCCAACCTCAAGTCGAGTTTAGAGAACACCGATGATCCAGCGAGTTGATCATAAAGATCATTGATCCGGGGCAGTGGGTATTTATTCTGGATTGTGGCTTGGTTAATGGGCCGGTAATCCTGAACCAATCGGTTAGTTCCATCCTTCTTCTTAACGAAGAGTGAAGGTGCTCCCCAAGCAGAGGAACTGGGGCGGATGAAACCACTCTTAAGTGAGTTGTCGATTTCTTCCTTAAGCTCAAGAAGGTGATGCGGAGGCATCTTATAAGGTCGCTTGGCAATAGGAACGGTGCCAGGCTTCAAGTCGATGACGAACTCGACAGCTCTAGCCGGGGGTATTCCTGGAAGTTCTTCTGGAAAGACGTCTGGAAAATCTCGAACGACAGGAACGTTCTCGATCCCTTCCAGAGGTGAGGCGTTCAAAGCATTCATAACATATACCTCAGCTTCAGCGTCTCGAGTAATTCGGGCAGTGTAGTTCACTATCTCATCGGAGGGGTGAAGAAGTTGGACGACTTTAGTGGCACAATTGATCGAAGCAATGTGAGCTTTCAACCAATCCATTCCGAGTATGAGGTCTATGGTGGAAGACTTCAGGATAATAGGGGAAGCTAGGAATTCAAATTCCTCGATTTCAACAGGGACATTATGTGCCATCATAGTGGTTTGACATTGGCCTCCAGGGGTACGGACAACTATTGGCAGGTTCATCTTTTCGAATGCAATGTCATGAGATAATGCAAATGCTTCAGACATGAATGAATGCGATGCTCCTGAATCAAATAATACAGAAGCAGGTACTGAGTTAACAAGAAGGGTACCCATCACGGTAGCAGGTTGATCCTGGACTTCTTCAATGTCAATGTTGTAAGCCTGACCACGACCACGTGAAGCAGACCCAGTATTATAGTTGCGGGTCTGATTGTTGCCACGGCCATATCCACGGCCAGCACGAGGAAAATCTAACTGATTCTGAGTCTGGCGGCAGTCTTTAGCCTGGTGGCCTGGTTTGCGGCACTTGAAACACAAACCATCTTCAGGACGAAGAGGGGCATGGTTCTGAATAGCTTGAGCCTTTGACGGCCTCGGTGGTGGAGGAGGCAGACGTAGTGCAGCATTGTTCTTTGGCACAGAGGCATTGGGACGGAACGCGTTGTTGGGAATCCAAACTCTACGCTTCGGTGCTGAGCCCGAAGATGAGCCAGCATCACGATAGCGCTTCTGCGAGTCCTTGTGTTCCATCTGAGCGGTCTCAACGAGAATAGCCTTGTTCACTAGAGTTGAGAAGTCATTGATGTCTTGAGCAGCTAGTGCAAGCTTGAGGTCAGGGTGTAGTCCATTACGGAACTTCTCCTGTCTGCGAGCATCTGTGGTGATGTCTTCTTCAGCATAGCGGGAGAGATCAAGAAATTCCCGCTGATAAGCTTCGACGGTTTTATTGCCCTGGGTGAGGTTGCGGAACTGGGTCTTCATGCGTTCCATAATTGCTTGAGGGATGTAACGTGTACGGAAAGCAGCCTGGAACTCATACCAGGTGATGACTGTTCCAACAGGCAGAGTACGCTTGTGTGTGTCCCACCATTGAGCAGCGGGGCCCTTTAAGAAAAAGGCCGCGAAGGTGACAAAGTTGGCGGGGGCGACATTAGCAGACTCCATCTCGTGAGTGATGTCGCGGAGCCAGTCATCGGCATCCAGGGGCTTGTCAGAGTTGCGAAACTGCGTTGGGTTGAGTCGCGTAAACTCTGTCAAAGTTATTGAAGCTGGGTTCTGGTTCTGGTTGTTCTGATGCGGAAACTGAGCCATGATTCCAACCATGAACTGGCGGTTAAGCTCGAACTGTTGCATCATAGCTGCCATATAGTCTGGCGGTGGTGGACGTTCAGGGGTACGACCATGACCACGACCACCTGGTCTAACCATCCTGCTACGTATCAACAGGGGGTAGTTTAGTAAAAGCAATTGCGAGTGTTTAGCGACAAGTATGATGTAACACGACAATACCTTAAGCAGTGTAATAGATACATAACAGTAGTCGATTAAGACATACAGATCCATACACAAAGTCGGGTACATGCGGACAGCATAACGGCGCAAATTATAAGCTAGACATACTAGGCGGCGCGCAGGCACGCGGTAAGGAAGTACACAACGAGACATAGCAAAGGCTACATCAACGTCGGAGAAAACCACTGTAACGGGGTAACTGCGAGTGCGGACGACGAATATTCGTCGCGGAAGGATCCTGTGCTCCATGTGCACTCTGATGCAGAACCCGGTCTCGAACTGTAAGAAGAGGTCCAGTGTAGGTGTGTGACCTCCAACAGCAGGCCAGTCAATACCAGCATACATCTGAGTCCTGCGCGGGTAAAGGATGTGCTCCGGATGTATCCCTGCACGAACAGCGGGCATCAACTGCGTCATAGCATCGTAGAGACGTGCTCGAGTGGCAACCAACTCGACGGCGAGAGCCCGAACAGTGCGATCCAGAGCCTGAGTGCACTGAATCAGAACGCGGTGGTCATATCGGCGAGGCTCGTACGGGGCACAGATAGCTGTGTAGTATCCGGTAGCATCTCCAGCAGGGGCATACGGAATGTATCGGAACTCAGAGTCATCCAAGATATCACTGAACTGTCCTCGAAGACGTGCGACAGCAGAGTAGGCGGCATCATGTACTGCCATCTCAATCGTCACGCCGATACCGTGGAAAAGGTGCAGCTCGGTGTCTGAGTCATTCTGCCGATCATAGATACGAACATCAGCATGGTACTGCTCCTGATTAAACTCGCGGTAATCCTCGTAAACCATGTACTCAGGGTACCAGCGGTAGCCAAGTCTGGTCATGAGAGCGATCAGGACAGCTGGAAACCTAGGCTCAGCAGAGAGGTCAGCACGCCGGACTAACCTATGCACCCAGGGGTCTCGGGCCATCGCCCTGGGTACCCTGCGCGTTGCTTGGCTGGCCGGGGTGCAGGCGCGACACTGAACTCGCCAGTGAAGTATCCAGCCCAATCCCGACGATCAGCCCGCACGGTGAATCGTGACGTCTGATAAGCTTTCGGCGAAACGTACATCGCAGAGGGCCCCATAACCATTATCCCGCGTGGTGGCAGTGCGTATAGGGCACGTCGACCCACTCAGATCACACACCCAAATCCAATAGGCTCAATTAGTATCAAGCGGAGACAATCAGAGTCTCTGATGCTCCGCCACAATGTCACACTCGAGTGCCCTTCCGGCACACCCGAAATCATAGATCCCCAGCGGGTACCCACCAGGGTGGACCCGCCTGTGAAAAAGGTCAAGTAACCGTGTGGTCATAATCATCAGGGTGAACGTAAGAGGTATCACCCTCGAGGTTCACACTGAGGGGTTGCACGACAGAGTCGTATCGGACATGGAGAAGGAGGAATCACCCTCGATGACCACGACCGTACAGCTATGTTGCAGAGTATTCATCAGGAGTGCGTTACGAGGTATCACCCTCGGCACTCGATAGTTACTACGCAGAGTCGTACAACTAAGGGGGGTGTGAAGTGAGGCGTCTGTCTCTGATCGACGATCACGTTGTTCGAGTCGTTGATGAACAAGCAGGGGCGACAAAGTAAGGTGGTGGGGTCACAGATGGGTCATACCAACCTATACTAAACAGTTTATCATAGGCAGGTAAGATAGCAATGAACAGGTTACAACAGCAGGCTATGCATCAGAATAGGAGCATACATTAACAGTAGCGAAATCTAATGCAAGCAGGAGAATAGAATGGGCGATATCTGGAATGCTCAAGGGGGGGGCTTGCCTGGTTGCTCTGGCAAGAGAGGGAGGTCGTCAACGGGCTGCTCGTCGGTAGAGTAGTCGTATCCTGGTGCAGCGTCGTCGGTCTCGGCGTCTATCGAGAGAGAAGGAGGGGGAGAGAAACAATAAATTCACGGCAATAATGCAAACAATATGTATGACATGCCTAAATGATATGCCGGGGTGTTCTACTGCCTAACTAAATGATTTAGTTAATTTAGGAATTTATTCGGATTTATTTAATTAAAGTTGGACACTATTCATTTATCGAAATCGGTCTAATTGTTCAACGTTCTTATAGCTGCGGACGTCTGACGGAGATACCGAGGGCGTATCCGGGTTCGTATCGTCGTTCTGAGCAAGTTTCATGTATAAAATATTTTCATCGGAGTTACGGTTTATTTAATATGATTTTCTAAAGTTTTTATTAATTTCTGAAATTTAATTAATTATTTAATTCAACATTATCCGAAACAGTGCTTGATGACGTCAGCATGACATCATGCTGACGTCAGCAGCCACCTGACAGGGTGGGTCCCACCTGTCATAGGCTGTTAGGTTAATTAGGTATTAACTAATTAAATTACTGTTTAATTAACACTAACTACTTAATTAAATTAACCTAATCAGGATTAATTAACTAATTAATTAATTAATTATTTTAATTATTTATTTTTATTTTCATTATTTTTCCTAAAACGTTTCTGGGCCGTGGGCCCCATCTGTCAGCGGCACAGGGGGGGCAGGGCCCACCGGGCAGTGGCCCATACGGCCACACGGGGCGGGCGTGGGCGCAGCCCGAGCGGGCGCGTCCAGGGTGCGCCCGGGCGCTGGCCACGGGCGCCGGCGAGGCGCGGCTGGACGGGTCGGTGGTGAGCGCGGGGCCACGGCCCGGGGAGGAGGCCACGGGCGGCGCGGGCTGTGCAAGGGCGGCACGCAGCGGGCGGCGGGAGTGGCAGGGGCGCGGCTGCGGGAGGACGAGGCCGCGGCGCTGGGCGAACGCGGGCAGCGAGCAGGGGAGACGCGGCGGGCGCGCGCGAGGCCACGCGAGCGCGGGGTGGCACCGGCGAGCGCGGGCGAGCGGCAGCCGGGCGCGGTGCGGCGTCGGGACCGGAGGCGCGCGGGCGGCGGTGGCGCGCGCGGCGGGCGAGCGGGGCCGGAACGGGCGCGGCCGAAGCGCGCGGTCGCGCGTGGGCGAGCGGGCGGCGGGGCGCGGCCGGAGCACGCGCGGGCCGGGCGGCGGCCGGAGGCGGGGAGGCGAAGGAAGAGAGGGGATGAGGTGGCCCTCACAGCGGGGCGCAGGGACGGGCAGCGTGCTCGGGGAGGGTGGCCGGAGGAGGCGGCGCCGGCGGCGGGGTCCGGGCGGCGGCGGGCGGCGTCGGGCGGCGCGGGGAGGCGCGGGGCAGCGCGGGATCGGGCTTCTCCCGATCCAGACGAGGGGGGAGGAGAGGAGCGAGGGGAGTGGGGGTGGGGATTAGGGTTTGGCCGGCTGGGGGCCATATAGGCCAGGGGGGGCACAAGTGGGCCGGCCGGCTGGGCTTCGGCCCAGTTGGGCCGGAGGGGGGGGGGTCCTTCTTCTTCTTTTCTGTTTCATTTTTCTTTTATCTTTTTCTTTATTCTCCTTTCTCAGTTTAGTAAATAGTCAGGCCTCAAAATGGTTTTTGTAAAACATGAGACCTAGTTCATAAATACCAGTGCATTATTCCCTAACACCTAAAATTAGTTTGGACAAAACATAATTCCATATCTATTTCAGATTTAATAAATGGTTATTAAATATTATCTTTATCCACTGTTTGAGGTTGTTCGAGTCACTTATCCAATTCCAATGATGTTGGTTTCAATTTTAGAATAGCCTCTGGAATATTTGCTATATATCTGACATTTTAGCTCCTATGTTGGACAACTTTCATATTCCACTTTCATTTAAATTTTGAATTTGACTTAGGAGTTGAAATGCAATGTGATGCTAATGATGATTATGCACTGTTGATCATGCTAACATGTCATTATCAAAAGTGATTACTGTTGCTAATCACCGGGGGTGTTACACCAAACCAAACCGATAGTTCGAAGAGAATTACAAAGATACCAAATCATGCATAAAAGAATTCAGAGAAGATTCAAATAATATTCATAGATAAGCTGATCATAAATCCACAATTCATCGGATCTCGACAAACACACCGCAAAAGAGTATTACATCAAATAGATCTCCAAGAATATCGAGGAGAACATGGTATTGAGAATCAAAGAGAGAGAAGAAGCCCTCCGTGATCGAATCCCCCTCCGGCAGGATACCGGAAAAGGCCCCTAGATGGGATTTCACGGGTACAGAAGGTTGCGGTGGTGGAAAAGTGTTTTCGTGGATGCTTCTGGTGGTTTGGGAATATATGTGAATATATAGGTGAAGGAATTAGGTCAGGGGAGTCACAGGGGGCCCACAAGGCAAGGGGCGTGCCCTAACCCCCTGGGCTCGCCCTCCACCCTTGTGGCCGCCTCGTGGCTCTTCTGACTTGAACTCCAAGTCTCCTGGGTGTCTTCTGGTCCAAGAAAAATCATCGCAAAAGTTTTATTCCGTTTGGACTCCATTTGGTATTCCTTTTCTGCGAATTCAAAAACAAGGAAAAAAACAGAAATTGGCACTGGGCTCTAGGTTAATAAGTTAGTCCCAAAAATAATATAAAATAGCATATTAATGCATATAAAACATCCAAAACAGATAATATAATAGCATGGAACAATAAAAAATTATAGATACGTTGGAGACATATCAAGCATCCCCAAGCTTAATTCCTGCTCGTCCTCGAGTAGGTAAATGATAAAAACAGAATTTTTGATGTGGAATGCTACCTAACATATTTATCCATGTAATTTTCTTTGTAGTGGCAGAATGTTCAGATCCATAAGATTCAAAACAAAATTTTAATATTGAAATAAAAACAATAATACTTCAAGCATACTAACAAGGCAATTATGTCTTCTCAAAATAACATGGCCAAAGAAAGCTTATCCCTACAAAATCATATAGTCTGGCTATGCTCCATCTTCATCACACAAAATATTCAAATCATGCACAACCCCGATGACAAGCCAAGCAATTGTTTCATACTTTTGATGTTCTCAAACTTTTTCAACTTTCACACAATACATGAGCGTGAGCCATGGACATAGCACTATAGGTGGAATAGAATATGGTGGTTGTGGAGAAGACAAAGAGAAGGAGATAGTCTCACATCAACTAGGCGTGTCAACGGGCTATGGAGATGCCCATCAATAGATATCAATGTGAGTGAGTAGGAATTGCCATGCAACGGATGCACTAGAGCTATAAGTTTATGAAAGCTCAAAAAGAAACTAAGTGGGTGTGCATCCAACTCGCTTGCTCACGAAGACCTAGGGCAATTTGAGGAAGCCCATCATTGGAATATACAAGCCAAGTTCTATAATGAAAAATTCCCACTAGTATATGAAAGTGACAACATAGGAGACTCTCTATCATGAAGATCATGGTGCTACTTTGAAGCACAAGTGTGGTAAAAGGATAGTAACATTGCCCCTTCTCTCTTTTCTCTCATTTTTTTGTTGGGCCTTCTCTCATTTTTTTGGCCTCTTTTTTTTGTCCGGAGTCTCATCCTGACTTGTGGGGGAATCATAGTCTCCATCATCCTTTCCTCACATGGGACAATGCTCTAATAATGAAGATCATCACACTTTTATTTATTACAACTCCATACTTAGAAAAATATGACTCTATATGAATGCCTCCGGCTGTGTACCGGGATGTGCAATGAATCAAGAGTGACATGTATGAAAGAATTATGAACGGTGGCTTTGCCACAAATACGATGTCAACTACATGATCATGCAAAGCAATATGACAATGATGAAGCGTGTCATAATAAACGGAACGGTGGAAAGTTGCATGGCAATATATCTCGGAATGGCTATGGAAATGCCATAATAGGTAGGTATGGTGGCTGTTTTGAGGAAGGTATATGGTGGGTGTATGGTA
Organism: Thinopyrum elongatum; assembly: GCA_011799875.1. Taxonomy (NCBI): domain Eukaryota; kingdom Viridiplantae; phylum Streptophyta; class Magnoliopsida; order Poales; family Poaceae; genus Thinopyrum; species Thinopyrum elongatum. The sequence goes on along the minus strand of CM022302.1, from coordinate 83,502,829 downwards.
CCGGCGAAAGTTACACGGCACTAGAGAGGCTAGCAATGGTGGAAGGGTAAGAGTGTGTATAATCCATGGACTCAACATTAGTCATAAAGAACTCACATACTTATTGCAAAAATCTATTAGTTATCGAAATGAAGTACTACGCGCATGCTCCTAGGGGGATAGATTGGTAGGAAAAGACCATCACTCGTCCCCGACCGCCACTCATAAGGAAGACAATCAATAAATAAATCATGATCCGACTTCATCACATAACGGTTCACCATACGTGCATGCTACGGGAATCACAAACTTTAACACAAGTATCTCTACAATCCACAATTACTTACTAGCATGACTCTAATATCACCATCTTTATATCTCAAAACAATCATAAAGAATCAAACTTCTCATAGTATTCAATGCACTTTATATGAAAGTTTTTATTATATCCCTCTTGGATGCCTATCATATTAGGACTAAATTTATAACCAAAGCAAATTACCATGCTGTTTAGAGATAGTCAAAATAATATAAGTGAAGCAAGAGAGTTCAATAATTTCTATAAAATAAAACCACCGCCGTGCTCTAAAAAGATATAAGTGAAGCACTAGAGCAAAATTGCCTAGCTCAAAAGATATAAGTGAAGCACATAGAGTATTCTAATAAATCACGATTCACGCGTGTCTCTCTCAAAAGGTGTGTACAGCAAGGATGATTGTAGCAAACTAAAAATCAAAGACTCATATCATACAAGACGCTCCAAGCAAAACACATATCATGTGGTGAATAAAAAATATAGCCTCAAATAAAGTTACCGATAGACGAAGACGAAAGAGGGGATACCTTCCGGGGCATCCCCAAGCTTAGGCTCTTGGTTGTCCTTGAATATTACCTTGGGGTGTCTTGGGCATCCCCAAGTTTAGGCTCTTGCCACTTTTTATTCCTTAGTCCATCAAATCCTTACCCAAAACTTGAAAATTTCACAACACAAAACTCAGCAGAAAATCTCATAAGCTCCGTTAGTATAAGAAAATAAATCACCACTTTTGGTACTGTTGTGAACTCATTCTTTATTTATATTGGTGTAATATCTACTGTATTCCAAGTTTTTCATGGTTCATACCCCCCGATACTACCCATAGATTCATCAAAATAAGCAAACAACACATAGAAAACAGAATCTGTCAAAAACAGAACAGTCTGTAGTAATCTGTATTTCTAGAATACTAATGAAACTCTAAAAATTCTGAAAAATTTGGAAAACCTGGGAAATTTGTATATTAATCTTCTTCAAAACGAATCAGTATTTTATCACACTTATGTTAAAAATGAGAATTGTTTTCCTGAATGTAGAAGTTTCTGTTTTTCAACAAGATCAAATCAACTATCACCGTAAGCCATCCCAAATGTCTTACTTGGCACAAACACTAATTAAAACACAAAACCACATCTAACCAGAGGCTAGATGAATTATTTATTCAAAAACAGCAAGGAAAAATATTGGGTTGTCTCCCAACAAGTGCTTTTCTTTAAAGCCTTTTAGCTAGGCATTAATAATTTCAATGATGCTCACATAAAAGAGAAGAATTGAAGCACAAAGAGAGCATCATAAAACACGTGACAAACACATCTAAGTCTAACATACTTCCTCTGCGTAGGCATTTTATAATCAAACAAATTATCAAGGCAAGCAAAAACTAGCATATGCAAGGAAGAAGAAAGAGACGATAGCAATCTCAACATGAAGAGAGGTAATTTAGTAACATGAAAATTTCTACAACCATATTTTCCTCTCTCATAATAATTACATGTAGGATCATAAGCAAATTCAACAATATAGCTATCACATGACATATTCTCAACACGATCCACATGCATGTGAAGTTGACACTCTTCCAAAATAGTGGGATTAACATTAATTAAAGTCATGACCTCTCCAAACCTAGTTTTATCAAAAAATTCAGAAGATTGAACATTCTCCAAATATGTGGGATCTAAAGTTGACACTCTTCCAAACCCACTTTCAATATTATTGCAAACATTATTATCAATCTCATATTCATCATGGGGCTTAAATAAATTTTCAAGATCATAAGAAGAATCACCCCAATCATGATCATTGCAACAAGTAGTGGACATAGCAAAACTAGCATCCCCAAGCTTAGGGTTTTGCATATCATCAACACAATTGACATTAATACAATTTATAATAACATCATTGCAATCATGCTTTTCATTCAAGGAGCTATCGTGAATCACTTTATAATGTTCTTCTTTCAACACTTCATCACAATTTCCAGATTCACGAATTTCAAGCAAAACCTCATAAAGATAATCTAGTGCACTCAACTCACTAGCAATAGGTTCATCATAATTGGATCTCTTAAAAAGATTAGCAAGTGGATGAGGATCCATAAACCTTTGTTTCTATTTTTCAATAAACACACAATTTTACCAAGCGAACAAGCAAACAAACCAAGTAAGACATAAGGGCAAAAGAAAAGAAGGCAAATAAAAAGGCAAACGAAAAGACGAACGGAAGAAGGGCGAAGAAAAGGCAAATCTTTTTGAAAATCGTTTTAGAAGTGGGGGAGAGGAAAACGAGAGGCAAATGGTGAATAATGTAATGCAAGAGATGAGATTTTATGATGGGTACTTGGTATGTCTTGACTTGGTGTAGATCTCCCCGGCAACGGCGCCAGAAAATCTTCCTGCTACTTCTTGAGCTTGCGTTGGTTTTTCTCTTGAAGAGGAAAGGGTGATGCAGCAAAGTAGAGATAAGTATTTCCCTTAGTTAGAGAACCAAGGTATCAATCCAGTAGGAGACAACGCACAAATCACCAATACCTGCACAAACAATCAAACAACTTGCACCGAACGTGATAAAGGGGTTGTCAGTCCCTTCACGGTTACTTGCAAAAGTGAGATCTGATAGAGACAGATGAAACTAAACAAACGGTAAAGTAAATATTTTTGGTTTATAGATCGGAAAGTGAAAGATTGCAAAATAGTAGATCGAAAACTAATATGATGGAAAATAGACCCGGGGGCCATAGGTTTCACTAGAGGCTTCTCTCATGATAGCAAATAATATGGTGGGTGAACAAACTACTGTCGAGCAATTGATAGAAAAGCGCAAAGTTATGACGATATCTAAGGCAATGATTATGAAATATAGGCATCACGTCCGTGTCAAGTTAACCGAAATGATTCTGCATCTACTACTATTACTCCACACATCGACCGACTCCTGCCTGCATCTAGAGTATTAAGTTCATGAAGAACAGAGTAACGCATTAAGTAAGATGACATGATGTAGAGGAATTAACTCAAGCAATATGATGAAAAACCATCTTTTTATCCTCGATGGCAACAATACAATATGTGCCTTGCTGCCCCTACTGTCACTGGGAAAGGACACCGCAAAGATTGAACCCAAAGCTAAGCACTTCTCCCATTGCAAGAAAAACCAATCTAGTTGGCCAAACCAAACCGATAGTTCGAAGATAATTACAAAGATATCAAATCATGCATAAAAGAATTCAGAGAAGATTCAAATAATATTCATAGCTAAGCTGATCAGAAATCCACAATTCATCGGATCTCAACAAACACACCGCAAAAGAGTATTACATTGAATAGATCTCCAAGAACATCAAGGAGAACATGGTATTGAGAATCAAAGAGAGAGAAGAAGCCATCTAGCTACTAGCTATGGACCCGTAGGTCTGTGGTAAACTACTCACGCTTCATCGGAAGGGCAATAGAGTTGATGTAGAAGCCCTCCGTGATCGAATCCCCCTCCGGCAGGATGCCGAAAAAGGCCCCTAGATGGGATCTCACGGGTACAAAAGGTGCGGCGGTGGAAAAGTGTTTTCATGGATGCTTCTGGTGGTTTGGGAATATATGTGAATATATAGGTGAAGGAATTTGGTCAGGGGAGTCACGGGGGCCCACAAGGCAGGGGGGCGCGCCCTCCACCCTTGTGGCCACCTCGTGGCTCTTCTGACTTGAACTCCAAGTCTCTTGGGTGTCTTCTGGTCCAAGAAAAATCATCGCGAAAGTTTTATTCCGTTTGGACTCCGTTTGGTATTCCTTTTCTGCGAAACTCAAAAACAAGGAAAAAACAAAAACTGGCACTGGGCTCTAGGTTAATAATTTAATCCCAAAAATAATATAAAATAGCATATTAATGCATATAAAACATCCAAAACAGATAACATAATAGCATGGAACAATAATAAATTATAGATACGTTGGAGACGTATCATACAGCAAGGATGATTGTGGCAAACGAAAAAGTAAAGTCTCATATCATACAAGACGCACCAAGCAAAACACATATCATGTGGTGAATAAAAAAAATAGACTCAAGTAAATTTACCGATAGACGAAGACGAAAGAGGGGATGCCTTCTGGGGCATCCCCAAGCTTAGGTTCTTGGTTGTCCTTGAATATTACCTTGGGGTGCCTTGGGCATCCCCAAGCTTAGGCTCTTGCCACTCCTTATTCCATAGTCCATGAAATCTTTATCCAAAACTTGAAAACTTCACACACAAAACTCAACAGAAAACTCGTGAGATCCGTTAGTATAATAAAATAAAATCACCACTTTTGGTACTGTTGTGAACTAATTATTTATTTATATTGATGTAATATCTACTGTATTCCAACTTTTCCATGGTTCATACCCCCCGATACTACCCATAGATTCATCAAAATAAGCAAACAACACAAAGAAAACAGAATCTGTCAAAAACAGAACAGTCTGCGTAGATCTGAATTGTTCTAATACTTATGTAAGTCCAAACATTCTGAAAAATTAGGACAACATAAGAAATTTGTTTATTAACCCTGTGTAAAAAATTCAGTGTTTTTACACGCTCTAGTGAATTATTAAAATTCTGTGACTGGAGGTAAAAGTTTCTGTTTTTCAGCAAGACCAAATCGACTATCACCGTAAGCCATCCCAAAGGTCTTACTTGGCACAAACACTAATTAAAACACCAAAACACAATTACTACAGAGGTAATAATGTGTATTTTATTCAAAAACAGGAGCAAAACAAAAAGCACAAAAAAATAGAATTGGGTTGCCTCCCAACAAGCGATATTGTTTAACGCCCTTAGCTAGGCATAAAAACACATAGATCTAGGTATGTCATCTTTGGTATGCAATCCATAAGTAGCTCTCATAATAGATTCATATGGCAACTAAATTTTATTTCTAGGAAAGTGTTCCATGCCCTTCCTTAATGGAAATTGAAATCTAATGTTTCCTTCTTTCATATCAATAATTGCACCAATCGTTCTAAGGAAAGGTCTACCAAGAATAATAGGACATGTAGGATTGCAATCTATATCAAGAACAATGAAATCTACGGGCACATAATTCCCGCGGAAACCTAACACATCACATAAAGTTTTTGGAATTGTGGAAACACTAGCACCCAAATCACACAAAGCATGGCACTCATAATCTTTAATCTTAATCTTAATAGTAGGTTCCCACTCATCATAAAGTTTTCTAGGGCTAGAAACTTCCAATTCAAGCTTTTCTTCAAAAGATTTCATCAAAGCATCAAGGATATGTTTAGTAAAAGCTTTGTTTTAATTATAAGCATGAGGAGAATTCAACATGGATTGCAACAAGGAAATACAATCTATCAAAGAACAATTATCATAATTAAAGTCCTTGAAATCCAAAAGAGTGGGTTGATTGCTACTTAAAGTTTTGAGCTCTCCAATCCCACTTTTATCAATTTTTGCATCAAGATCTATAAACTCTGAATCATTGGGACGCTTTCTAACTGAAGTTGACTCATCTCCAGTCCCATCTTTATCAAGATTTATTTTAGAAAACAAAGATTCAATAGAGAGTCACATCAATCACTTTAAGATCTTCATCATTATTTTCACAAAAACTAGAAGAACACGCTTTCACAAACCAATCTCGCTTAGCATGAATCCTAGCGGTTCTTTCTTTACATTCATCAATAGAAATTCTCATAGCTTTTAGAGACTCATTAATATCATGCTTGGGTGGAATAGATCCAATTTTCAAAGAATCAATCTCAAGAGAAATTCTGTCCACGTTCCGAGCCAAATCATCAATCTTAAGCAATTTTTCTTCAACCCTAGCATTGAAATTCTTTTGCAAACTAATAAATTCTTTAATATTGTTCTCAAGATCAGAGGGCATCTTATTATAATTTCCGTAAGAATTGTTGTAGGAATTACCATAACTATTAGAGGAATTACTAGGAAACGACCTGGGATTAAAATGACCTCTATATGCGTTATTACCAAAATTGTTCCTACCAACAAAATTCACATCCATAGATTCATTATTGTTCTCAATCAAAGTAGACAAAGGCATATCATTAGGATCAATAGGCTCACTCTTGCTAGCAAATAATTTCATAAGTTCATCCATCTTTCCACTCAAAACATTAATCTCTTCAATCGCATGCACTTTTTTACTAGTAGAAGATCTTTTGGTATGCCATTGCGAATAATTAACCATAATATTATCTAGGAGTTTAGTAGCTTCTCCTAAAGTAATTTCCATAAAAGTACCTCCTGCGGACGAATCTAAAAGATTTCTAGAAGCAAAATTCAATCTGGCATAAAATTTTTGTATGATCATCCAAAGATTTAAATGATGAGTAGGGAAATTTCGTATCATCAATTTCATCCTCTCCCAATATTGTGCAACATGTTCATGATCATGTTGCTTAAAATTCATAATATCGTTCCTAAGGGAGATGATCTTAGCGGGAGGAAAATACTTGGAAATAAAAGCATCTTTACACTTGTTCCATGAATCAATACTATTTTTAGGCAAAGATGAAAACCAAGTTTTAGCACGATCTCGTAGTGAGGACGGAAATAGCTTCAATTTAACAATATCATTATCCACATATTTTTTTCTTTTGCATATCGCACAACTCAATGAAACTATTCAGATGGGATGTGTCATCTTCACTAGGAAGGCCGGAAATTGATCTTTCATAACAAGATTCAGCAAAGCGGCATTAATTTCATAAGATTCCGCACTAGTGGCGGGAGCAATCGGAGTACTAATAAAATCATTGTTATTAGTGTTGGAAAACTAAACAAAAGATAAAGTAAATATTTTTAGGGTTTTTTTGGTTTATAGATCTGAAAATAAAAGATTGCAAAATAGTAGATCGGAAAGTAATATGATGGAAAATAGACCCGGGGGCCATAGGTTTCACTAGAGGCCTCTCTCAAGATAGCAAATAATACGGTGGGTGAACAAATTACTGTCGAGCAATTGATAGAAAACCGCAAAGTTATGACGATATCCAAGGCAATGATTATGAAATATAGGCATCACGTCCGTGTCAAGTAGACCGACACCTGCCTGCATCTACTACTATTACTCCACACATCGACCGACTCCTGCCTGCATCTAGAGTATTTAGTTCATGAAGAACAGAGTAACGCTTTAAGTAAGATGACATGATGTAGAGGGTAAACACAGCAGCCAGCAGGGGCTGCTGCGCCCCCCATATGGGCCGCACCTGAGGGGAAGGAAAGAGGGGAAGAGAGAAGGAAGGGGAGGGATTCGGCCTCCCACTTCCTTCCCTCCTCCTTCCTTTCCCCTTCGATGAATAAGGAAGGGGGGGGGAGGTCGAATTAGGGAGGCGCACAAGTAGGATTCCTCCTACTTGGGGCGCCCCCTGCTTCTCCCCTCCCTCTCCCACCTATATATACATGGGGAGGGGGCGCCTAGAACATACAACAACATCTGTTAGCCGTGTGCGGCGCCCCCCTCCACAAATTACACCCTCGGTCATATTCTCGCGGTGCTAAGGCGAAGCCCTGCGCGGATCACTTCACCATCACCGTCATCACGCCGTCGTGCTGACCGAACTTGTAGGATCAAAAGTATGTCTAGAGGGGGGGGGGTGATTAGACTACTTGACCAAATAAAAACCTAGCCTTTTCCCAATTTTAAGTCTTGGCTGATTTTAGTAACTTGGCACAAGTCAAGCAATCAACCTACACATGCAAGTCTAAGAGTATAGCAGTGGAATGTAAAACATTTGCATATGAAGGTAAAGGGAGGAGTTTGGAGGGAGCAAACGCAATGTAGACATGGAGATTTTTGGTGTGGTTCCGATAGGTGGTGCTATCATACATCCACGTTGATGGAGACTTCAACCCACGAAGGGTAACGGTTGCGCGAGTCCACGGAGGGCTCCACCCATGAAGGGTCCATGAAGAAGCAACCTTGTCTATCCCACCATGGCCATCGCCCACGAAGGACTTGCCTCACTCGGGTAGATCTTCATGAAGTAGGCGATCTCCTTGCCCTTACAAACTCCTTGGTTCAACTCCACAATCTTGACGGAGGCTCCCAGGTGACACCTAACCAATCTAGGAGACACCACTCTCCAAAAGGTAATAGATGGTGTGTTGATGATGAACTCCTTGCTCTTGTGCTTCAAATGATAGTCTCCCCAACACTCAACTCTCTCTCACGGATTTGGATTTGGTGGAAAGATGATTTGAGTGGAAAGCAGCTTGGGGAAGGCTAGAGATCAAGATTCATATGATTGGAATGGAATATCTTGGTCTCAACACATGAGTAGGTGGTTCTCTCTCAGAAAATGTATACTGGAAGTGTAGACACATTCTGATGGCTCTCTCCACGAATGAAGAGTGGGTGGAGGGGTATATATAGCCTCCCCACAAAATCTAACCGTTACACACAATTTACCAAACTCGGTGGGACCGAATCATAAAACTCGGTCAGACCGATTTAGTTCAAAATGTGAACGTTAGGATTTTCGGTGGGACCGACACGTCAACTCGGTGGGACCGATTTCATTAGGGTTAGGGCATAACGTAATCTCGGTGAGACCGATCACATAAACTCGGTAGGACCAATTTTGTAATAGGCAAACAGAGAGTTGGTCAGGCAAACTCGGTGGGACCGATTCGCTCATTTTGGTGAGACCGAAATGTTACGAAAGGGAAACAGAGAGTTTGCATTGCGAACTCGGTGGGACCGATCGCTCATCTCGGTTAGACCGAAACGTTACGAAGGGAAATAGAGAGTTTGCAATCCCATCTCGGTGAGACCGAGATCCCTATCAGTGAGACCGAACTGACTAGGGTTTCTGGCAGTGGCTATGTCAAATGAACTCGGTGGCGCCGGATAGATCAAATCGGTGGGGCCGAGTTTGACTTTTGGTTTGGGACATATGTGGATATTAGAAAGTGGTTGAGGGTTTTTGGAGCATATCACTAAGCATTTTGAGCATGCAAGCCATTAAGCAACACCTCATCCCCTTTTAATAGTATTGGCTTTTCCTATGGACTCAATGTGATCTTGGATGACTAAAATGAAAATGTAGAGTCTTGAGCTTTAGCCAATATGTGTCCTTAGCATTTTAAGGGGTCCACATTCCTAGTCCATGCCATGCCAATCATTGAACTTCCTGAAATAATCATCTTGAAATAGCATTAGTTCAATGAGCTATATGTTGTTAGGAATTACCAAAACCACCCAGGGATAGTTGCACTTTCAATCTCCCCCTTTTTGGTAATTGATGGCAACATATAGATCAAAGCTTCGTCAAAAGATAATAAGATTTAGAACATCGTCGCTTTGAGAAGTATGTGATATGTAAGAGCTCCCCCTAAATTTGTGCATTATTTGAAATTTGCTTTTGAATGCAAATGTACAATCGTTTAGGATCATGGGTTACTATTCCATGTCACATACATATTGGTGGAGCGCTCAAAATGATAGAAATTAAAAACATGCACTCATCACTAAGCAAAGTGAATGATCATATATGGGAAATAAAAGATAATATCATTCAAGCAGGAATTAAAGTATGATATGATCAAACACATGATCATAAGACATAAAGTATCAATCAAACACACAAAAGTTTCAACCAAATAGCAAGAGAGACAAAAGAAGCAAGAACACTCTCTCTCGAAGTCTATGATCTATACATTTCTCCCCCTTTGGCAACAAGTTACCAAAAAGTATGAAAATGCATAGTGCTATGCGTCTCTCTAGGCTTGATCTTCGGGAGGTGGTGTTGGGAGAACTCCAAGGACGAAAGAATCTGTAGAAGTTGATGGAGCTGGTGGAGTTGCAACTGGAGGTGGCACTGAAGCTGTGGCTGCTGGTGCTGATTTAGTGGCTCTAGTGTCAGGCACTGGCACTGCAGCAGATCTCTGACCTCTGGGCAGTCTCTGAAAGGCATCTGTGGTAGCCTGCCCTTTCTTCTCCTCTGCTTCCTCCTGGAGCTGCTCAACAGCTGTCTGCATCTCAGTCACTTTTAGATCAAGATCATAGAATTTTGTCTCAATGATCCTCTCCAAGCTCTCCTGATTTTGAGTCAGGGTGGCCAAGCCCTTCTCAATCCTCATAGTTGCTTGGATCAAATATGCAAGCTGATCTTGCTTGCTCTTCAAAAATACCCGAGATGCCTCTTCAACACTTGGCATCTTTGCAGCTTTCTCAGCCTTTGCCTTCTCTCTCTTCTCTTGTGCTTGCATAGATGTGGGATCTTCTTCATCCATCACAACAGTATTATCCTCAAATTCTAGTCTTAGGGGTAGATGCTCCTTATCCAACAAATAGGTGCCTGTGCCCATCTTGGAGTTGATGAGCACCTGAATATGTGGAGCATACCCACAAGATCTCTTCTGATCTGCAGCAGTCCTCTTGATTGTTTCAACAATCAGGCTCATAACTTTGAATTTCTGAGGCACATCAAATATCTGCAGCAAGTTGATTGAATGACCTCTGATCATCTTGTGATCTCCAGATTTGGGCAACAGAGTATGCCTCAATAGTGTTGATTGTAGCTAGACCAGACATCAAGTAATGAACAGATCCAAGTCTATGTGTATCCAAAGCTTTGTCAGGGATCTCTCTGTACATGTTGGCCATAGAGTTGTGGTCTTTCTTCTTCTTGGCATAGATGTTCAAGTCATCTTCATGCTCTTCAGGAGCATTTATCAGTTTTGCCCACTCATCAACAGTTGATTTGTACCTTGTACCCTCTGACATCCATACAATTCTACCATCTGGATAAAAATGAGCTGTAGAGTAGAATTGCATGATGAGTTCATCATTCCATTTTGTCAGCTTCTGACCCACAAAGGTGTCAACTCCACAAGTTCTGAAGCTCTCATGCACACCTGGAAAATGATCTTCATTCTCATCAATGTACTTCCAGTCTGCCCACTTCATGTCACAAACTATGGGCTTCTTGTCAAGCAGAATGGTTTCATAGAAATCTTGTTGTTCTTTGGTGTGGAACCTGTAGTCTACTGCAGTCCTCCTCCTCATCGCATAGGGATCACTTTGTCTCCAAAGTCTTAGACCAGCATCCTTCCTGATGCTCATATTTTCTGCCACTGGATGGCTGTCATCATGATCTGGAATCTTTGGTTTAAGTTTCCTAAGCACTTGGGCTTCAGCATCTTCTTCAGTTTCAGTTTCAGGCACTGGGGCCTTGTTCTTCTCAGCAGCTGGTATATTCCTAGTGCTCCTCTTTGGTGCAGTAGGTTTTGGAGCTTGAGCAGCAGCTTTGGAGGCAATCTTGGGCTTTGAAGCAGCAGTCCCAGACTTGAGGGCATCCCCCATCAGCTTTTGGGACTTGGGTGCTGGTGCAGGATCCTCTTCCTCTTCATCCTCAGCTGGATCTCTCATCATGGAGGGCTTGCCAATAACTCTGGCAATGGTCTTCTTGACCCTCTCCTTTCTTTTCTTGCCATCACCAGCAGCCTCTTCAATAGTCGATTTGGAAGTTTCAAAAGTTGAGGCTCTGGCCTTAGACATGGGCTCTCTCTTGGCAGGAGCTCTCTTGTTCAAACCAGGCTTTGTAGAAGCTATAGTGCCGAATTCTTTCTTGACAACTTTCTTCTTTGAGCTGACCTCATCCTCAACAGCAACAAAATCTTCATCCTCAGAATCTGAGTTTATCTTCTTCCTTGTCCTAGTGGCTGCCTTGGGCAAATTGCTTGGGGTGCTCCTGTTGCCTTCATCATAACTGCTAGGGGGACTAGTGCCCTCAATCATGTTCACTTGCTCTTCTGATTTGTTCTGGCTATCACTCTGGTCAGATATACTGGCAAAGCAAACTGACAGCAGACCCTGTGAATAGATATAGATGAGATAGAGTGGATGAGCATCACAAAGTGTAGAGTTTTTGCAAAACAAATGAGTCAAAAACTTAGTTTTAGTTTTCCACAGAAAGCATTTTGGAGCTACCGATTTGTTAAACTCGGTGACACCGAAGCAACTTTTGGAGTCTAAACTAGTGAAATCGGTCAGACCGAGACACAGTTCGGTGACTCTGAGATTGCTAGGGTTTCACAGAGAGTCAAACTCGGTCACACCGATTTGCAATTTCGGTCAGACCGAAAAGTGCAAGTGCTATGGCCTAAGCCAAATCGGTGAGACCGATTTCCACAATTCGGTCGCTCCGAGATGAGTTCGGCGGAAACTTAAGCCTAAATTTTCAAATCAAACCTAATCTAATGGAGGTTTTCTCTGGATAGATTGATCTCATACGTGGTATAGAACATGGCATTGCATTGTGCTAAGAATCGGAGTTAGGAATTAGCACAAAAGGTCGAACTCATACCCTAGTTCAGCGGCGAGTTCGCTACGGAGGCAACGGCGGGGTTGAAATCCGTTGACGGCGACGGAGACCGGCGGCGGGAGGTCGCTGGCGAAGAGGAGACAATCCGGAGACCCGAGGCGGCAGAGCAGGACACGCGCGGGCTGAGTGGTTTTAAAGAAATTTCCAAAATCTCACCCGTCGATATATATATCCTGACCCTGTCGGTGTGACCGAAAGGTTCTAATCGGTTGCACCGAGATTGAAAACCTAGATCAACTCAGTGAACTCGGTATGACCGAAGTGGATGAATCGGTCAGACCGAAATGCACAGAGAGGTTTTGGAAGTTTAAGTCTATGATGAATCGGGGACTCCGAGTGCTCCTCACACAGAGTGGTTCGAATCTGACTTGATCAAACTTTGTGATGTAGCATGAATAGAGTTTGAGACGAGAAAATCATAGATAGCTAGAGGAAGTTCTTAGGCATTCTTGTCCATCCATTTGGCAAAAGAGAAAAAACCAAACAATCAAGGCAACAAATGGATGTCCTCGAATGAGTAAATATGCAATCAACATGCTCACACAATAAAGTGGCAAATGAAACATGTGGCAAAGCATGCACAAACACTCTAGCATCTATCAAGCAATTAGCGATGACTAGGTCATCTATATATGAGTATATTGACTTAGGAGTCAAATGAGAACATTTGATCATAGGTCATACTCATCGTTTAAGCACAAGTGGGGTTACCACTTTTACATAAAGCATTGTTGTGTTCACACCATTAGAGTTGCTTTAGCTCAATTGTTAGAGTAAAGCTCCCCCTAGATGTGATATCCCCCCTAAGAGGGATGAACTAACCTTGGGTTTTGTCGATGATGACTTCATGTAGATGTTGAAGATGTGGATGCTCAATGTTGATGTAGATCATTTGGAGCAATCCTTTGGAGTGAGTTGCACTTTCAATACCTACACGAGTTAGTCCCACAAGGAACAAACAAGGATATCCATAGACATAGAATGATGTTCACACAAGATGATGTTGTCACACCCTAGCTAGTTCAGGCATTAGAGTGTTGCATCATGTTTAAGTTTCTCCAGAAACTTGAAATGGGGATGATAGAACCCCCGGCACCCCCTGGAAACAACTAGGGTTTACTAAAATCTTTTTCAATGAACCTGAAATGCCCTTCTAAAATGTCCATCATTTTTGTCTTGGGTTAGAACCTCTGCCAAAACTGGTTCACATTTTTCTAGGTCATCATAAGGTCATTGAATTAAATCATATGTAACCTGCATTTGGGCATTTAAATGCTAGTAAATATTTTAAATGTCCAAATAATCCCAAACTGAAATGTTCCATGTTGGATATACTCTATACAGTGGGCATGAGCAGTTTGGTGATTTTTGAAAGTGCCTAGGTATTTTTAGAAATGCCACAAACTTGCAGAAATTAGAAAACAGATATAAAAAAAAAGAGGAAATAAACTTACCTGGCAAAGTCACCAGCCGGCCCACCTGGCGGCCCAGCACTGTGCTGGCCCATGCCAGCCAGCTGCTTCGTCCCCGCCAGGCAGGCAGGGAGGTGACGCCGGCGTGCGCGAGCCCGCCACGGTGCCAGCTGCTTGCCGCTCGAGCCGCTGGACGCCTGGACGTCCTCCACGTCGTCGCCTCGACCCCCTGGACACCTCATTCCCCCCCTGCGCCTCTCTCTCGCTCTCTCCCCACCATGGCCGACACAGCCGCAGCCGCGCCACCGTGAAACCCGCGTCCACCGTCCTCCCCGAGCCGCGCTGCCGTGTCCACGAGCTCCGTCGTTGTCCTCTCCATCGAGCAGACCGAGCCCCGAGCGCTTGTTCGCCTCGGAACCACCGCAACAGCCCCGCCCGACCTCGCCGTCGCCGGAGATCCCTTTCGCCGTCACCACCGCAGCAGCTCGTCCCCGACCTCGCCGTCTGCTCCATCGTGACCGCCGTGAGCTCAGCTACCTCCCCATCCTTTTCGTTCTCGCTCTCGAGCCCTGCATCGACTGCACCGAGCTCGGCCGCACCCGCCGCTGCCTCAGCACGTCGCCGTCGTGGCCACAGCCACGTTGGCTCGATTCCAAGCACGCCATCGTCTTCGCCGCACTCGCAGGAGTCCACAGAACCACTCCACGCACCTCGCCGTGCCCCCTAGCGACGAGCCCGAGCTCGCCCGAACTCCGGCAGCCGCACAGCTCGTCGCCGGCGTCGTTTCCGGCCACCCCAGCTCCACCCACTGCCACCACTCGACGCTGCTCACTCCCCGCATCACGTAGATGTGCTCCGCCGTCGTTTTGGTCGCCGGAGCACGAATCCCGCACTGCGCCGTCGTGTCTGGCCTCGCCGGCGGCTAAACGCCGGCGGGTTTGACCCCGCTGACCCAGTTTGACCCCCCTGGGTCTATGACAGGTGGGACCCACCTGCTAATTATCTTAGGATTAGGACTAACTAAAAATTAGTTAGACTAATGACACTGACACGCGGGACCCACTGGCCAGGTTTGACCTGGACCGGCCCCGTTTACCGCTGACGTCATCCTGACACAATGCTGACGCAATAAGTATTTCTCTGGATTTATTTTTATTCAGGAAATTCCAGAAAATACTACAAACTTCAAAAATTCATAGAAATTAATCTGTAGCTCCAAATCAAACAAATTATATATGAATTTGGATCAGAAAAATCCAATCTTTCCATCTGTACTGGTTTCATGCATGTCAGAACACTTTAACCTTGCTGATTAGATGAAACAAGTTAATGCACTAATATGACCTCTTATTTTGGGTTTGCATTTGAATCCTTGATTCAAATGAACTCAAACCAACCTGTTCTAAGATGCATTAGCCAAAACACACTCATTTTGCCATGTCATAGCATGCATCATATTGTTGCATATTGCCATGTGATGATTGTGTTTCGATGTGTTCTTCGTGGTAGGTTCTGCCTCCGAGGATATTCACGAGTATCCAACTGAAGGGCAGTATTCCACTACCACTCTGTCAGGCAAGCAACCCCATTGATCATTTCGATACCAACCCATCTTCTCGCTTCTGCTCTCGTTTACTGCATTAAGACAACACGTTTCAAACTGCTGTGTGTTGCGGTAGTTGAACCCATATCCTCTGCATGACCTGTCATTGCCACAGTAACTAGATGAAACCCACTAGCATGTGTAGGAGTTGTTTGAGCCATGTCTGTGTTTCCTACCATGCTATGCCTGCTATGCTTAGAGTTGTGTCAGGTCTGGCTCATCAGGGTGATGAACTAGAGTGAATGGTTGTGTCGGTAATGAGAGTGAAGTGTTGAACATGTTTTGGTAAAGGTATCGATGGAAGGCCATGTAGGAGTACATGGTGGGTTGTTTCATTGAGGCCGTCCTTAAGAACTGAGATCTGTATGCGTGATTTAAGATTCAGCTACTACCACACGTTGGGCCCTGAAATATGACCCCGCTCGACTTACTGACCCCTCTCGTCCTCTGTCCAGGAGTTGCAAGTAGTTACTGGTGTTTGTAGTTGCTGGAGGCCGTGCGCAGCGTTGACCTTAGGGGTGGGCTGTGATGCGGTAGGCACGTGGCCGGTGTACCGAGTCGCCCGTTTGGTGTCTCGGGAACCCTGCACACATCGTTTGGGGCCGTTGAAGACACCCCGGCCGGATTTCCTTGCGGATGGAACCCGAATAGGCGATAAACCTGGACTAGAGACTTGTGTGGTTAGTCAGGTCGTGGTCTACACCCACGTCGGCTTTCGCTTGAAGTCTGCCGAGCACATGTCGTGTGCAGACGCTAAGTGGTGGAAACATGTGTGACGAAGTACACCCCTGCAGGGTATAAAACTATTCGAATAGCCGCGTCCGCGGTAAAGGACTACTTGGTCGCTTATGCAGTTCATAGACAAGTTAATGGTTACTACTAAAAGACTCAAGATAAGTGTGAGTACCGCGGATGGCCCTCTCGTAGGATTACGAGGGAGGATCCACGGTGGAGTATTGTGATGGTGATTAGTGGACTCGTGTGCGAAAGCTAATTTCTCAAGTGGTGTCTCGTAGGATAGTGTAGCCAAGAGTCAAAGCTGGCTTGCTGCGATAACTCCACCACCCTTCTTGAGAATGTGCATATATATTAGGATCTGTTGTAAGACTTGCTGAGTACCTTTGTACTCATGTTGCTTTAATAACTGTTGTAGACGAGAACACCGCCCCCTCCGATGGGTTTTATGTAGATCTCGACGTTGACGAGTGACTTGCCACCCAGGTGGTGACCTGAGCTTGTGAAGGGCCTATGTAGATAGACAGGCTTCGTCGAGCCTTCTTTCTTTCTAGTGTCTGTACTCAGACTAGTTGCTTCCGCATGTGCTTGTATGTTTGTATGACTTGAGTGTCGGGTCGTGTGACCCCTATCTGTATGAACATGTTATGTATGGCTCCCCAAAGCCTTTTAAATAAAGTACTTTGAGTTGTAGAGTTTTGTTGTGATGCCATGTTGTATTTACACATGTCGAGCATATTGTGTGTATGATTGAAATGCTTGGTATGTGTGGGATCCGACTATCTAGTTGTTTATCCTTGGCAGCCTCTCTTATGGGGAAATGTAGTCTGGTGTCTCCACTGAGCCTTGTTAGTCCGCTACAGCCCGGTTTACCGGAGTCCTGCTAGCCCAGCACTGCTGCTCCGGAACACCTAGACTGGCCGGCATGTGTTTCACTTCGTTCCTGTGTCTGTCCCTTCGGGGAAATGTCACGCGGTGATATCCGAAGTCCTGCCTAGCCTGCTACAGCCCGGTTTCCCGGAGTCCTGCTAGCCCAGTGCTACAGCTCGGATTCACACGCTGCTGACCGACATGCTCGATGTTGATTCATGTATGCCTGTCCCCGTAAGTTAGCGCCGCTTTGGGTTCACGACTAGCCATGTCGTCCTGGGTTCTCTGTCATATGGATGCTAGCAACACTATCATATACGTGAGCCAAAAGGCGCAAACGGTCCCGGGCCATGGTAAGGCGACACCCGTGGGAATACCGTGCGTGAGGCCGCAAAGTGATATGAGGTGTTACAGGCTAGATCGGTGTGACTTAGAATTGGGGTCCTGACAGATGTCCATGAAAGCATTAGGTTACCTTGTCCCTTGTCTTACCAACAAGAGGGTTTGTGACTCCTTGAACTAGTGCAAGATATGGAAGTTGTTTGCACTTGTCCTTGCCAAAATGATATGAGTGAAGTATGTTGGCGGAGTCACCCTCAAGAACTCTCTAGTTCTTCTTCTTCGAGATCCACATCATCTTGATGGGAATCCTTGGAGTTGTAGTCATACTTGACGAAGTAGAACTTGATGTAGTCTTGGGAACCCACTTGACCAAGGCCTCAGGAGCTTCTTCAAATGCATCAATCTCCTCTTGAAGCTTGTCCTTGCCTTTTTGCTTGTGGTCTTGTGGTGGAAGATCATCTTGAGCTTGTGTCCCTTGGAAAGAAGTAGGATCATACTTTTCTTGTTGAGGAACAAACTTCGTCTTGGGGTATTGATCTTCTTCCCACTCAACTCCATTGGCATTGAACTTTCGTTCAAAACCAACACCTTGATTGTTTCAGTGCCTTCCTTGCTTGCGTACAATTTCCTCAAATTGCTTACTCCCGGCAAGGCTTTTGTAAACACCTTTCTCTATAATTCCCTTCAATAAGTTGTTTTCTTGCTCAAGTGTAACTTGGCTAAGAGAATCATTATTGGAATCAAGAGAACTACTAAAAGCAACAACATTGGATTTAACATGATTATTGTTACTACTAGAAGAAGAATCTTTCTTACTCTTGTTGCTAGATTTTACTTGTGGCATGTAAGTAGACAAGAGTAAACGCTTGGCAATGTAAGAAGAACTTTTCTTACGAAGATCATCATTGATTGCCTTTAAGAACCCATGCTCTTGCTCAAGGTTGAGCTTTTCAAAGCGTAGCTTCTCATGAGTCTTTAAAAGTTCTCGATGATCTTCTAAGGTAGTTTCATGAGCTAACTTAAGAGTGTTTAGTTCTTTAGTTAGACGCTCAATCTCCTTCTTAACATCATCATTCGTTTTATCTTGATTAGCATGATTAATAGCAAGTTCATCATAGTTTTCATCACTAGAGTTGTCAACAAGTAAATCATCATCACCTAGCAAATCATCTTCATCACTATTGAAATCAACATACTCGGGGTGTGATACCTTTGGGCCTTTAGCCATGAAGCATCTTCCAATTCCTTCATTTGGTGAGTCAAATATGTCGTAGGAGTTGGTTGACACAAGTGCTAGATCGACAACACCTTCATCTTGAGTATATTCGGAGTCAGAGTGATAACTTCTCTTGGAGTGACGGTCGGAGTCGGAGCCGGATACCCATTCACCAACGTGAGCTTGATGTCTTTGTTTTGTGTAGCTCTTTGATGATTTGTCCTTCCTTTCCGAATCCTTGCTTCTGCGAGAGGTTCTTCGTTCATAGCGATCATCTCTACTCCTTCTCTCCCTTGGAGGTGATTCTTCTCTTCTACTTCTTCTTTTGGGTGAATCTTCTCTTCTTTTGTAGGGGGCCGTACACTCATTGGAGTAGTGTCCGGGCCTTCCACAATTGTAGCAATTACGCTCACGGCTTGAAGATCTTTTGTCATTGTAGGACCTTGACTTGGAACTTCTGTCCTTGCTTCTACTCTTGTAGAACTTGTTGAAGTTCTTCACCATTAGGCTCAATTCCTCATTGAAGGTTTGTTTCTCACTTGATGATGTAGGAGTATCACATGAGGCTTTGTAAGCACCACTTTACTTGTTGTGAAGCTCTTCCTTATCCTTGAGTGACATCTCATGAGCAACAATTCTTCCAATGACTTCCGTTGGCTTGAGATCTTTGTAATTGGGCATCATTTGGATCAATGTGCACACGGTATCATATTTTCCATCCAAGGCTCTTAGGATCTTCTTGATGATGAATCTATCGGTCATCTCTTCACTTCCTAAGTCGGCAATCTCATTTGTGATGAGAGCAAGCCTAGAGTACATTTCAGCGACACCTTCACCATCCTTCATTTTGAACTTGTCAAGTTGACTTTGAAGCACATCCAATTTGGATTCCTTGACGGAGTCGGTACCCTCGTGCATATCAATCAAAGTATCCCAAATTTCCTTTGCATTCTCAAGAAGGCTGATTTTGTTGAATTCTTCGGGGCACAATCCGTTGAAGAGGATATCGCAAGCTTGAGCATTGTATTGCAACATCTTCAACTCTTCCGCGGTAGCTTCACGGTTTGGTTCTCTCCCATCAAAGAATTCACCTTGCAAACCAATACACACAATAGCCCAAACGGCGGGGTTATGTCCAAGAATATGCATTTTCATCTTATGCTTCCAACTAGCAAAATTAGTACCATCAAAGTAAGGACCTCTACGGTGGTAATTTCCCTCGCTAGACGCCATACTCTCCTAGGTTGTGAAACCAAGGCTATGATCACCAAAAGCTATGGAAATCAAGGCAAATGGAGACCAAAGCTCTGATAGCACCTGTAGGATCGAAAATATGTCTAGAGGGGGGCTGATTAGACTACTTGACCAAATAAAAACCTAGCCTTTTCCCAATTTTAAGTCTTGGCAGATTTTAGCAACTTGGCACAAGTCAAGCAATCAACCTACACATGCAAGTCTAAGAGTATAGCAGCGGAATGTAAAACATTTGCATATGAAGGTAAAGGGAGGAGTTTGGAGGGAGCAAACGCAATGTAGACACGGAGATTTTTGGCGTGGTTCCGATAGGTGGTGTTATCGTACATCCACGTTGATGGAGACTTCAACCCACGAAGGGTAACGGTTGCGCGAGTCCACGGAGGGCTCCACCCACGAAGGGTCCATGAAGAAGCAACCTTGTCTATCCCACCATGGCCATCGCCTACGAAGGACTTGCCTCACTCGGGTAGATCTTCACGAAGTAGGCGATCTCCTTGCCCTTACAAACTCCTTGGTTCAACTCCACAATCTTGACGGAGGCTCCCAAGTGACACCTAACCAATCTAGGAGACACCACTCTCCAAAAGGTAATAGATGGTGTGTTGATGATGAACTCCTTGCTCTTGTGCTTCAAATGATAGTCTCCCCAACACTCAACTCTCTCTCACGGATTTGGATTTGGTGGAAAGATGATTTGAGTGGAAAGCAGCTTGGGGAAGGCTAGAGATCAAGATTCATATGATTGGAATGGAATATCTTGGTCTCAACACATGAGTAGGTGGTTCTCTCTCAAAAAATGTATACTGGAAGTGTAGGCATGTTCTGATGGCTCTCTCCACGAATGAAGAGTGGGTGGAGGGGTATATATAGCCTCCACACAAAATCTAACCATTACACACAATTTACCAAACTCGGTGGGACTGAATCATAAAACTCGGTCAGACCGATTTAGTTCAAAATGTGAACGTTAGGATTTTCGGTGGGACCGACACATCAACTCGGTGGGACCGATTTCATTAGGGTTAGGGCATAACGTAATCTCGGTGAGACCGATCACATAAACTCGGTAGGACCGATTTCTGTAATAGGCAAACAGAGAGTTGGTCAGGCAAACTCGCTGGGACCGATTCGCTCATTTCGGTGAGACCAAAATGTTACGAAAGGGAAACAGAGAGTTTGCATTGCGAACTCGGTGGGACCGATCACTCATCTCGGTTAGACCGAAACGTTACGAAGGGAAACAGAGAGTTTGCAATCCCATCTTGGTGAGACCGAGATCCCTCTCGGTGAGACCGAACTGACAAGGGTTTCTGGCAGTGGCTATGTCAAATGAACTCGGTGGCACCGGATAGATCAAATCGGTGGGGCCGAGTTTGACTTTTGGTTTGGGACATATGTGGATATGAGAAAGTGGTTGAGGGTTTTTGGAGCATATCACTAAGCATTTTGAGCAAGCAAGCCATTAAGCAACACCTCATCCCCTTTTAATAGTATTGGCTTTTCCTATGGACTCAATGTGATCTTGGATCACTAAAATGAAAATGTAGAGTCTTGAGCTTTAGCCAATATGTGTCCTTACCATTTTGAGGGGTCCACATTCCTAGTCCATGCCATGCCAATCATTGAACTTCCTGAAATAATCATCTTGAAATAGCATTAGTTCAATGAGCTATATGTTGTTAGGAATTACCAAAACCACCCAGGGATAGTTGCACTTTCAGAACTCATCTACTCCCTCGACACTTTGCTGGATCAAGAGTTCGAGGGACGTCATCTAGCTGAACATGTACAGAACTCGGAGGTGCCGTACGTTCGGTGCTTGTTCGGTCGGAACGAGAAGAAGTTCGACTACATCAACCGCGTTGTCAAACGCTTCCGCTTTCGGTCTACGAGGGTACGTAGACACACTCTCCCCCTCTCGTTGCTATGCATCTCCTAGATAGATCTTGCGTGAGCGTAGATTTTTTTTGAAATTGCATGCTACGTTTCCCAACAGAAAATACTTGGAAATAAAAGCATCTTTACACTTATTCCATGAATCAATACTATTTTTAGGCAAAGATGAAAACCAAGTTTTAGCACGATCTCGAAGTGAAAATGGAAATAGCTTCAATTTAACAATATCATTATCCACATCTTTTTTCTTTTGCATATCACACAACTCAATGAAACTATTCAGATGGGATGCGGCATCTCCACTAGGAAGGCCGGAAAATTGATATTTCATAACAAGATTCAGCAAAGCGACATTAATTTCAAAAGTTTCCGCACTAGTGGCTGGAGCAATCGGAATACTAATAAAATCATTATTATTAGTATTGAAAAAGTCACACAATTTGGTATTCTCTTGAGTCATCGTGACAAAGCAAGCAATCTAACACACGAGAAAACAAAAAGCAAACGAAAAAGTCGAACGGAAGAAGGGCGAATAAAAAGGCAAATCTTTTCGAAAATTGTTTTAGAAGTGGGGGAGAGGAAAACGAGAGGAAAATGAAGAATAATGTAATGCAAGAGATGAGAGTTTTATGATGGGTACTTGGTATGTCTTGACTTGGCGTAGATCACCTCGGCAACGGTGCCAGAAATTCTTCCTGCTACTTCTTGAGCTTGCGTT
This sequence comes from Thinopyrum elongatum, assembly GCA_011799875.1. Lineage (NCBI taxonomy): Eukaryota > Viridiplantae > Streptophyta > Magnoliopsida > Poales > Poaceae > Thinopyrum > Thinopyrum elongatum. Next base: position 83,480,131 of record CM022302.1, on the reverse strand, counting down.
GGTTTTTCTCTTGAAGAGGAAAGGGTGATGCAGCACAATAGAGGTAAGTATTTCCCTCAGTTAAGAACCAAGGTATCAATCCAGTAGGAGAAGAACGCACAAATCACCAACACCTCCACAAACAATCAAACACTTGCACCCAACGCGATAAAGGGGTTGTCAATCCCTTCACGGTCACTTACAAAGGTGAGATCTGATAGATAAAAGATAAAATATTTTTGGGTTTTTTGGTATATAGATCTGAAAATAAAAGATTGCAAAATAGTAGATTGGAAAGTAATATGATGGGAAATAGACCCGGGGGCCATAGGTTTCACTAGAGGCTTCTCTCATGAAGGCAAATAATACGGTGGGTGAACAAATTACTGTCGAGCAATTGATAGAAAAGCGCAAAGTTATGACGATATCCAAGGCAATGATTATGCATATAGGCATCACGTCCATGTCAAGTAGACCGACTCCTGCCTGCATCTACTGCTATTAATCCACACATCGACCGCTATCCAGCATGCATCTAGAGTATTAAGTTCATAAAGAACGGAGTAACGCCTTAAGTAAGATGACATGATGTAGAGGAATTAACTCAAGCAATATGATGATAACCCCATCTTTTTATCCTTGATGGCAACAATTCAATACGTGTCTCGCTACCCCTACTTTGTCACTGGGTGAAATCACGCAAGATTGAACCCAAACCTAAGCACCTCTCCCATTGCAAGAAAAACCAATCTAGTTGGCCAAACCAAACCGATAATTCGAAGAGAAATTGTAACATCCCAAAATTCTAAATTTTGGAATGTTATATTAAATAAATAGTTTTGATTGATTGTTTGATTGTGGTGTGGTTGCTTGTGTGAAATTGAGTGAAATTTGGAAACTTTTTGAAAGTTGAATGAGAGGGAATAAAATGACTTTCCCAAAACTTTCACCTTGCATTTATGATCTCCTTGAATTCAAATTTATTTCATTACAAACCCTAGAGTGAAGATAACATGACTTCTTCTATTTTAAAAAGGGTTTTGAAAAGATTTGAATTCCATTTGGAAATATTTCCAATTCAGAAACTTCAAGCAACTCAATGATTTTCATGAGAGGAGATAAAATGACTTCTTCAAGTTATATGAAATATGAGTTGGAAGTTTAAAACAATCAAATTTAAAGTCCCTTTGAAACTATTTTCAATTTGGAGTTATTTGGTTTTTATTCAAATTATTTTTATCCAAAAATAAAATATATGGAAATTAGGGTAAAATGATTCCCTTCAATATAAAATTAGAGGGAAATAAATTTGAAATCATTTTGGTATTTTTAAAATGATTTTTATTAGGTTTTATTGCAGCAGTAGCACTGTTTGCTTTATTTAAATTTTTGTGAAATTTATTTGCCGCTGAAAATATGTTCATCTTTTAGGAAATCTTTTTCTGAAATTTTTGATATATAATATGCCTATGTAAAATTTAATTTTTATTTTCGTTATTCAGTTTTTCCTTTCTGTTTCTATTTAAAAAAAAAACTGCGCGTGCGCCTGGAACTAAATGTCGCCCATGTGCGCAGCATTGTAGACAGGCCGGCCATATATATATATATATTTTTATTATTAAGGTTTACGATTTTATTTGTTTTTTTTTTTAAAACAATTTTCAGGAAAGAAAAATATTTAAAAAAAAATAAAAAAATCTATGCGCGTACGCAGGCGCGCGGCCGGCCGGTAAAGGCTTTTTAGGCCCATGCGTTTTTCTTCTTCGTTTTATTTATTCGTCTATGTTTAGTCCCACATTGCCTAGCCTTTGACCTCTAAGCCTCCTATCCACCTATAAATATAGACCCATAGAGCCTCCAAAAATCATCCGATTCGGGTTAAATCAATATATTTTGGTTTGACTAGATTCACTAAATAAAAATATTTTTCTTCTCTCCGGCGGGACTTCTGAAAGTTGTCTTCTCTCTCGGAAGTCATCTTCTCTCTACCTTATAAAGGTATCTTTCTTCGTATTTTTTTATATACTCCCGTAGCTTATTATTTCTAGACTAGTACGGTAGAATAATTAGATTTATAAATTAGTCCTTATATTTACATTTTAGGACTAGAATTCTTTTAGTCATAACTCTTTTTCTTCCGTAAAACAGCTTGGCCCTGATTTTTCAAATAGCCATAACTTTTTACTCGTTCATCCAAATTAGACGAAACCAACGCCAATATTTTTGTCTTGATTCCACCTTTCTAGTGAATCTATCAAATAAACTTTTTGCAACTTTCAAATTTCGAAATTTGTTCAGATTCATATTCAAACTTGTTTTGGCTATAACTTGAGTTTCGTAACTCCGATTTAATTGATTCTTTTTGCTAATTGAAGCTCTTGACCTAAACTTTCTGATAAGACCAAATCCACCCAATTTTGGTACTGTTAGAAATTGTTTTCTGTTGCAAGAGTTAATTGCTAGTTTTCGAAGTTTTTCGAGATCTTTTCTTCGATTCTTTTGCATGAGTGCTTATGTATGCAATTGCTTGCTCACGTTAGATTGAACGGAGTGTGACGAGTATAACTATCAGGAATTATGAGTGCGAAGATCTTCATCAACAGTACAAGGCAAGTAACACATTGATCATACTTCTTCGTTACCCAGTTTTTATGCATTAGTTTTATCCTCAAACACTACATGACTAGGATGTGATTAACTTGTGGGTATTGGGAAGTAGATGATGAGGTAGAACCTATTGCCCTTTTATTATAAAACCCTTGGGAGTTACTTCCACGCTATGCTTATGTTGCCATGCTATGCTCGTAGACGTGGATTGGGTTTTGAGTGTATCCATGACAGATGTGAGATTTTTAATTAATGGTTCAACTTAAGGTGGCAACTTTAATACACATCTGGGTGGATTGCTTGTTTGGGCACCTGGGGATATACCAGTGTTGTCCTAGGAGATCCCGGGGATATACCGTGTGATCCTCCTACGGTCCGCCACCCAGGCTCAAAGGGATCATAAGATTATTCATGCTAGAAACTTCCGTGTGCAGCCACAAGCTATTATGGGCTCTAGCATAGTTGAGTATGTTACATGACCTCTTTCAGTGGTAGGCTAGCAGATGTAGGGGAAAGTAGGTGTAACTGTCTACCCAGAGTAAAGAGTAAATGCTTCAGAAAGACTGTGTCTCGGTCATCCGTTTCTCAAACACCATGAAGTGCGAGAAATCCAACGGAGGAGAACGAGTCTTGTGGGGAAAAGTGCACAAACCTCTGCAGAGTATACAAATTAATCATGATTAGCCGTGTCCCCGGTTATGGACATCTTGAGTATCTGGTTCTTGGATTATCATATTGATCTCATCACTCTAAATTAATTTGTCGGGTTTAACGATTACTTTTAATTGGGATTGAGAGGAGGATTTACCTTCTCAATGTTTAACAACCACCATGATAGTTAAATAAAATAAATTCCTTTGTTGTAGGAAAAAATTAGCTTTTCGCAAAATCATGTTAAACCTAGAGCCTCCACCAGCCAAATATGCATATAGTGATAGCTATTATTCATCATTATCCTATGGTGTGAATTTGCCAGTACATTCAATGTACTGACCTACATGGCTGCAACGTCTCATGTTGCAGAAATTCTTACGACGAGTAAGTGATACGTTAGGGTTACGATTTCTACACTCAACTTTGCCGTTGGTGTTGATGGGAATCCACAACCTTGTTGTTACTTCCGCTATATGGATTGAGGTAATAGTATTTACGTTACTTTATACATGTGATTTACCTCTGTTATAAATCCTCGAGTACTGTGTGTGTCAGCATACCGATCCAGGGATGACACTTAAGCACAGAGACTTTGATCCATTCGGGTCAGGTCGCTACAAGATGGTATCAGAGCACATGTTGACTGTAGGACGTGACCCCTAGAAACTGGCCAGCCCATAGGAAAGATTTTTCTCTACAACTTTCTTTTCAAAAGGATCTCTTACCTCTCTTCTTTTCTAAGCTTTATCAAATTTCCTTTTAGTTAGACTATACCCCTTTGCCCTTTTGACCACTCGAAGGTTCAACTGATGAGACCACTCCAAGAAGTACAAAGTATTGGACAACTAAGACCACTTCGCAATGAAGAGTATTTTATCGAGCATTGGTATAATTGGAACTACAATGGTTGAAGACTCCGAAGACTAGGAGAATTTGAAGTTTCTGAAGAATTTCCAGATTGGTATGACCTAGGAAGGCTACCCTTATGGAATTTGTCAGACTATTGAAGCTGTCAATACCCGAGATCAAGGTGTGTCGGAGAAAGACCGGAACATGGAGAGTTAAAACTCAAAGTTTTTGTCAAGAAAACCCTAAGGCAGGAGATATCAACTATGGAATGATAGCTCATGGCAATGACAAGGGCAGAAACACTGCTATCCATGATGTTATCGCCCGCTTATGCTATTGTCGTCGTGCTGAGTTAAGCATGCATTTCGTCGGAAGGATTGGATGACAAAAGGGCTAATGGAGCATCTATCAGCAAAAGATGAAGTTTAACCTTAGCTGGTGTATCGACAGGATCTGGATTATTACATCGAGAATTTTAAGATGGACCTTCAGGAAGCCGTATTTGACAAGGAAGCATTTCGTGAAGAACTCAGGACCCAGAAGCTGAAAGTAGCCAAGCTGGAGGAGCAAAACCTCGAGATACCAGAGATTCGTCAGGAACTGAAGGACAGTAGGACCATGGTTCATTGCCAAGGATGTTGAAACCCAGAAGTTTGGAACGCAACTTCAGAATATTAAAGGACGTCACGAGAGACTTCGCGTCAACAGAGATGATTTGGCAAAAGAACTTGAGAAGGTCAAGCACGATCGGGAGAAGCCCATCGGAGACATGAACAAGACTTGAAGAGTTTGGCGACTTTGAAGATTTATTGACCTTTAGAAGACCAAACCCCTGTTATACCTACGTTAGATGTGACGATTGTGAGCTGTCATTTGTTTGATGTTTTTCCGACAGCCACAAAATAAAAATCTGTCTCTTCAAAACTATTGTTTGTATTGTGTGTACCCCTCTCTATCTCTCTTGTCTCACCCCAAAAAAACCCTTGGAACCAATAGAGGATGAGTGGAGATGAACTCATATTTTATGGACCGATGACTCAATTGGAGACGGACCGATGGATTCAAAACATGGAAGATCACATGAAGAATAACGCTATAGCCAGAAAGGATATGACCCAGCATGCTCTTCAGTGCTTTGAAAGAGGTGCTGCTACTTGGTGGAGGATGTACCAAACCATCAATGGATGGCAAAGAGTAACCACTTGGAAAGAATTTAAGATGACTCTGCTAAAGTCTCGGCTTGTGTCCCAGAAGTTGAAGCCTTATGGAAATGATATGAAGAAACCTTGTGCATGCAAGTTCTGTGGAGAAATAGGACACAACCATAAAGAACACAAGGATGAATGCCCTCATTGTGAAGAGAGTCACCCAGCTGAAGAAAGCCCAACTAGGCAGATTACTTGTTTCTTGTGTGAAGGGACTACCCACTACCCTGCTCAGTGTCACATTTACCCCATAGTACAAAGAACCATCCAGCAGAAGAAAGAAGAAATGAAAGGAGCCCTCATGGAAATTTTAGAAGAACCTGTGATGAAGGAAGAGGTGGAGGACACACCCGAAGAAGACCCAATTAAACTCTGCACCAAGTCATGCTATTCATGTGGAGAAGAAGGACACATCTCCCAGAATTGTCTGAAGGGGGATCTAGTAGCATTTCCGACAGTAGAAGTAGAGTATGACCCACAGGAAATAGAAGCCCTGTTTGGAACGGAAAAGTCCAGGAAGAGAAGTAGATTGGATTCCAGGAAGGATCTGAGTCATATCACCTGTTATAGGTGCAAGGAGTCAGGGCACTACCTCAACAGTTGCCCAAAAAGGAAACCTCGAGACTTGTCAGAAGTAATATGTTTTCGTTGTAATGAAGCAGGGCACTTTGCCAGAGAATGCCCCAAGGAGAAGGAGATTTGTGATAATTAGTTGTGTCCGTGAGAAGTATAGTAGTAGTAGTGAGAACATTTCCTTTATATTGAGGTGTTGAGTTGAGGCATGTAATGGAAATGCAGGAGATTGTAATAATTGGAGAATCAATAAAGTTAGCATTATTGTTGGTACTGATTTGGATTTTATGAGTTGTTACTCTATGAAGAAAGATTTTGACCATTTTCGAGGATATGAGAAATATGGTCTACGGATGAATTTGTGCATTTCAAGGGTGGTAGTACCCTGTGAGGACCCTTGACCCCTAGAAAAGATAATGATATTCCACGGAGTGGACTTCGGACAAAATAAGTACGAGTTTTATCTCGATATGTGGGATACCCCAAGAATATGATGGGATGAAGTACTATTGGATATAAAGGAGGTAGAATGTTGGTAATATGGAGCAATTGTAACTCCATGATGAGTCTGAGTAATCACGTCTTAGTACCGATAGAAGGAAGGGAGACAGTACAATGGGATGGATTTAAGAATGCTAGGAAGCTGGATGTTGGAATAATGATCAGTTGCCCCGATGATGAGTTCAAGGTTTACAAGTGATGAGATGGGCCATAACCCACAGGCCCCAGGACCTGCCAAGAAGCAAGCACACTCTTGCTGAAGGAAAAACCCTGGAAGAGGATATGCCTTTATCAATAGACGATCTTATAGGAGTTACGCAAAACCTGAGAGCTGTGAAGGAACGATAGATTGTTTGTCTGGCTTGCAGAATCAATGGATTATCCGAACTTGGTTCGTCGACAAGAGAAATTCTGCAATGCTTGTGAGGATGACCAAGTGTTAGAATGCGAGATTCGCTAAACCGTATACAAGGTAATGATTTGGGTGCGGGATGGATTGATCACCATACCGACTTACTCTTATTATTCGCCTTGCTATATGGGATGGTAAATCTGAGTGACTTACCCATAGTAGAGCGACGACGATCAAAACCTTGTTTAAACCATAGAATGGTGTGACAATTTTTCCCCTTGTACACGGCAGTTGTTGCCAACCGTAGGTTATGCGGTGAGGTTCAACCCAGACCCATTTCCTGCAGGAGAAACCATAAATTGTTGACCACCATGAGGTATCGATAGTTGTTTAGTATTGGCGCCAGACCCGTCAGCTAAGAAGACCCGGTAACAGAAGAACCTTACCAAGATGAAAGGACACGGGAATTGAGGAAAATAGTTATGCCCCTACCGGAAGAGCCAGAGTAGGATTTTTCCCGAGGATCTCAGAGGACTGACCCTGTCAACAATAAGGATGGAGTATATAAGTTTTGATGGAACCGTAACAATGCTTCTAAGGGTGGTAGCACCCAAGACCCCCTGTGACGATCGATGGATTTTGAGAAGACCCCAAACCTAACCTATTTCTTTCTAGCCTCTCCGAATCTCGAGGACGAGATTCATTTTAAGGGTGGTAGGTTTGTAACATCCCAAAATTCTAAATTTTGGAATGTTATATTAAATAAATAGTTTTGATTAATTGTTTGATTGTGGTGTGGTTGCTTGTGTGAAATTGAGTGAAATTTGGAAACTTTTTGAAAGTTGAATGAGAGGGAATAAAATGACTTTCCCAAAACTTTCACCTTGCATTTATGATCTCCATGAATTCATATTCATTTCATCACAAACCCTAGAGTGAAGATAACATGACTTCTTCTATTTTAAAAAGGGTTTTGAAAAGATTTGAATTCCATTTGGAAATATTCCAAATTCGAAAACTTTATGCAACTCAATGATTTTCATGAGAGGAGATAAAATGACTTCTTCAAATTAAATGAAATATGAGTTGGAAGTTTAAAACAATCGAATTTAAAGTCCCTTTGAAATTATTTTCAATTTGGAGTTATTTGGTTTTTATTCAAATTGTTTTTATCCAAAAATAAAATATATGGAAATTAGGGTAAAATGATTCCCTTCAATATAAAATTAGAGGGAAATAAATTTGAAATCATTTTGGTATTTTTAAAATGATTTTTATTAGGTTTTATTGCAGCAGTAGCACTGTTTGCTTTATTTAAATTTTTGTGAAATTTATTTGCCGCTGAAAATATGTTCATCTTTTAGGAAATCTTTTTCTGAAAATTTTGATATATAATATGCCTATGGAAATTTTTCTTATTTTCCGTTTACCTTTTTTTTTGTTTTTATTCTAAAAAAAAAACGCACGCACACATGCGCGCACACGCGCAGGCCGGCCGAAGGCCCATGCGGCGTCGTTTCTTTTCTTTCGTCTGCCTTTTGTTTACGTTTAGTCCCACATTGCCTAGCCTTTGACCTCTAAGCCTCCTTTCCACCTATAAATATAGACCCATAGAGCCTCCAAAAATCATCCGATTCGGGTTAAATCAATATATTTTGGTTTGACTAGATTCACTAAATAAAAATATTTTTCTTCTCTCCGGCGGGACTTCTGAAAGTTGTCTTCTCTCTCGGAAGTCATCTTTTCTCTACCTTATAAAGGTATCTTTCTTCGTATTTTTTTATATACTCCCGTAGCTTAGTATTTCTAGACTAGTACGGTAGAATAATTAGATTTATAAATTAGTCCTTGTATTTACATTTTAGGACTAGAATTCTTTTAGCCCTAACTCTTTTTCTTCCGTAAAACAGCTTGGCCCTGATTTTTCAAATAGCCATAACTTTTTACTCGTTCATCCAAATTAGACGAAACCAACGTCTACATTTTCGTCTTGACTCCACCTATCTAGTGAATCTATCCAATACACTTTTTGCAACTTTCAAATTTCGAAATTTGTTCAGATTCATATTCAAACTTGTTTTGGCTATAACTTGAGTTTCGTAACTCCGATTTAATTGATTCTTTTTGCTAATTGAAGCTCTTGACCTAAACTTTCTGATAAGACCAAATCCACCCAATTTTGGTACTGTTAGAAATTGTTTTCTGTTGCAAGAGTTAATTGCTAGTTTTCGAAGTTTTTCGAGATCTTTTCTTCGATTCTTTTGCATGAGTGCTTATGTATGCAATTGCTTGCTCACGTTAGATTGAACGGAGTGTGACGAGTAGAACTATCAGAAATTATGAGTGCGAAGGATCTTCATCAACAGTACAAGGCAAGTAACACATTGATCATACTTCTTCGTTACCCAGTTTTTATGCATTAGTTTCAATCCTCAAACACTGCATGATTAGGATGTGATTAACTGGTGGGTAATGGGAAGTAGATGATGAGGTAGAACCTATTGCCCTTTTATTATAAAACCCTTGGGAGTTACTTCTACGCTATGCTTATATTGCCATGCTATGCTCGTAGACGTGGATTGGGTTTTGAGTGTATCCATGACAGATGTGAGATTGTTAATTAATGGTTAACTTAAGGTGGCTACTTTAATACACATCTGGGTGGATTGGTTGGGGCACCCTGGGGATATACCAGTGGCTTGCCCGGACACCTGGGGATATACCAGTGTTGTCCTAGGAGATCCCGGGGTTATACCGTGTGATCCTCCTATGGTTCGCCACCCAGGCTCAAAGGGATCATAAGATTATTCATGCTAGAAACTTCCGTGTGCAGCCACAAGCTATTATGGGCTCTAGCATAGTTGAGTATGTTACATGACCTCTTTCAGTGGTAGGCTAGCAGATGTAGGGGAAAGTAGGTGTAACTGTCTACCCAGAGTAAAGAGTAAATGTTTCTGAAAGACTGCGTCTCGGTCATCCGTTTCTCAAACACCATGTAGTGCGAGAAATCCAACGGAGGAGATCGAGTCTTGTGGGGAAAAGTGCACAAACCTCTGCAGAGTGTACAAACTAATCATGATTAGCCGTGTCCCCGGTTATGGACATCTTGAGTATCTGGTTCTTGGATCATCATATTGAATCCCATCACTCTAAATTAATTTGTTGGGGTTAATGATTACTTTTAATTGGGATTGAGAGGGGGTTTTACCTTCTCAATATTTTCAACCAACTTTGTAGTTAAACAAAATATATTCCTTTGATGTAGGGAAAAATTGGCTTTTCGCAAAACATATTAACCGTAGAGCCTCCACCAGCCATATATGCATGTAGTGATAGCATTTATTCTGTTCATTGCTCTACTGTGTTATCTTGCCAGTACATTCAATGTACTGACCCATTTCGGGCTGCAACGTCTCATGTTGCAGGATTCTTACGACGAGTAAGTGATACGTTAGGGTTACGATTTCTACACTCAACTTTGCCGTTGGTGTTGATGGGAATCCACAACCTTGTTGTTACTTCCGCTATTTGGATTGAGGTAATAGTATTTACGTTACTTTATACATGTGATTTACCTCTGTTATAAATCCTCGAGTACTGTGTGTGTCAGCATACCGATCCAGGGATGACACTTAAGCACAGAGACTTTGATCCATTCGGGTCGGGTCGCTACAGAAATACAAAGATATTAAATCATGCATAAAAGTATTCAAAGAAGATTCAAATAATATTCATAGATAAGCTGATCATAAATCCACAATTCATCGGATCTCGACAAACACACCGCAAAACAAGATTACATCGGATAGATCTCCAAGAACATCAAGGAGAACATGGTATTGGGAATCAAAGAGAGAGAAGAAGCCATCTAGCTACTAGCTATGGACCCGTAGGTCTGAGGCAAACTACTCACGCTTCATCAGAAGGGCAATATGGTTGGTGTAGAAGCCCTTCATGATCGATTCCCCCTCCGGCAGGATGCCGAAAAAGGCCCCAAGATGGGATCTCACAGGAACAGAAGGTTGCGGCAGTGGAAAAGTGTTTTCCTGGATGCCTCTGGTGGTTCTGGAATATATGTGAATATATAGGAGGAAAATCTAGGTCAGGGGAGTTCCGAGGGGCCCACAAGGTAGGCCCCCCCTAGGGCGCGCCTCCCACCCTCGCTGCCGCCTCGTGGCTCTTCTGACTTGGACTCCAAATCCCCTGGGTGTCTTCTGGTTCAAGAAAAATCATCGTGAAGTTTTATTCCGTTTGGACTCCGTTTGGTATTCCTTTTCTACGAGGCTCAAAAACAAGGAAAAAACAGAAACTGGCACTGGGCTCTAGGTCAATAGGTTAGTCCCAAAAATAATATAAAATAGCATATTAATGTTGGGAAACGTTGCATGGAAAACAAAAAAATTTCTACGCACATGCAATGATCTATCCATGGAGATGCATAGCAACGAGGGGGAGAGTGTGTCTACGTACCCTCGTAGACCGTAAGCGGAAGCGTTTAACAACGCGGTTGATGTAGTCGAACTTCTTCTAGCTCCGACCGATCAAGTACCGAACGTACGGCACCTCCGAGTTCTGCACACGTTCAGCTCGGTGACGTCCCTCGCCTTCTTGATCTAGCAAGACGTCGAGGTAGTAGATGAATTCCGTCAGCACGACGGCGTGGTGACGGTGATGGTGAAGTGATCTCCGGAGGGGGGCGCCGCACACGGCTAAACAATTGTCTGGTATGTGCTAGGGGCGCCCCCCCACATATATATAGGTGAGAGGGGAAGGGGAAAGGCCAGGAGGCGCCCCAAGTAGGACCGAATCCTACTTCGGTTCCTCCTTGGCTGCCCCCTGCCATATATGCCGGAGGGGGAAGGAAAGAGGAGGGGGAGAAAGGGAAGGGGGAGGCCGAATCCCCCCTTTCCTTTCTCTTCCCCTCTTTCCTTCTCCCTTGGTTCGGCCCATATGGGGGGCGCACCAGCCCCTTGTGGCTGGTGTGTTTCCCCTCTTGGCCCATAAGGCCCATATCTTTTGCCGGGGGTGTCCGGAACCCCTTTCGGTGACCCGATAAGTACCCGGTACCCCCCGAAACACTTCCGGTGTCCGAATACTATCGTCCTATATATGAATCTTTACCTCTCGACCATTTTGAGACTCCTCGTCATGTTCGTGATCTCATCCGGGACTCCGAACAACATTCGGTCACCAAAACACATAACTCATATAATACTATATCATCATCGAACGTTCAGTGTGTGGACCCTACGGGTTCAAGAACTATGTAGACATGACCGAGACACTCTCCGGTCAATAACCAATAGCGGAACCTGGATGCCCTTATTGGCTCCTATATATTCTACGAAGCTCTTTATCGGTCGAACCGTAATGACAACATACGTAATTCCCTTTGTCCATCAGTATGTTACTTGTCCGAGATTCGATCGTCGGTATCTTCATACCTAGTTCAATCTCGTTACCGGCAAGTCACTTTACTTGTTCCGTAATACATCACCTCGTGACTAACTCCTTAGTCATTTGCTTGCAAGCTTATGATGTGTATTACCGAGAGGTCCCAGAGATACCTCTCCGAAACTCAGAGTGACAAATCCTAATCTCGATCTATGCCAACTCAACAAACACCTTCGAAGATACCTGTAGAGCATCTTTATAATCACCCAGTTACGTTGTGAAGTTTGATAGCACACAAGGCATTCCTCCGGTATCCGGGAGTTGCATAATCTCATAGTCGAAGGAATATGTATTTGACATGAAGAAAGAAGTAGCAACAAAACTGAACGATCATTATGCTAAGCTAACGGATGGGTCTTGTCCATCACATCATTCTCCTAATGATGTGATCCCGTTATCAAATGACAACACATGTCTATGGTTAGGAAACCTTAACCATCTTTGATCAACGAGCTAGTCTAGTAGAGGCTTACTAGGGACACGGTATTTTTTTATGTATTCACACATGTATTTAAGTTTCCGATCAATACAATTCTAGCATGAATAATAAACTTTTATCTTGAATAAGGAAATATAAAATAACAACTTGATTATTTCCTCTAGGGCATATTTCTTTCAGTCTCCCACTTGCACTAGAGTCAATAATCTAATTCACATCGTTATGTGATTAACACCCATAGTTCACATCGCCATGTGACTAACATCCAAAGAGTTTACTAGAGTCAATAATCTAGTTCACATCTCCATGTGATTAACACTCAAAAGAGCACCAAGGTGTGATCATGTTTTGCTTGTGAGAGAGGTTTAGTCAACGGGTCTGCCACATTCAGATCCGTATGTATTTCGCAAATTTCTATCTCTACAATGCTCTGCATGGAGCTACTATAGCTAATTGCTCCCACTTTGAATACGTATCCAGATTGAGTCGTAGAGTAATCTGGATCGGTGTAAAAGCTTGCATCGACATAACCCTTTACGACGAACTCTTTATCACTTCCATAACCGAGAAACATTTCTTTAGTTCTCTTAACTAAGGATAATTTTGACCCTGTCCAGTGATCTACTCCTGGATCACTATTGTACCCCTTTGCCAAACTCATGGCAAGGTACACAATAGTTCTGGTACACAGCATGGCATACTTTATAGAACCTATGGCTGAGGCATAGGGAATGACTTTCATTCTTTCTCTATCTTCTGCCGTGGTCGGGATATGAGTCTTACTCAACTTCACACCTTACAATATAGGCAAGAACTTTTTCTTTGGCTGATCCATTTTGAACTCCTTCAAAGTCTTGTCAAGGTATGTACGCATTGAAAGTCTTATCAGGCATCTTGATCTATCTCTATAGATCTTGACGCCCAATATGTAAGCAGCTTCAACCGAGGTCTTTCATTGAAAAATTCTTATTCAAGTATTCTTTCATGCTATCCAGAAATTCTATATCATTTCCAATCAACAATATGTCATCCACATATAATATCAGAAATGCTACAGAGCTCCCACTCACTTTATTGTAAATACAGGCTTCACCGTAAGTCTATATAAAACCATATGGTTTAATCACCTTATCAAAGCATATATTCCAACTCCGAGATGCTTGCACCAGTCCATAGATGGATCGCTGGAGCTTGCACACTTTGTTAGCACCTTTAGGATTGACAAAACCATCTGGTTGCATCATATACAACTCTTCTTTAAAATATCCATTAAGGAATGCAGTTTTGACCTCCATTTGCCAGATTTCATAATCATAAAATGCGGCAATTGCTAACAAGATTCAGACTGACTTAAGCATCGGTACGGGTGAGAAAGTCTCATCGTAGTCAACCCCTTGAACTTGTCAAAAACCTTATGCGACAAGTCAAGCTTTGTAGATAGTGACATTACTATCAGCGTTAGTCTTCTTCTTGAAGATCCATTTATTCTCAATGGCTTGCCGATCATCAGGCAAGTCCACCAAAGTCCAAACTTTGTTCTCATACATGGATCCTATCTCAGATTTCATGGCCTCAAGCCATCTGTCAGAATCTGGGCTCATCATATCTTCTTCATAGTTCGTAGGTTCGCCATGGTCTTATAACATGACTTCCAGGACAGGATTACTGTACCACTCTGGTGCGGAACATGTTCTGGTCGACCTACGAAGTTCTGTAGTAACTTGATATGAAGTTTCATGATCATCATCATTAGCTTCCTCTCTGGTTGGTGTAGGCATCACGGGAACTGTTTTCTGTGATGTGATACTCTCCAATTCGAGAGAAGTTACAATTACCTCATCAAGTTCTACTTTCTTCCCACTCACTTCTTTTGAGAGAAACTCCTTCTCTAGAAAGGATCCTTTTTTTAGCAACAAAGATCTTGCTTTTGGATCTGTGGTAGAAGGTGTACCCAATAGTCTCTTTTGGGTATCCTATGAAGATGCACTTCTCCGATTTGGGTTCGAGCTTATCTGGCTGAAGCCTTTTGACATAAGCATCGCATCCCCAAACTTTAAGAAACGACAGCTTAGGTTTCTAGCCAAACCATAGTTCATACGGTGTCATCTCAACGGATTTAGACGGTGCCCAATTTAACGTGAATGCAGCTGTCTCTAATGCATAACCCCAAAACGATAGTGGTAAATCGGTAAGAGACATCATAGATCACACCATATCTAATAAAGTTCGCTTATGACTTTCGGACACACCATTACGCTGTGGTGTTCCAGGTGGCGTGAGTTATGAAACTATTCCACATTGTTTTAAATGAAGGCCAAACTCGTAACTCAAATATTCGCCTCCGCGATCAGATCATAGAAACTTTATTTTCTTGTTACGATGATTCTCCACTTCACTCTGAAATTCTTTGAACTTTTCAAATGTTTCAGACTTGTGTTTCATTAAGTAGATATACCCATATTTGCTCAAATCATCTGTGAAGGTCAAAAAATAACGATACCCGCCGCGTGCTTCAATATTCATCGGACCGCATACATCGGTATGTATTATTTTCAATAAGTCATTAGCTCGCTCCATTGTTCTTGAGAACGGATTTTTAGTCATCTTGCCCATGAGGCATGGTTCGCAAGTATCAAATGATTCATAATCAAGTGATTCCAAAAGCCCATCTGCATGGAGTTTCTTCATGCGCTTTACACCAATATGACCTAAACGGCAGTGCCACAAGTATGTTGCACTATCATTATCAACTTTGCATCTTTTGGCATCAATATTATGAATATGTGTATCACTACGATCGAGATTCAATAAACCATTTATATTGAGTGTATGACCATAAAAGGTTTTATTCATGTAAACAAAACAACAATTATTCTTTGACTTAAATGAATAACCGTATTGCAATAAACATGATCCAATCATATTCATGCTCAACGCAAACACCAAATAACATTTATTTTAGGTTCAACACTAATCCCGAAGGTAAAGGGAGTGTGCGATGGTGATCTTATCAACCTTGGAATCACTTCCAACACACATTGTCACCTCGCCCTTAACTAGTCTTTGTTCAATTTGCAACTCCTGTTTCGAGTTACAAATCTTAGCAACTGAACCGGTATCAAATACCCACGGGCTACTATGAACACTAGTAAAGTACACATCAATAACATGTATATCGAATATACCTTTGTTCACTTTGCCATCCTTCTTATCCGCCAAGTTTTTGGGGCAGTTCCGCTTCTAGTGACCATTTCCTTTGTAGTAGAAGCACTCAGTTTCAGATTTGGGTCTAGCTTTGGGCTTCTTCACGGGAGTGGCAACTTGCTTGATATTCTTCTTGAAGTTCCCTTTCTTTCCCTTGCCCTTTTTCTTGAAACAAGTGGTCTTGTAAACCATCAACACTTGATGCTATTTCTTGATTTCTACCTTCGCCGATTTCAGCATCGCGAAGAGCTTGGGAATCGTTTTTGTCATCCCTTGCATATTATAGTTCATCATGAAGTTCTAGTAACTTGGTGATAGTGACTATAGAACTCTGTCAATCACTATCTTATCTGGAAGATTAACTCCCACTTGATTCAAGCTATTGTAGTACCCAGACATTCTGAGCACATGCTCACTAGCTGAGCTATTCCCCTCCATCTTGTAGGCAAAGTACTTGTCAGAGGTCTCATACCTCTTAACACGGGTATGAGTCTGAAATATCATTTTCAGCTCTTGGAACATCTCATATGCTCCATGGCGTTCAAAACATTTTTGAAGTCCCGGTTCTAAGCCGTAAAGCATGGCGCATGAAACTATCAAGTAGTCATCATACCGAGCTTGTCAAACGTTCATAACGTCTGCATCTGCTCCTGCAATAGGTCTGTCACCTAGCGGTGCATCAAGGACATAATTCTTCTGTGCAGCAATGAGGATAATTCTCAGATCACGAACCTAGTCTGCATCGTTGCTACTATCATCTTTCAACTTAGTTTTTCTCTAGGAACATATCAAAAATAAGGGAGCTATATCGCGAGCTATTGATCTACAACATAGATTTGCAAATACTATCAGGACTAAGTTCATGATAAATTAAGTTCAATTAATCATATTACTTAAGAACTCCCACTTAAATACACATCCCTCAAGTCATCTAAGTGACACGTGATCCAAATCAACTAACCCATGTCCGATCATCACGTGAGATGGGGTAGTCATCAATGGCGAACATCTCTATGTTGATCATATCTACTATATGATTCACGTTCGACCTTTCGGTCTCCAGTGTTCCAAGACCATGTCTGTACATGCTAGGCTCGTCAAGTTTAACCCAAGTATTCCGCATGTGCAAAACTGTCTTGCACCTGTTGTATGTGAACGTAGAGTCTATCACACCCGATCATCACGTGGTGTCTCAACACGATGAACTGTAGCAATGGTGCATACTCAGGGAGAACACTTTTACCTTCAAATTTAGTTAAGGGATCATCTTATAATGCTACCGCCGTACTAAGCAAAATAAGATGCATAAAAGATAAACATCACATGCAATCAAAATATGTGACATGATATGGCCATCATCATCTTGTGCTTTTGATCTCCATCTCCAAAGCATCATCATGATCTCCATCGTCACTGGCTCGACACCTTGATCTCCATTGTTGCGTCATGGTCGTCTCGCCAACTATTGCTACTACAACTATTGCTAACGCATAGCGATAAAGTAAAGCATTTACATGGCATTTGCATTTCATACAATAAAGAGACAACCATAAGGCTCATGCCAGTTGCCGATAACTTACAAAACATGATCATCTCATACAACAACGTATATCACATCATGTCTTGACCATATCACATCACAACATGCCCTGCAAAAACAAGTTAGACGTCCTCTACTTTGTTATTGCAAGTTTTACGTGGCTGCTACGGACTTCTAGCAAGAACCATTCTTTACCTATGGCAAAAACCACAACGGTGAATTATCAAGTTTGTTGTTTTAACCTTCTTCAAGGACCGGCCGTAGTCAAATTTGATTCAACTAAAGTAGGAGAAACAGACACCCGCCAGCCACCTTTATGCAAAACTAGTTGCATGTCAGTCGGTGGAACCGGTCTCATGTGCGTGGACATGTAAGGTTGGTCTGGGCCGCTTCATCCCACAATGCTGCCGAATCAAAATAAGACGTTGGGGGTAAGCAGTATGAACATCACCGCCCACAACTTCTTTGTGTTCTACCCGTGCATATCATCTACGCATAGACCTGGCTCTGATACCACTGTTGCGAAACGTTGCATGGAAAACAAAAAAAATTATATGCACACGCAATGATCTATCCATGGACATGCATAGCAATGAGGGGGAGAGTGTGTCTATGTATCCTCGTAGACCGTAAGCGGAAGCGTTTAACAACGCGGTTGATGTAGTCGAACTTCTTCTAGCTCCGACCGATCAAGTACCGAACGTACGGCACCTCCGAGTTCTGCACACGTTCAGCACGGTGACGTCCCTCGCCTTCTTGATCCAGCAAGACATCGAGGTAGTAGATGAGTTCCGTCAGCACGACGGCGTGGTGACGGTGATGGTGAAGTGATCTCCGTAGGGCTTCGCCTAAGCACTACGAAAATATGACCGGGGGTGTAAACGGTGGAGGGGGGCGCCGCACACGGCTAAATAATTGTCTGGAATGTGCTAGGGGCGCCCCCCCCCCACATATATATAGGTGGGAGGGGAAGGGGAGAGGCCAGGAGGCGCCCCAAGTAGGACCGAATTCTACTTGGGTTCCTCCTTGGCTGCGCGCCCCTGCCATATATGCGGGAGGGGGAAGGAAAGAGGAGGCGGGAGAAAGGGAAGGGGGAGGCCGAATCCCCCCCTTTCCTTTCTCTTCCCCTCTTTCCTTCTCCCCCTGGTTCGGCCCATATGGGGGGCGCACCAGCCCCTTGTGGCTGGTGTGTTTCCCCTCTTGGCCCATAAGGCCCATATCTTTTGCCGGGGGTGTCCGGAACCCCATCCGTTGACCCGATAAGTACCCGGTACCCCCCGAAACACTTCCGGTGTCCGAATACTATCGTCCTATATATGAATCTTTACCTCTCGACAATTTTGAGACTCCTCGTCATGTTTGTGATCTCATCCGGGACTCCAAACAACATTCGGTCACCAAAACACATAACTCATATAATATTATATCGTCATCGAACATTAAGCATGCGGACCATATGGGTTCGAGAACTATGTAGACATGACCGAGACACTCTCCGGTCAATAACCAATAGCGGAACCTGGATACCCATATTGGCTCCTACATATTCTACGAAGATCTTTATCGGTCGAACCGTAATGACAACATACGTATTTCCCTTTGTCCATCGGTATGTTACTTGTCCGAGATTCGATAGTCGGTATCTTCATACCTAGTTCAATCTCGTTACTGGCAAGTCTCTTTACTCATTCCGTAATACATCACCTCGTGACTAACTCCTTAGTCATTTGCTTGCAAGCTTATGATGTGTATTACCGAGAGGGCCCAGAGATACCTCTCCGAAACTCGGAGTGACAAATCCTAATCTCGATCTATGCCAACTCAACAAACACCTTCGGAGATACCTGTAGAACATCTTTATAATCACCCATTTACGTTGTGATGTTTGATAGCACACAAGGCATTCCTCCGGTATGTGGGAGTTGCATAATATCATAGTCGAAGGAATATGTATTTGACATGAAGAAAGCAATAGCAATAAAACTGAACGATCATTATGCTAAGCTAACGGATGGGTCTTGTCCATCACATCATTCTCCTAATGATGTGATCCTGTTATCAAATGACAACACATGCCTATGGTTAGGAAACCTTAACCATCTTTGATCAACGAGCTAGTCTAGTAGAGGCTTACTAGGGACACGGTATTTGTTTATATATTCACACATGTATTTAAGTTTCCGATCAATACAATTCTAGCATGAATAATAAACTTTTATCATGAATAAGGAAATATAAAATAACAACTTTATTATTGCCTCTAGGGCATATTTCCTTCAGGTAATGCATATAAAACATCCAAAACAGATAATATAATAGCATGGAACAATCAAAAATTATAGATACATTGGAGACGTATCAATATCCATTAAGGAATGCAGTTTTGACGTCCATTTGCCAGATTTCATAATCATAAAATGCGGCAATTGCTAACATGATTCAGACAGACTTAAGCATCGCTACGGGTGAGAGAGTCTCATCGTAGTCAACTCCTTGAACTTGTCGAAAACCTTTCGCAACAAGTCGAGCTTTGTGGACAGTAACATTACCATCAGCGTCAGTCTTCTTCTTGAAGATCCATTTATTTTCTATGGCTTGCCGATCATCGGGCAAGTCCACCAAAGTCCACACTTTGTTCTCATACATGGATCATATCTCAGATTTCATGGCCTCAAGCCATTTATCGGAATCTGGGCTCATCATAGCTTCTTCATAGTTCGTAGGTTCTCCATGGTCTAAAAACATAACTTCAGGACAGGATTACCGTACCACTCTGATGCGGATCATGCTCTGGTCGACCTACGAAGTTCAGTAGTAACTTGATCTGAAGTTTCATGATCATTATCATTTGCTTCCTCTCTAGTTGGTGTAGGCATTACGGGAACGGTTTTCTATGATGTGCTACTCTCCAATTCGAGAGAAGGTACAATTACCTCATCAAGTTCTACTTTGCTCCCACTCACTTCTTTCGAGAGAAACTCCTTCTCTAGAAAGGACCCATTCTTAGCAACAAAGATCTTGCCTTCAGATCTGTGGTAGAAGGTGTACCCAATAGTTTCTTTAGGGTATCCTATGAAGACGCACTTCTCCGATTTAGGTTCGAGCTTATTAGGCTGAAGCCTTTTGACATGAGCATCACATCCCCAAACTTTAAGAAACGACAGCTTAGGTTTCTTGCCAAACCACAGTTCATACGGTGTCGTCTCAACGGATTTAGACAGTGCCCTATTTAACGTGAATGTGGCTGTCTCTAATGCATAACCCCAAAACGATAGTGGTAAATTGGTAAGAGACATCATAGATCGCACCATATCTAATAAAGTACGGTTACGACGTACGGACACACCATTACGCTGTGGTGTTCCAGGTGGCGTGAGTTGTGAAACAATTCCACATTGTTTTAAATGAAGGCCAAACTCGTAAATCAAATATTCGCCTCCGTGATCAGATTGTAGAAACTTTATTTTCTTGTTACGATGATACTCCACTTCACTCTAAAATTCTTTGAACTTTTCAAATGTTTCAGACTTGTGTTTCATCAAGTAGATATACCCATACCTACTTGAATCATCTGTGAAGGTCAGAAAATAACGATACCCACCGCGTGCTTCAGCACTCATCGGACCGCATACATTGTTATGTATTATTTCCAATAAGTCATTAGCTCGCTCCATTGTTTTGGAGAACGGAGTTTTAGTCATCTTGCCCATGAGGCATGGTTCGCAAATATCAAATGATTCATAATCAAGTGACTCTAAAAATCCATCTGCATGGAGTTTCTTCTTGCTCTTTACACCAATATGACCTAAACGGCAGTGCCACAAATAAGTTGCACTATCATTATCAAATTTACATCTTTTGGCATCAATATTATGAATATGTGTATGACTACGATCGAGATTCAACAAGAATAGAACACTCATCAAGGGTGCATGACCATAAAAGATATTACTCATATAAATAGAACAACCATTATTCTCCGATTTAAATGAATAACCGTCTCGCAATAAACAAGATCCACATATAATGTTCATGCTCAATGCGGGCACCAACTAACAATTATTGAGGTCTAAAACTAATCCCGAAGGCAGATGTAGAGGTAGCGTGCCGACGGTGATCACATCGACCTTGGAACCATTCCCGATGCATCATCACCTCGTCCTTAGCCAATCTTCGTTTATTCCGCAGCTCCTGTTTCAATTTACAAATATGAGCAACCGAACCAATATCAAATACCCAGGTGCTGCTACGAGCATTAGTAAGGTACACATCAATAACATGTATATCAAATATACGTTTGTTCACTTTGCCATCCTTCTTATCCGCCAAGTATTTGGGGCAGTTCCGCTTCCAGTGACCATTCCCTTTGCAGTAGAAGCACTCAGTTTCAGGCTTGGGTCCAGCTTTGGGCTTCTTCCCAGGAGTGGCAACTTGCTTGCCATTCTTCTTGAAGTTCCCTTTATTTCCCTTGCCCTTTTTCTTGAAATTAGTGGTCTTGTTAACCATCAACACTTGATGCTCATTCTTGATTTCTACCTCCATGGCCTTAAGCATTACGAAGAGCTCAGGAATCATTTTATTCATCCCTTGCATATTATAGTTCATCACGAAGCCTTTGTAGCTTGGTGGCAGTGATTGAAGAACTCTGTCAATAACACTATCAACTGGAAGATCAACTCCCAGCTGAGTCAAGTGGTTATGATACCCAGACATTTTGAGTATGTGTTCACTGACAGAACTGTTCTCCTCCATCTTGCAGCTATAGAACTTGTTGGAGACTTCATATCTCTCAACCTGGGCATTTGCTTGAAATATCAACTTCAACTCTTGGAACTTCTCATATGCTCCATGACGTTCAAAACGTCTTTGAATCCCGGTTCTAAGCCATAAAGCATGGCACACTGAACTATCGAGTAGTCATCAGATCAAGCCTACCAGACGTTCATAACATCTGCATCAGCTCCTGCAGTAGGTCTGTCACCTAGCGGTGCATCAAGGACATAATTCTTCTAAGCAGCAATGAGGATAATCCTCAAGTTATGGACCCAATCTGTGTAGTTGCTACCATCATCTTTCAACTTAGCTTTCTCTAGAAACACATTAAAATTCAGGGGAATGGTAGCTCGGGCCATTGATCTACAACATAGATATGTGCTACTTCTTGAGCTTGCGTTGGTTTTTCCCTTGAAGAGGAAAGGGTGATGCAACAAAGTAGAGATAAGTATTTCCCTCAGTTTGAGAACCAAGGTATCAATCCAGTAGGAGACCATGCACAAATCACCGAATACCTGCACAAACAATCAAACAACTTGCACCCAACGCGATAAAGGGTTTGTCAATCCCTTCACGGTTACTTGCAAAAGTGAGATCTGATAGAGATAGATAAACGATAAAGTAAATATTTTTGGTATTTTTGGTTTATAGATCGAAAAGTAAAAGATTGCAAAAATAGTAGATCGGAAACTTATATGATGGAAAATAGACCCGGGGGCCATAGGTTTCACTAGAGGCTTCTCTCAAGATAGAAAATAATACGGTGGGTGAACAAATTAATGCCGAGCAATTGATAGAAAAGCGCAAAGTTATGATGATATCTAAGGCAATGATCATGAATATAGGCATCACGTCCGTGTCAAGTAGACCGAAACGATTCTGCATCTACTACTATTACTCCACACATCGACCGCTATCCAACATGCATCTAGAGTATTAAGTTCATAAAGAACGGAGTAACGCATTAAGTAAGATGACATGATGTAGAGGAATTAACTCAAGCTATATGATGAAAACCCCATCTTTTTATCCTCGATGGCAACAACACAATACATGCCTTGCTGCCCCTACTGTCACTAGAAAAGAAAACCGCAAGATTGAACCCAAAGCTAAGCACTTCTCCCATTGCAAGAAAAACCAATCTAGTTGGCCAAACCAAACCGATAGTTCAAAGAAAATTACAAAGATATCAAATCATGCATAAAAGAATTCAGAGAAGATTCAAATAATATTCATAGCTAAGCTGATCATAAATCCACAATTCATCGGATCTCGGCAAACACACCGCAAAAAGTATTACATCGAATAGATCTCCAAGAACATCGAGGAGAACATGGTATTGAGAATCAAAGAGAGAGAAGAAGCCATCTAGCTACTAGCTATGGACCTGTAGGTCTGTGGTAAACTACTCACGCTTCATCGGAAGGGCAATAGGGTTGATGTAGAAGCCCTTCATGATCGAATCGCCCTCCAGCAGGGTGCCGGAAAAGGTCCCTAGATGGGATCTCACGGGTACAGAAGGTTGCGGCGGTGGAAAAGTGTTTTAGTGGATGCCTCTGGTGGTTTGGGGATATATGGGAATATATAGGCGAAAGAATTAGGTCAGGAGGTGCACGAGGGGCCCACAAGGGTGGGGGGCGTGCCCTACCCCCCTGGGCGTGCCCTCCGTCCTTGTGGCCGCCTCGTGGCTCCTCTGACTTCATCTCCAAGTCTCCTGGTTATCTTCTGGTCCAAGAAAAATCATCGTGAAGGTTTTATTCCGTTTGGACTTCGTTTGTTATTCCTTTTCTGCGAAACTCAAAAAACAGGGAAAAAAATAGGAACTGGCACTGGGCTCTAGGTTAATAGGTTAGTCCCAAAAATAATATAAAATAGCGTATTAATGATGTGGAATGCTACCTAACATATTTATCCATGTAATTTCCTTTATTGTGGCATGAATGTTCAGATCCGTAAGATTCGAAACAAAAGTTTAATATTGACATAAAAACAATAATACTTCAAGCATACTAACAATTCAATTATGTCTTCTAAAAATAACATGGCCAAAGAAAGCGTATCCCTACAAAATCATATAGTCTGGCTATGCTCCATCTTCATCACACAAAATATTTAAATCATGCACAACCCCGATGACAAGCCAAGAAATTGTTTCCTACTTTTAATGTTCTCAAACTTTTTCTACTTTCACGCAATACATGAGCGTGAGCCATGGATATAGCATTATAGGTGGAATAGAAGGTGGTTGTGGAGAAGACAAAAAGAAGGAGATAGTCTCACATCAACTAGGCGTATCAACGGGCTATGGAGATGCCCATCAATAGATATCAATGTGAGTGAGTAGGGATTGCCATGCAACGGATGCACTAGAGCTATAAGTTTATGAAAGCTCAAAAAGAAACTAAGTGGGTGTGCATCCAATTCGCTTGCTCATGAAGACCTAGAGCAATTTGAGGAAGCCCATCATTGGAATATACAAGCCAAGTTCTATAATGAAGAATTCCCACTAGTATATGAAAGTGACAACATAGGAGACTCTCTATTATGAAGATCATGGTGCTACTTTGAAGCACAAGTGTGGTAAAAGGATAGTAACATTGCCCCTTCTCTCTTTTTTTTATTTGGGCCTTCTCTCATTTTTTGGCCTCTTTTTTTTTCTGGAGTCTCATCCCGACTTGTGGGGGAATCATAGTCTCCATCATCCTTTCCTCACATGGGATAATGCTCTAATAATGAAGATCATCACACTTTTATTTACTTACAACTCAAAAATTACAACTCGATGCTTAGAACAAAATATGACTCTATATGAATGCCTCCGGCGGTGTACCGGGATGTGCAATGAATCAAGAATGACATGTATGAAAGAATTATGAACGGTGGCTTTGCCACAAATATGATGTCAACTACATGATCATGCAAAGCAATGTGACAATGATGGAACATGTCATAATAAATGGAACGGTGGAAAGTTGCATGGCAATATATATCGGAATGGCTATGGAAATGCCATAATAGGTTGGTATGGTGGCTGTTTTGAGGAAGGTATATGGTGGGTTTATGGTACCGGAGAAAGTTGCGCGGCACTAGAGAGGCTAGCAATGGTGGAAGGGTGAGAGTGCGTATAATCCATGGACTCAACATTAGTCATAAAGAACTCACATACTTATTGCAAAAATCTATTAGTTATTGAAACGAAGTTCTACGCGCATGCTCCTAGGGGGATAGATTGGTAGGAAAAGACCATCGCTCGTCCCTGACCGCCACTCATAATGAAGACAATCAATAAATAAATCATGCTCCGACTTCATCACATAACGGTTCACCATACGTGCATGCTACGGGAATCACGAACTTTAACACAAGTATTTCTCAAATTCACAATTACTCACTAGCATGACTCTAATATCACCATCTTCATATCTCAAAACAATCATAAGGAATCAAACTTCTCATAGTATTCAATGCACTTTATATGAAAGTTTTTATTATATCCCTCTTAGATGCCTATCATATTAAGACTAAATTTATAACCAAAGCAAACTACCATGATGTTTAAAGACTCTCAAAATAATATAAGTGAAGCATGAGAGTTCATTAATTTCTATAAAATAAAACCACCACCGTGCTCTAAAAAGATATAAGTGAAGCACTAGAGCAAAATTGCCTAGCTCAAAAGATATAAGTGAAGCACATAAAGTATTCTAATAAATCAAGATTCATGCGTGTCCCTCTCAAAAGGTGTGTACAGCAAGGATGATTGTGGCAAACTAAAAATCAAAAACTCAAATCATACAAGACGCTCCAAGCAAAACACATATCATGTGGTGAATAAAAATATAGCCTCAAGTAAAGTTACCGATAGATGAAGACGAAAGAGGGGATGCCTTCCGCGGCATCCCAAAGCTTAGAGCATCTCCAACAGCCTTGCTATAATCCCCTTGACTTGCTAAAAATGGCTTTTTTACAAACTGTGGCAAAAAAACCAGCTCCAGCAGCATTTGTATAACTGGTCCCCACACCAAAAATTTAGCCGGCTTGGTAAAACTGCACCGTCGCTTTGCATATTTGCAAAGTCCAGAGCCGGCTTGCAAAACGGCCAGAACTCACGCAGGAGAGCCAACCGCCCCCGCGTGGAAAGCTCACCCCGCGAGACGCACACGCCGGCCACCGCCCCACTGCCTCCCTCGCCGCCGCTCGCCCTATCGCCGCCTCCCCTGCATGCCCCAAGCATCCCCGCCGCCCCGCCCCACCTTTCCCCACCGCGGCGACCTCCGACGCTGCTGAATCGAGGTCCGCCCTGCTCGCGGAGCTGCCAGCCAATTCAGCTCGGTGGACGTCGTCGCCGGTGCGGGAGAAGCCGCGTCGCGGCCCCCAGGTGCGCCCGGCCGTCGTTCCTGCCCCGCCCGTGCCCCCTCGCTCCTGCCACGACCTGCGCCACCGTGGTGACCTGGGCCACCGCCACGAGCTCACTCGGGCCCGCCGTCGGCCACTGGCGCCTCTGGTACGAGCTCGCGTCGTCTCCCCGTGTCCTCACATGCACCCGAACGCATCCACGCCGGCCGACGAGCTCGCGACGTCGAGTTCGGCCACGGCCAGCCATTGTCTCCCACCCGCCTATAAGGTGTTTGACAATTTGCCCATAAGGTAAATTTGATGATTTTTTCTGGATCCTTTGTTTGCACGGTAGCATGTAGGTGTAGTCTAATTAGATTGTGGTAATACAAATTGTAGATGAATTGGTATGATACGGATTCATCATCCGAGGAGGAGGATGAATGGGATGAAGATGAGGAGCTTGTCATTCATATGACGTTGGAGATGGAGAGCAACAAGAAGCCGAAACATGGAGGTTCCGTTGTTGGCCGAGAGGACATTCGGAGAAGGAGGCAAGAAGGCCACCACCGGCTTATGTTGGCTTACTTCGGAGCGGCATAACAAGGACTTCGACCACCGTTATAGTTTCGTTGGAAGGGTGGTGCAACCTCGTCGGAGAGAAGATCGCATCAAGCACTTCCTTCAAATTCACCATGAGATTCGAGATTCAAATACTTATCAACGACTCAAAGAAGATCTCATTGAGGAGTGGTGGAAATGGAGTGGTCATCAAAATACTTGAGTTGGCATGTCTTGTATTTCGGTTTTCCATAAACTTTGTGATTTGCTTCATTGGAATTGTGTTTTATCGATGAACATTCTGTTGTAATAAATATGTACTACTTGTTTCCTATTTTTTTCAGAGTTTATGTTACCATATTTAAATTTATTTGAGTGATTCGGACTAAATTTGCATACATACACGTTTGAGCTCATATGGTTCCACTCTAGTTATACAAATCCTATTATACAAAGGCTGCCAAAGCACAACTTGGCTTGGATTGCTAAACCTTCTCTCTCCTCTTGCTATATCCAGTTTTTAGTAATTCATTATGGAAAGGCTGTTGGAGATGCTCTTAGGCTCTTGGTTGTCCTTGAATATTACCTTGGGGTGCCTTGGGCATCCCCAAGCTTAGGCTCTTTCCACTCCTTATTCCATAGTCCATCAAATCCTTACCCAAAACTTGAATACTTCACAACACAAAACTCAACAGAAAATCTCATAAGCTCCGTTAGTATAAGAAAATAAATAACCACTTTTGGTACTGTTGTGAACTCATTCTTTATTTTTATTGGTGTAATATCTACCGTATTCCAACTTATCCATGGTTCATACCCCCCGATACTACCCATAGAATCATCAAAATAAGCAAACAACACATAGAAAACAGAATCTGTCAAAAATAGAACAGTCTGTAGTAATCTGTAAGTCTCGAATACTTCTGTAACTCCAAAAATTCTGAAAAATTATGAAGACCTAATTAATCTGTTTATTAATCTTCTGCAAGAAGAATCAAATCAAAATCACTCATCTGTTAAAAATTAGAATTGTTTTTCTGAGCGCAAAAGTTTCTGTTTTTCAGCAAGATCAAATCAACTATCACCGTAAGCTATCCCAAAGGTCTTACTTGGCACAAACACTAATTAAAACATAAAACCACATCTAACCAGAGGCTAGATGAATTATTTATTGCAAAACAGAACCTAAAAAGCAAAAACAAAAATAAAATTGGGTTGCCTCCCAACAAGCGCTATTGTTTAACGCCCTTAGCTAGGCATAAAACACGAATAGATCTAGGTATTGTCATCTTCGGTATGTAATTATTTTCTCATCAAATCCTCCAAAACTCATCTAAGCAAATCTATCCTTTCCTTTATTTCCCTCCTAGTAGATGAACTTAAATCATGAAAAGGACTTTGATTGGTAATTTTAACATTCATAAACCCATAGTCGGGATCATCACCATATATATCATCATATAAAATACGTAACTCGTTTCTAACGGGTTCCTTCATCATTTTATTCAACCAATCCCTATTAAATCCTACATAAATTCCCCTTGTAATCCAATCAAACTCCTCAAAAGCCTCAATGTACAAAGATTGAGAGATTTCTGAATAGGGAACTCTCCTCCTAAGATTTTCACTATAAGATTGATAATCCCTAGATTCCAAACTACGCATAGTTTCTTTATCATGGAGGATATCTTCAATTGGAGGGTGTTCAACATCCTTTTTATAGAAAGAAAAAATATCCCTAGCTTCTTGTATTATAAAATCAAATTCACGCATAAGGATAATGGTGGCAATCTTTTTAGCTATTGGATGATTAATATTGGGAAGTTCATAAAACACCTTTTGCAAAGCAGGATGAATATGCACAAATTTTCTTTCTAATTTCTCAAGAAGCATAACAATGGCATCTGCATAACAGTTTGTCTCAAGAAGAATAGATCTTTTATTAATAGGCATAGATCCGGTACAATCAAAGAATTCTTGAATAACACTCTTTCCAATAATATTACCATCCCCCACACGAAAGATTTTTGTTTTGTAATTAGGAGGAGTTTCAGTTTCATGATCCAAAGAAAAAGATTCAAGTTTTTCCTCAAGATTTTCAATGATAACCTCCCTAGTTTCAGACATGGTGGCAGCAAACAAATCTAGCAAACGAGCAACCCGAAAGCAAATGAACAAGACGAACGGAAAAGGGGCGAAGAAAAGGCAAATCTTTTCGAAAATCATTTTAGAAGTGGGGGAGTGGAAAACGAGAGGCGAATGGTGAATAATGTAATGCAAGAGATGAGAGTTTATGATGGGTACTTGGTATGTCTTGACTTGGCGTAGATCTCCCCGGCAACGGCGCCAGAAATTGGCAAGTTGACGGGAGACAAATCTTGACTTGACTTGGCGTAAATCTCCCCGGCAACGGCGCCAGAAATTCTTCTTGCTACTTCTTGAGCTTGCATTGGTTTTTCCCTTGAAGAGGGAAGGGTGATGCACCAAAGTAGAGATAAGTATTTCCCTCAGTTTGAGAACCAAGGTATCAATCCAGTAGGAGACAATGCATAAATCACCGAATACCTGCACAAACAATCAAACAACTTGCACCCAACGCGATAAAGGGGTTGTCAATCCCTTCACGGTTACTTGCAAAAGTGAGATCTGATAGAGATAGATAAACGATAAAGTAAATATTTTTGGTATTTTTGGTTTATAGATCGGAAAGTAAAAGATTGCAAAAATAGTAGATCGGAAACTTATATGATGGAAAATAGACCCGGGGGCCATAGGTTTCACTAGAGGCTTCTCTCAAGATAGAAAATAATACGGTGGGTGAACAAACTACTGCCGAGCAATTGATAGAAAAGCGCAAAGTTATGACGATATCTAAGGCATTGATCATGAATATAGGCATCACGTCCGTGTCAAGTAGACCGAAACGATTCTGCATCTGCTACTATTACTCCACACATCGACCGCTATCCAGCATGCATCTAGAGTATTAAGTTCATAAAGAATGGAGTAACGCATTAAGTAAGATGACATGATGTAGAGGAATTAACTCAAGCAATATGATGAAAACCCTATCTTTTTATTCTCGATGGCAACAATACAATACGTGCCTTGCTGCCCCTACTGTCACTGGGAAAGGACACCGCAAGATTGAAGCCAAACCTAAGCACTTCTCCCATTGCAAGAAAAACCAATCTAGTTGGCCAAACCAAACCGATAGTTCGAAGAGAATTACAAAGATATCAAATCATGCATAAAAGAATTCAGAGAAGATTCAAATAATATTCATAGATAAGCTGATCATAAATCCACAATTCATCGGATCTCGGCAAACACACCACAAAAAGTATTACATCGAATAGATCTCCAAGAACATCGAGGAGAACATGGTATTGAGAATCAAAGAGAGAGAAGAAGCCATCTAGCTACTAGCTATGGACCCGTAGGTCTGTGGTAAACTACTCACGCTTCATCGAAAGGGCAATAGGGTTGATGTAGAAGCCCTCCATGATCGAATCCCCCTCCGGCAGGGTGCCAGAAAAGGTCCCTAGATGGGATCTCACGGGTACAGAAGGTTGCGGCGGTGGAAAAGTGTTTTCGTGGATGCCTCTGGTGGTTTGGGGATATATGGGAATATATAGGCGAAAGAACTAGGTCAGGAGGTGCACGAGGGGCCCACAAGGGTGGGGGGTGCGCCCTACCCCCCTGGGCGCCCTCCGTCCTTGTGGCCGCCTCGTGGCTCCTCCGACTTTATCTCCAAGTCTCCTGGTTATCTTCTGGTCCAAGAAATATCATCGCAAAGGTTTTATTCCGTTTGGACTCCGTTTGGTATTCCTTTTCTGCGAAACTCAAAAATAGGGAAAAAAACAGGAACTGGCACTGGGCTCTAGTTTAATAGGTTAGTCCAAAAATAATATAAAATAGCATATTAATGCATATAAAACATCCAAAACAGATAATATAATAGCATGGAACAATAAAAAATTATAGATACGTTGGAGACGTATCAATATGCAAAACTATCAAGACTAAGTTCATGATAAATTTAGCTCAATTAATCAAATTACTAATTAAATCCCACTTAAATAAACATCCCTCAAGTTATCTAAGTGATACATGATCCAAATCAACTAATCCATGTCGGATCATCACGTGAGATGGGGTAGTCATCAATGGTGAACATCTCTATGTTGATCATATCTACTATATGACTCATGTTCGACCTTTCGGTCTCCAGTGTTCCGAGACCATGTCTGTACATGCTAGGCTCGTCAAGTTTAACCCAAGTATTCCGCGTGTGTAAATCTGGCTTACAGCCGTTGTATGTGAACGTAGAGTCTATCACACCTGATCATCACGTGGTGTCTCAACACGATGAACTGTAGCAACGGTGCATACTCAGGGAGAACACTTTTACCTTCAAATTTAGATAAGGGATCATCTTGTAATGCTACCGCCGTTCTAAGCAAAATAAGATGCATAAAAGATAAACATCACATGCAATCCAAATATGTGACATGGTATGGCCATCATCATCTTGTGCTTTTGATCTCCATCTCCAAAGCATCCTCATGATCTCCATCGTTATCGGCTCGACACCTTGATCACCATCGTTGCATCGGGGTCGTCTCGCCAACTATTGCTTCTACAACTATTGGTAACGCATAGCGATAAAGTAAAGCAATGTCATGGCGATTGCATTTCATACAATAATCAAGAGACAACCCAAAGGCTCCTGCCGGTTGTCGATATTACAAAACATGATCGTCTCATACAATAACGTATATCACATCACGTCTTGACCATATCACATCACAACATGCCCTGCAAAAACAAGTTAGACGTCCTCTACTTTGTTGTCGCAAGTTTTACGTGGCTGCTACGGCCTTCTAGCAAGAACTGTTCTTACGTACGGCAAAAACCACAACGGTGATTTATCAAGTTTGCTGTTTTAACTTTCTTCAAGGACCGGCCATAGTCAAATTCGATTGAACTAAAGTAGGAGAAACAGACACCCGCTAGCCACCTTTGTGCAAAACTAGTTGCATGTCAGTCGGTGGAACCGGTTTCATGTACGTGGACATGTAAGGTTGGTCCGGGCCGATTCCTCCCACAATACCGCCGAATCAAAATAAGATGTTGGTGGTAAGCAGTATGACTATCACCGCCCACAACTCTTTGTGTTCTACTCGTGCATATCATCTACGCATAGACCTGGCTCATGATGCCACTGTTGGGAAATGTTGCATGGAAAACAAAAAAAATCCAACGCACACGCAAGATCTATCCATGGAGATTCATAGCAACGAGGGGGAAGAGTGTGTCTACGTACCCTCGTAGACCATAAGCGGAAGAGTTTGTTAACGTGGTTGATGTAGTCGAACTTCTTCACGATCCAATCGATCGAGTACCGAACATATGGCACCTCCGCGTTCAGCACACGTTCAGCTCAGTGACGTCCTCGGCTTCTTGATCTAGCAAGACGGCGAAGTAGTGGATGAGTTTCGGCAGCATGACGGCGTGGTGACGGTGATGGTGATGCTATCTCCGCAGGGCTTCGCCTAAGCACTACGAAAATATGACTGAGGTATGAAACTGTGGAGGGGGGCACCGCACACGGCTAAGAGATTGTCATGGTTATGTGTGGCGTCCCCCTCCCACATATATATAGGTGAGGGGGAGAGGGGAGCAGCTAGGGGGCGCCCCAAGTAGGGCCGAATCCTACTTGGGCTCCTGCCCTGGCCGCCTCCCTTACCATATTTGCCGGAGGGGGGAAGGAAAGGGGGGAGAGGAACGGAAGGGGGAGGCCGACTCCCCCCTTTCCATCTCCCCCCAAGGGCTGCGGCCTGGAGGGGTGCGCCAGCCCCTTGTGGGATGGTTTCCCCCCCCCCTTGGCCCATATGGCCCATTAACCTCCCGGTGGTGTCCAGAACCCCTTCCGGTGACCCGATTTCTACCCGGTACATCCCGAAACTCTTCCGGTGTCCAAATATCATTGTCCTATAAATCAATCTTTACCTCTGGACCATTCCGGAGCTCCTCGTCATGTCTGTGATCTCATCCAGGACTCCGAACAACATTCGGTCACCAAATCATATAACTCATATAACACTATATCGTCAATGAACGTTAAGCGTGCGGACCCTACGGGTTCGAGAACTATGTAGACATGACCGAGACACCTCTCCGGTCAATAACCAATAGCAGAACCTGGATGCCCATATTGGCTCCTACATATTCTACGAATATCTTTATCGGTCGAACCTTATGACAACATACGTAATTCCCTTAGTCCATCGGTATTTTACTTGCCCGAGATTCGATCGTCGGTATCTTCATACCTAGTTCAATCTCGTTACCGGCAAGTCTCTTTACTCATTCTTTAATAAATCATATTGTAACTAACTCCTTAGTCACTATGCTTGCAAGGCTTCTTATGATGTGTATTACCGAGAGGGCCAGAGATACCTCTCCGATACTCGGAGTGACAAATCCTAATCTCGATCTATGCCAACTCAACAAACACCTTCGGAGATACCTGTAGAGCATCTTTATGATCACCCAGTTGCGTTGTGATGCTTGATAGCACACAAGGTATTCCTCCGGTATCCGGGAGTTGCATAATCTCATAGTCAAAGGAATATGTATTTGACATTAAAAAAGCAATAGCAATAAACTGAACGATCAATATGCTAAACTAATGGATGGGTCTTGTCCATCACATCATTCTCCTAATGATGTGATACCATTATCAAATGACAACACATGTCTATGATTAGGAAACCTTAACCATCTTTGATCAACGAGCTAGTCTAGTAGAGGCTTACTAGGGACACGGTCTTTGTTTATGTATCCATACATGTATTTAAGTTTCCGATCAATACAATTCTAGCATGAATAATAAACCTTTATCATGAATAAGGAAATATGAAATAACAACTTTATTATTGCCTCTAGGGCATATTTCCTTCAGAGACGACCCCGACGCCACGATGAGATCAAGGTGTCGAGCCGGTGACGATGGAGATCATGACGATGCTTTGGAGATGGAGATCAAAAGCACAAGATGATGATGTCCATATCATGTCACATATTTTGATAGCATGTATTGTTTATCCTTTATGCATCTTATTTTGCTTAGTACGATGGTAGCATTATAAGATGATCCCTTCACTAAATTTCAAGATAAAAGTGTTCTCCCCGAGTATGCACTGTTTCCAAAGTTTGTCGTTTCGAAGCACCTCGTGATGATCAGGTGTGATAGACTCTACGTTCACATACAACGGGTGTAAGACAGTTTTGCACATGCAGAATACTTGGGTTAAACTTGATGAACCTAGCATGTACAGACATGGTCTCGGAACACCGGAGACCGAAAGGTCGAACATGAGTCATATAGTAGATATGATCAACATAGAGATGTTCACCATTGATGACAACCCCATCTCACATGATGATCAGATATGGGTTAGTTGATTTGGATCATGTATCACTTAGATAACTTGAGGGATGTTAATTTAAGTGGGAGTTCATTAGTAATTTGATTAATTGAACTTAATTTATCATGAACTTAGTCTTAGTAGTTTTGCATATCTACGTTGTAGATCAATGGCCCATGCTACCATTACCCTGAATTTTAATGTGTTCCTAGAGAAAGCTAAGTTGAAAGATGATGGTAGCAACTACACGGACTGGGTCCGTAGCTTGAGGATTATCCTCATTGCTGCACAGAAGAATTATGTCCTTGATGCACCGCTAGGTGACAGACTTACTGCAGGAGCTACTGCAGATGTTACGAACGTCTGGCAGGCTCGATCTGATGACTACTCAATAGTTCAGTGTGCCATAATTTACGGCTTAGAACCAGGACTTCAAAGACGCTTTGAATGTGATGGAGCAGATGAGATGTTCCAAGAGATGAAGTTGATATTTCAAGCTAATGCCCGGGTTGAGAGATATGAAGTCTCCAACAAGTTCTATAGCTGCAAGATGGAGGAGAACAGTTCTGTC